>NW_010589544.1:300957-414856 GCF_000705375.1 Tinamus guttatus
CTCTTTAAGAAACACGTTTGTACATAAGCTAACAACTCTGCTACAGTTTCATACGCCATTAGGCTAATGTTCTGTTTAAATGGAGTTATCAATCATTTTGTGATTAAACCTTTTCGTGCCTGGCAACAAAAAGGTGCGAAACAAAAGCATGAGTAGGTTGCTTGAATATTACAAAATAGTACTTCTAAAGCTCCCACTGCTTCTCTGGAAGGTGAAAAAGCGCAGAGGAACTAATTGGTAGTGCCAAAACAAGCCTCCAAAAGTGCAGGGACTTAAACAGAAGTAAGCTGTTGGGGTTCCTTTTATTCATTCTGACATGCTTAAAGCTTCTAGCATACATTTGGGTCACATTTTCAGCTTTTTGCCATGAGTCCCAAAAATTGCACTTCTTTAAAAATGAAAAAGAAACAAAAAGCTAAGATTCTCAGGAAAGCAGTAATTCAAGCAGCTTGTGCTTTAAGGAGGATGTGAACTATCATTAAACTCTTTATAAACTTTTTGAATTAAAAACACTGTACTCTCACTCAGAAGCTATTAGACATCTAAAAATCTATTTCACACTTTTCCTTGGATGTCTTCTTTGTTTTAATAACTAGTTTCAGAGAGGTACTAATAGCAGTATCCTAGTTATTCCTGTACTAAAGTTTTGCACTTAAATCATGCATAAAATTCCTCCATTTCTCAATTACATCAATTGGTTTAAATTTTAAATTTGAGTCATGCTTTTTTCAGGAAAAAAGAACAGATATTATGCATCATGTCCGGTATGAAACACATTTTTACTTTTCTCAGGAAGCATTTTTAAACCATGTTTACTAGTCCTGCCAGCAGCAGCTGCTGAAGTAACTGTACTTGTTCTCCACTTCCACAGCTGTAGCTCTTTGAGGAGGACAAAGAAAGGTCAAATGAGATGGCAACCCCTTTTCCTGCATGCAGATCTAAGCGTTTCTCCAGACTTTGCCAAGTACAAACCAGAGCACAACCATGGGTGAAGAGCAGGTCATAGCTATCGCTTGTTCCCTCTGTCTTCCAATACAAGACCAAGGTGCCTTCAGATGACACAAGTAAGAGTCAGTTTCAGAAATGGGCACAAGAAGATGTTTAGCGACACATCAAGTAGGAGATTTTGGGCCTGCTTGCTAAAGGATGCTGCAGATGCACAGATTCAGGAGCAGCACTTGGACTGCACCAGCACAGGGAGATCCCGTGAAGGTTAACCAAAAAACAAGCTCCTTTGGGCTATGACACACGCCAGCCCCTTCCTAAACTACTTGGAGGCTCATATGAGTTTGGGGAAAAGATATTAAATGGCTGCCTTGTTGGATGGAGGTAGGTGGAAAAGAACCTGCTCACGCTGACCAGGGGGAAGAGCTTCTCTGAGCTGAGGCTCCAGTGCAGGGACGACCAGCGAGGTCCTCTGCAGGGAGGAAGAGCCTTGTAGAAACCCCACAGAAATTTTTACTGTGCCAAGCAAATTCCAGACACCCACTTTGTGCTATTGATGCTGCCTGCCCCATCCAAACACCAGCCACATCTATTCCCTAATCAGGGCTCTATCAAGAGGCTCTTCTCACAGCTTGAGACTCACTCAACAGCTTGAATTATAAGTAATGATATGGAAAAAAAAAAGGATCCTGAAGCATGATTGTCTTGCTCTGGGACCACATCAGCAGGGGAGGAGCAACAGCAGCCTCCTCTCTGCTTCCTCAGCCCCACAGCACTTGATTGAAGTCATGAGCATCACTTGTCCTCAGCTCCAATTCCTTGGAGGAGAAGGCAGCTGCAGCCACCAGGCAGCCTGCCCAGAGAGGGATACGGCGATTCACCTCTCAGTGATGCTCTTCAGACAGCGGCTTTGCAAGCAAACAGACCTTCACTCCAGCCTGGGAGAGCAGACAAGCAGCTGAAAGGCTCTGTGAAGCCACACAAGCAAAGTGTATCTTCTGACCATCTGAACTATGCTGTAAGAACAAAAATGGTCCCTAAATCTTTAGATGTTAAAAAAAGTCAAGAAGAGAAAGAGACAGATGACCCCTGCACTATTATCCATAACATCTCCATGTCTCAGAATGTTCTGTTAATGAATTTATCATTTTTTCTTCCAATAGCAAGTACTAGAGTACCAGAGAGTATCACGAAGTAATCTAGAGGAGAATAAAATACTGATGGGAGGAATAAGCACATGCATTTTCTCTCCTCTTGAGAGGGAGAACCATTCCTTAGGAGGAGGCCAGAGCTGGTGGGATTAATCTGATACCCTGCAGATCTGTCGCCCTGATACCGTCCTGGGAAGCGGAGTGAAAGAGGATGGTAAAACCACTACAGGAGGTTTCTGAGACCCGAGCAGGCAGAGGACGTCCTACCTTTTGGTGGCTGTGCATCAGTTTGCCCCATTGGTTTAACCATACTTATATACTCCAACATACATCTCTGCTATTAGCATCTCTGATCTTTTCCACATCCTTCTAGCACAGGCTCTGCTTCCTTTTGCCCCAAGTCTCAGACAATAGACCTGCAAAGTAAACTTGTTTTCAGATAGTGCTGTCTGGAAACATTTTTTATTATTATTTTGCAACTGCAGCCAGCAGCCTTAATTCTTCCTTCAGCATGAAGTAGACAAGTAACCATGACTAAGCCAGTTTAGCAGGAGTATGGATGAGAACAAGCCCACACCAACATTTCTGCACATAACATTACTTCAGGGCAGAATTAAGGTGTCTTGGGTGTTTACTTTTACATTTCTACATCTTAACATTTTTGTAGTTTTCTCCCAAATGTGAGGAATTTGCATTTAGATTTGAATGTAAATTCTTGCGTGTGCATTTTCGTGGAGTTAGAGCATCCCAATAGTGTGCTTTACTCATACGCTCAACCATAATTCCCTCTTCGTGTTGTTTCCTAGAACTGCAGTTGAAGGAATCACGTTAATAATACATATTTTGGCTGCGTGCTGTGTGCTGTCAGTGCATCCTAAAAGAGAATCCTTGACTTCTGATGCAAATAAGTGTAATATCAAATTGATACATTTTTTCCATTTGTTTCGGTTTAGAGGAGATTATGAACTGCGACACCTGGGGCAAACGCAGAGGGGAACAGACATCCTTTTATCCTGTGCAATCTTAACGTTCTAATGCAATTAGTTAAAAGCCTTTCTAATAACATAATTCTCCAGACGGGATACCGTAGCACAGCCTTCCTGGGGGTTCAAGGTAAAACCCTGAGTGATGAGGGACTGATAGTACACACTGGCACAACGCAACACTACAGGCAAATCTCACAGCGAACAGCTACAGCAAAACTCCTCTCCTTCCCAGTCCTGCCAATACCTCAGACTACAAGAGAAAGGAGGGAAGCATTGGTAGGTAACATATCCATAATGTGGTGAGCTGCACTTCTGCTGGTCATGACAGCAGGAGGCCAAACTAACTTGTTCTTCATTGCCCAGCTCTGCAGCAGAAAGCTGTCTCAGTTTATAAATGCTAGAGAAAGATAGTACTTACTTTAACCTAGAAATATATTGAAAATAATTCCAGGCAATTTATGGAGTCCTCCCAAACTGAGGTGAGCAGGATGGCCAAGATTACTATTTATTTTTATGACACCCAAGGAGAGATAGAAGAAATCAGGAAGCCTCCTTCCCCTTGTGCCTCTGTGACTGAGGTCTGGCCCCCTTTTCCTTAGGCCCAGGGCTGCCATGAGACCACCCCCTCCTCCCCCCGCCCCGGCCAATCCCATGGGATTGCAACCCTGAGCAGGGGACACATGAGTTTTCCTCTGTGCTGATCCTCACCACCATCCCAGAAACCTGTGCAGGTCTCTACCACTCACTCCAGCCCTGGCAAAGCCTGCCTTGCAGGGAATTTCCCATTCTGCCCACTTTTCCCGCATTTCTGCCTTCCTGGCCAGAGCAGTAAGGAGGCAGCCCCAGCTTACCACGGGAGAAGCTGGGGAGCAATATCAAGGAATCATCTGGCTGTTGTTTTAACAAGACACAAAATGTTTTGGTTATGAAAAGTATTTCCATCTTTGGGCTGGGAAGAGTTAAACATCACACATCTGTTGGATAGCACAGGCTTTTGCAATCCTTTTCCTTCTCTCTTTGACTGGGGTTTTTGGTTTCCCTTCGACTAGCTGTCCCTCACAATGGGCAGATTTTTCAGCTGAGCTGTTTTTTTCCACTTTTAGTCTTCAATAAAGCCCAGGTGCAGATTGTCTGTGCCTTGTCCCTGCCTTCCCTTTCCTGCCTGCAGTTTAACCCCTTTCTCTCATTCCCTCTTACATGGGTGACATTTGCTGAAATACAGCCCCCTAATATTGAGGGTTGGTGAAGAATAACCAAGCTCAAGTTGATGGCCTAGCTATAGCAGGCAGGGCTGAATTACTAAACATGAATCAAAGTAAGTGATATTCAAAGCTATCCCACTCCACAGGTTTCCCAAAGCTAAGGGGAAGGTGAGCATCAACACGCAAGCAAAGCAAGACTGAACTACTGGGAACAAAAGGTTGCACTCAGAACCCTCCATGGTTTGGTCCAAGGGAAGAAATACAGATGGGGCAAAGGTGATAAGATCTGGGAGTGGATTTTTTTTTTTTTTTTGCACAACGTTTACATCTCAAGCAGAATTTAGACAGGAAAGCTCTGTGATTTATTGTATCCTCCTTCCTCTGCCTAGCCAGCAGTCTGCAAGTACAACATGCATTAAAACCTATCAACACCTGATGTTCTGTGCAAAAAGGCCTCATCCTTGGTAAAAGCAGTCCCCTCCGGGCTTTCAGAAGAGCAGGGGTTTAAGAGGAGCCCTTGCAGGGGAACAGAGTTTGAAATGTCAAAGAATGGATTGAAAAATACATAAGGCTGCAAAACCTGAGGGGATGGAGAAATCAAAGGAATCGGTGTCTCAAAAGCAGCCTCTTTGGCCAGGGAAGGCAGCTAAGCCTCAAAATAAGTTAATCTTATAGTTAGTTAAAGCCTGGGAGAAGACACCAGGGCTGTGAGGAGACTGCCCAAAATCTAAAGGAGATATTGAAAAGTGGTGCCTCCCTTACCTTCCCCGGGGCCAAAACATCTGGAAAAGGCAAAAAATAGCACTGGAAAACAAACAAACAAACAAAAACACCTCTCACATCGAAAACAGGATCTGCAGAATGCAGCAAAAGCTACCTCGGGACCACAAACTGGGCACATGCCCTTTTCCTCAGTGGTCACCACAGAGGTGGTTCCCCGCTTTCTGCACGAGTTTCGGGCTGCATCCAGGTTGCTGCCACGTGCCAGACGCTGCAGCGCTCGTTAGTGGCAGCACATTACAGTCTGGGCTTAAGTAATCTCTGTTTAACTGGCCTGGGAACTTTGATTTATCCACCACAATCAATTTGTGTGATCTGTGGGCTTTCAATCCATCAACAAAATGGGTCTTAAAACCTGTATGGGCTCCACTGACATTTCTGGGGCATCTGTGGGAACTGAGCAGGGCACTACTAACTTGGTTTAATTTCAGATTGTTATTTTTTCTAGAAAAATGGGGTACATAATAACTTTGGATGTCCTCAGCATATTTTGGTAATAGACTAACATATGTAGTCTTTTTGAAGGCTCTACACCAAATATGGATTTGGAATCAATGTAATGCACCACGCTTTATGCAATTTTTATGCAATTATACCTACCGAAGCCTAAGTGAGAATTTAAATTAGCATTAAGCTGATAGCTTTTGCTAAAGGCAAACAAATGTGAACAGGCACTGGGCAGATTTTCCTGTAAAGCTCTGACAAGCCCCATCAGCTCTGAGGCACTGCTCCAAATATAAACCCTGGTTATCTCCTTAGCAATTAGGTCCTTTCCAGCAATAGCCTTTATGCCCAAATGACTTCAGAAATGAAACCCCCCAACTCTGCATATATTATGTGTCTCTAGAGTCCAAACCATCAGCATTTAGTCAGAAGAGGGACTAACACTCGAAAATAAGGAACCCACATGTAGAGCAGGATAATCCTTACCCAGGAGTTCTTAAAAATCCATATATACTAGGCTGGGGACATAGACAATATACACGAGTGAATAAAAATCATGATGGGATGAATTATTGGCAGAAATATGTGAAGATTCACTAACAGACTCCAACGAACAAGGTATTTTGCACGCGAGAGCTGTAAAACTCCCTGCGGGGGAATTTCACAGTTGTTCTCTGCCCAACCAGTTGAGTCTCAAGCTCGCTCCTTATTTCATGTAATCTGTTTCCACAATATCTGCACCCAGAAGACACACTAACAATACTGCTCTTTGATCTAGAGACGCTGAAGAAAACCCACAACCCTGAAGCAGCACAACTAGGTCTTCTCGCTTGAGTTTATATTACCCTTATGTTAAGGTTGAAGAAGATATCCTTCCGTCTTAGTAGGATGAGAAAGACACAAAATTCGCCTCAGATGTGCAGGCAGAGGAGAAGAGCTGAAAAGCAGACCATGAGAACCAGCCTCTGTACATCTGCACTTCTCCCTCTGTCCACCAAGCTTCTCTAAATCCAACCAAAATAGAAGAAATATCACTACCAACCATCAATCCGGAGACCTGAGTTATCTCTGCAGTTGAACTTCCTCTCCCCGCCATCACTTTGCATTCACATTCCATATAGAAACAGATTTATTTTACAAACTCTCACTTACTGGAGTGAAAGGTTGAGTTGTCAAGCCATGTGCAGAAAACACCACAGACAACACAAACACAGTAGCTACAACCATAACTGCAGTTGTTTTAATGGAGAACATTGCAAATTCAGAGCTATCCACTCTAGCCAGCTACTAGGAGAATCCCCTCCTCCCTTCTAGCACCAACCTGTTTCACCTGGGAAGCTTCTGAAATCTGGGGTCCTTTGAGCCTACATCACAGGATATTTAGATCACTACATAAAGGCCACAGAAGCTATATATATATGTGTAGTCCACTGTGGGCGATATTCACAACCACATATGTATGTGGTTATGTGCATGGCATCACTGTTGATGTCCAGGAGCTAGGATGCAAAAGCAAAGTGTCCCTGCTCTTTAGTCCAAAGTGGCCCAAGTGAGCCCAAATTACTCTGGAAATCACGAGAGTCAGGATTTGGAGGGTGCTGGGTATGGTATTGGCTATTCCAATACTCAGCACAAAGGTGAGGCGCAGCTGTCTGCAGCTGCTGCGAGCACTGGACACACTTGGATAACAGAGGGGCAGGAGCCAGAGAACCAGTGTCTCAGAGGTGCCTGCTGGACTGAACCACAACAACTAATCACTTACGTTTAGTGCTTCTTGCACGGGCAACATCTCAAGCCCCAGAGGATTGAAGGGCTGTGTAGCATGTCTCTACTGCTTAAATACTGAGTTTTGCAGACATGGCACGTTGCAGCTTCAAAGAAACCTATAGCCAAAGGGCAACCTTTACTTTGTGACCTTGATAAACCACTGAATTTGTTAGCTACTCAGTCAGAAGGAATTTCTGATTTATCCAAGCCAAATAAGTAGTGTTTTTATCAGTCTGTGTTAACTACAAAAGGCTGCAGGGGCAGCAAGGTTTTTATCCTGCTGCTAATGAATCTTAGGAGAGATGGCTTCCCGACGAGCTGGAGGAGTTGGCAGCAAACACACAGCATAAAAATGATTCAGAGGCAGCCTGATACCCTCGTTTTGTTGAGAACCAAAGCCATAAGATCCATAAATAATCAGATGCGGTAAGGAAATTACCATCTAGAGAGAGAAGCATTTGTTCACAGCAGAAGTGGCAGCAAACCCAGATCCTTTCCTGTTGGAAGCAGGTGCAGGTACAGCAAACCAGGATTGTGTGAGGATGATCTGCCTCTCGGGGCCTTCCCCGTGCATAGGAACGCAGACTGGCAATGGAGAACTGCACATCATCTATTAGGCACCAGGTTTCCTCACTTTGCTGCGAAGGAAGCACCTCCTGATTAGCTGAATAAATCCACAGCTGCGCACACTGTCACCTTGGCAATCTACTGCTTGGAGCAGTTTCTCCCTTGAACAGCTCTCCACATTAGTCGAGAAAGGCTGCTAAGTTTTTAAAAACACCTGGGAAACATTTCTGGAGAGTTCTGAAGAAAGGCACAACTAGCTGAGCACACGCCGGGAAGCTGTGCTTCCTTCCTGCAAGCTTTGCATGCAAAACACACTGCAAAAGATTTGTAAAGAAAGGGCTCATATTCGGGCAAGCCCTTACCACTGGCTCCAGCGAGGAGTCCCATTTTATTTACACCACATTGGGGCACATCCATGCCCATCGCTGCCATTCAGAGCTGTGCAGCAGTCACACCTTGCTCTGCTTTTCCAGGAGAGCAGCGAGCAGAGCAGAGGGCAGCACTTATCCAGCTCCCTGAAGGGAGAACGTGTGTCTAGAGCAAGTTTTGGGAGGAGAGAAAAGCGAGCGCTCAGGATGGGTCAGCCCAGCTGCAGCTTGCGCGTTCCCCAGATAAGAAGTTGAAGCAGCAGTGGTGTCACTGAGTGCTCCTCAGCGAGAGCCTGGCGTCACGGGGCTCCCTGAGCCCTCAGGGACAAAAACTCACATCCCTATATGCACAGCAGTCAATTCTAAAGCCTGTGAAAAGGCTTCGTGCTTCTCATTTCTCCTCTGTTTCTACATGAATAACATGACCTTGGAGAATTGCTTTGTAGTTTGGATTTTTTTTTTCTGGTTGTTTTGTACTTTTGAATGACAAAGGAACAGCTGCTGAGATTCTTTGTCATTGCTTTGCATTGCAAGAATTGCGTGCTGAATACTTAGGATATGCTGTCTGGAAGAAGGCACTTTTAACAGAGCAACTCACGTGCAGGTGCATGATACCCTCCTTGCAGGTAGTCCCCATCCATCTGTGTCCTGTGACTTACTACACTGCCATACACCAACACAGCAGCTTCTAGGTGCCTGCATTCCTTGCAGCTATGAGGTTTGTTTCTAATTAACATTACACTGTGGCCAGGCAGGGAATGACACTGGCTAAGCAGAGCCGACAGGACAGATGCTCTTTGCAGGTGAGGTGCTGCAGGAGGGCCTCCTAGATCGGACAGCGAGAGAGGCTGCTGCACAGGAGCAACTGAATCTCCTCAGCTGCTTCATTTTTTGACAACACAGCAACAGGTCGCTCAAATGCTTCACCAACTAATAATTGCTTTTCTGAACATTTTCTTTCTTTCATTTCACCTCAAAAAAAAACAACAAAAAAGACTGTTGACAAGCTCAAAACTTCTTCCTTTGGATATTAAACAGTGTTTCATATGCCCTTTTGTGACACTACCAACTTCCTTAATCTAATATTTTGTCTCAAAAAATTGCATTTTTCAGAATCATGCGCAAGTCAGCTACTTTTGAATAACAGATTTTTAAGCTTTTTTTTTTTTGCATAATTTCCTCATAGTGGTATTCAGGCAGAGATCTGTTAGTAAAGCACAATAACCCTGATATTTTCTTGCAAGAGAAAAAAAATGTAGTAACCCCATAGTGCAGGCTGGAAATAGAAACACTAGTACACCTTATCTGTGATGACTTGCCTAAAGACACATTCCCAAAAGCGGAAGAGAAAGTGGGCTCTGGTCTCCAGTTGGCTGCTCAAACCACTACTAATGACTTATGTTTAGACTCTATTTACTTAGGGTCCTGGAGATGTCTGGTTAGGTAAAAATAACCTGAAGGGAACTCCCTTTCCTAAGGCCAAGAGGGAATTCAATGCACTGGATTATTGACCAAGAGGTGCATGACAGCAATACAACTGCTGGAGACACCAACTAGTTCCGAAAGCAAACAAGCTCTTATGGCTTTCTCATAATTAAAACTATTTAATAGAAAATACTTTTCTAAGTTACATTGGATCTATGGTCACCAGGCCTCTCAGTTAGCGAGGCACTAACCTCACCTGGACCTTTGCTAAACTTCAGGTGTCTGGTCTCAACTAGATGTCCTAAGAGCTCTTCAGCTGCCAACACGACTCACCTGCTGCAGATAGGTGAGGGGATTGCTCAGAAAGCCTCTTGATAGCTGGATATTGCTGCTTGATCCTCCTCTCTCCAAGCTGGTAGCCAAAAGCAACTGCCAAGTTAAACTCAACCATAGAATTCACTGACACACTCAGATCAAAGTGGTAAGCTTGAAGCAGAATTTGCATTAAAACTATAGCCCCAACTCATAATTAAAGAACCTTCCTTACACCTATTGAGAGATTTATATTTTCTCTTCGATTGTCAAACTTGGTACCTGAAGATACTTTGCAAAAGAGCACGAGTGCTGGAACTAAAAAGGTTACAAACCTCTAACTCCAACATAACAATGAGGTTCATTACAGCACTTTCATGTCTGCAGTTAGCTAGATTGAGTACAACACAGCCCAAGCCCAGGTGCTTCCACCTAAACCATTTCCCTTGAGGGGGCATTTTCACCCTGTATTTCTGAGCACCCTTCCCACCATGCAGAAGTGCTGAGCCCCGATGCGCAGGAAGGTACACATGGGATAAACCTTAAACCACAGATGAAGAACAGCTGCTGAGGAGCTGCATGATTTGCAGTATCACATAAGCTCGTGATACCCAGAAAAGTGCTGGTCAATCTGATGCCACTAGTCTTTGGTCCCATTCCTTTGGCAGGTATGGGACAGAGAGGCCTCATACAGGTTTGTGGTAGCTGTTGGAGAACAGCTTTACAAGAACTGTGTGAATTCAGGATACTCCTTCCCGGTAGCACTCTTCCTACACAGAGATCCCCAGTGCTCCAAGTGCAGCTACAGCTCGGTCCTGACCTGCATTTGCAGTCAACCTTATTTCTATTTTGTCCAGTGCTCCTACCACAACAAGAACTGAGGTAGCCTAGGCACAACTTAAGCCTAGTTGTCTGTCAAAGAGCTGACAATCTTCTTGTTACCTTCTAACGTAGTAGGCAAGAAAAAAATAAAAAGACCAACAGTAGCATTTAAAATCTGGCTTATAAATCAGGCTACAGAAAGTCATGGATACAAGGCCTATCAATTACAGGCACTAATTTTGATGTTTAAAATTATTATTGTAATGGAAAATTGATAGTATACATGAAAATTTGAAAAGTTCAGGAACACAGAGCATCTAATAATCACACTAATTTGAGTTAATAGAAGTATAAAAGACTCTAATTTGTAACAATAAGGTGAAAAAGCTTTTTATGACTTAATTTTTTTTGACATTTCCTTTAATTGTAACGGTATTATAACTAATAAGGTGGAAAAATATAAGGTCATAAAATCATATTCTTGCTGGATACTTCGGCAAGGCTGAAATAAAAACCAGATAGGGTCCAACAGCCTTGGATGATCCCAGCTTCTGATCAATCATATGGTGAGTGCTGGGAACATTTCCCTGAGCATTCAGGTTTTGCATGCAGTTTATGGATTCTTAGTCTCCAATAGTTACTTCTGTGCATTAAAGAGTTTCTTGTGTATTTATCAAAAGTGAAAGAGCTGCCAAAAGGGAACAGAGCAAATAGATGTAATAGATACGATAGGAAAAGTTCAGAGAGACCAAGCACCACAGTTTGAATTACTCTGAGAGTCCTCAGCCTCGGTCTTGGCCCAACTTTCATGCAAACTGTGCGTTTTATACAGAGTTCCTATGCATACTCATTCTTATCTGTTTGCTGCCAAAATTCACCTTTTTTCAGAATCATTGAAGGCTTTTCCATATGTTTGTCAGCCAATGTAATCATTACATAGAGTCTTTGGCAAGAAAAAAAAAAGGGAGAAAAGAGTAGAGAAATCAGGAGATCACTGGTACAACTGTTTAGTTTCTTACTATTACTGTATTATTGTTCTGCACAACTGTCCTGTATTAACAAAATCTGAAAAATACTTTGTAACCATCATAACTTTCTCTGAAATGTCCTATCTAGAGCAGGACAGAACACAGAAAATCTGAGAATGACTAGAAAAGGGAAATCAAGTCTATGAGTTTTGCTGTGGCCAACTTGAACATATGGTATAAGTTTTTATGCTATTTGGAAGTAAGAGCAACTTAAGTTCTTTTTTCTGTCTTTCATAATATGAAGTGCTCAGGCCCTTAACTCCTTTGCCACATACCAGCCAACAGGATGTTGGAGATAATGAGCAAAATCTCATTTTCACTACACTGGTGGCTAAGCAGTCGTTATACTGGCTTTGGCAGAGCATATCAGCATTAGGATCAGTCAACATAAGAAGTTATCACCAATCCAAAGGCTGAGTGCTAAGGGCTTGGTTCTTATTCAAGCGAGCACGTGCAGAACTGCTATTTCTCAAGATGCTTCTGGCCCATCTATATTATTTTAAAAAGCCAGCTGGTCTTCATATGTTTCCCTTCCACATTTGGAGCTGGGTTTTTAGCTCTAGGAAGCCTGTTGTCTTTAGCAGCACCGTGGTTGGCAAGACAGATGCTAACCCTGGCTCTGCCCCGCACCATGGAACTCTGCACACTATTTCTCCCCCTGTAAAATGGGGGAGAAAAAAAAAAAAGGCCCTCCAAAAAGCACTGTGAGAGTAATGCTGAAGAGCTTGCTCAGAAGCTGACCATCTACGTATGGCCAGACTGCTGACATTTTTATTCCAATCACCAGCTGCTAATTAAGACACTTCTTTTGAAAAATACTTTTCATGGTGTTCAAGCCAAATTGCTTTTCATTTCTTAAATTTTCATTCACTGAAACTTCTGATGCATATGTTATGTCAATCAAAACAGAGCCCTGATTTCAGTGACAGCTAAGTCACTGGTGAGATTTAATTTAAACAAAATCCACTATTTCCATTTGGCTTATCTAGGATATGTCTGCAGGATGGGGGAGGAGTTACTGCAGTCAATAAAAGCTACAATAAAAGCTCCTGTTACACTAGGGTTGCCAGATTAGGCCCTAATAGAGCATAAACTAGAGGCAGAGCCCTACTACGTTTGCCAGAGGAAAGTGCCTCTGCTCTTAAACCAAGGCTGGTTGACGGCAAATGACAAGTTCTTCCATTTGCTACATTTCTACAGTTAACTTCATAGCTACATCGCCAGGAAGCAGAGCTGATACACACAGAGGCTTTAAGGAAGCCTAAAGAGAAAAGTAATTTTCAAGAAGAGATGCTGCTAGCATGCTCCCTGAGCCAACACTGAAGCAGGCTGTCCCTCGCCTCTACCCGGATCTCTAATTAATTTGTTTTTCCTGGAGCATCACACGCACTATTAAAAGCCAAACTGCCTCATCCTGCAATCAGAAAAATGATAGTCCAGAACTGTGACTACTGACCTTGAAACCCCTGTTCGATGTGCTGCCTTTCTAGCTGATATGTACCACTAAGATCCAGGCAATGGCAGGTTCAGGTTTTGAGGTAGCACATCAAATTGCCAAAGATAGAAACATGCAGGATTTTTCCTTGCTTTTGCATATGAAAGGCTGCATGTGCGACAACTTTTACAGGGTGATGTTTGGTCCCTCTTCCAGGTTAAGTGTTTTTTCCTAAAGATCCTGTACAGTGCCCCATTACTGGAAAATATTCTTGTCTTCTTTTATTAAAGTGGAAACCCAAGGGCATTTTGCAAGGTGAGGGGAAGAAGAGTTTCACTGCTGATTTTAGAAGCCCACAAGCCTCGTGTGACCTTTGCCTTCTGTATGCAACAATAACTTATCCAATCTGTCACGGGAGCTCGGGGCTACTGCAGAGCCCTGCCTCATTCACAGCTCCTAATGCGAAGAGAGCAAGAGAAGCGAGGCTTTGGCAGGGAAGAGTGCAAAACCCTTGCGGGAGGGAAAGGAAAAAAGGAAAAAATAAAAGCAGCAGAAATGGTGTGCTCTATTGCTTTGAGGGGGAAAGAAAAAGCTTCGAGTGCAGAAATGCACCAGTATAGCCAGTATCGGGCTTCCCCTTTGGGAAGGAAAGCAGCACTCAAGCGACCAGGCCTGTGCGCTCTGCATGGCGCAGCAGGCTCCGGCTGAGTCTCCCTGCTGCTGGCCAGGCTTTCTCCAGAAGGTGAAAACAAGCTTCTATATTTAATGCACTCACAGAGCTGAAAACTTGCCCCTCCTATTTACCCAGGACATCCTATTGAGGGAGTTTTTTATCCAAGCACAATGCTGAAAATAGGATGGATAATTAAAATGCTGACCTACCACTGCATTTATATCTTCAAAGGTTCCGTGCAATTTTCTGCACTTCACAATGGCTCTATCTCAACCTTTCTCTCTTTTGCAGAACACTTGCTGCTTCTCCTCTCCCTCAGCTTTCTAAATAAAGCTTTTTAATTGATTCAGGACTTCTTATTCACTTCAGATGCGTATCACTAAAGCAAAGCATTTGTGTACTGAGAACTCCTAGGCAGAAGTTTTGGCTCAGTCCTGTACGTGCGGGATGGACATGCCAGGCTTGCTGCTAGCCCTGGACTCTGACACCTCTGGGCTGGCTAAGGTGAATGCAGACACCACGAGGTGGCTTCAGACAGGCCTCATGTACAGCACAGTGTTACTTGTTTTAAGAATAAAACCAAAGCCAGAAGGCGTGCCAGGTCTGCCTGGTTTAATGCAAAGTCCTGTTTGCTCACAGTCTTAGCAGCAGGATGACAAGATATAGAAGGGAGCACCAAACCACCTACAAGGTTTGATCATGATACACCCTGTCTCACCAGCCCCATGCACACATGGCTGAATCCCTCTTGCAGAAGTTACGTAATCCAGATCATATTGACATCTAAAGAGTTTTCTTAACCAAACATTTTCTTAACCAAATAGTGTGCTCACAGGCATATCATGAGGCCACAGACAGTCCCACCCACCCCCTGGAGAGCCAGGACGTCACTGCTGTCAGGTGTCACACGCACTGTGGCCCCTTCAAGACCTCTCCTTGGTGCCTACTTTCTCATTTGCACTGCATCAGCGTGCCCCTGCCCTGCACCACCTCTGCACAAGGCAAACACACAGGCACATCTTCCACGCGGCTGTATTTGTGTGTTGAGTACTGGCCTGCCTGCCAGCATGCACTTGCAGTGCCTCATGCTCCTTGCCATGAGGGCTCATCTTTCAGGCCATGTACATCCTGCTACAACCCTCAGCCTGGGCAAACTGAGCACTGAGCACAGTCAAGACCGAGATAGTCACTATCGGTCTCCGCTTCTGTAGTTATGTCACACACACCTCTTGACGTTAATAAATGGGGATGCTTTTCCATGAGTAGTAATGATATGCCTTGAACTGCCAGCAGGTTATGCCCATGAACATCTCTGCTTTACAGCTTAGGCTTTCTGCTTGTCCTGCACACTGTCCTGTTCTCTCCTTGCGAACACTGTGAAAGGACTTTTCATCTTCCACCACCCACAGGGCCCTCTACCTCCAAGGGACATTAAGTGAGCACCAGGAGAGCACAATTGCTCGGCTCCACCGGCCTCTCCTTTGGCATTTCACTTTCTCCATCCAGTCCCAACTCGGAGGCAGTGGCGTTCTGCCAAATGCGCTACCAGCCCTTGGATCAGTGCCCATGAATGTTGGGATTAGAACAATAGCAGGATGCTCTGAAAGCAACTCGTTTAATGGACTGGTAAGGGATTATTTATGCTGTAGCATTAAGGATCCTGGTATCTGAGTGTCTTGTCAGCTTGAGACATGCCCTTTAATTCCTGCTGCCTTGCTGACAGCTTGTGTTGAACCTGCTCAGAAGCAGCACGGACCCTGGTAGCATTAAAAATGAATCACTTCTAGCTGATGGAAGCCAATTTTTCCTGGCCAGAATCATGTGTCTGGGTAATAGGTTGTAATAGGAAGGTGGTAAGGGATCTCACATCAGTTCAGTTCAGAGGGAAGGATTAGCTCTCTAAAAGAGAATGGATTAACCTTTGGGAGAACTGCCTCAAAAAAAAAAAAATCAAACTCCTGACACAGAAACCGCTGTTCCTGGAAATGACCTGCTACACCTAAATTACTTGCTTTATAACGTATGAAACAAGTGATTTAATTTATAAAACTCAAACCTGTTAGGAATGGACACACAGCATGACTCGCACACCCCACCGTAGATCACTGCTGCAAACCCACGGACCTTGCATTTAATTAGGCATTTTGAACATGCAGCAATGTTCAAGACACACTTCAATGCCTCTAAGAAATACCGGAGCAATCTCTGCGGGTAGAAATTACACAGAAAGGAGCGTGTCGGAGCATCACCCCCTGCCTGCTTTCCCTATCCACTGGGACGCAGCATGCCCACTCATTTGACCCCACGTCATCAATTTTGCTTCTTAAATACATTAGTAATTTTATTAACTTTGATGCTTGGGGACTTTTTTCCTTTCTTTTTTCTTCTTCTTCTTTTTTTTTTTTTAAAAAAAGAACAACAACAAAAAAAAACCCCACAAGTCTAAGGGCAAGAGCGTCCAAAGGAGGAAATAATTATTGCCCGCTCACAGGGGAAGATGAATAGGCCAAAGGGGACTGTCCTGATCCTCGTGTCTGATCTCCTGCCATCTCCCAACAAGGTTTGAACAATTTGCAGTAAATAAAGCGTGGTCTTGATCTACTGCAAATTCTGACCACACTAGAACAGCGTCTGGACCAACAGTCACCTCTCTTCTGGCACAGATGCCCATTGCTCAAGCAGGTCAGTCTATCCCAGTGCACACATAGCAGCGAGGACTCAGCATCAATGCCAGGCAAGCAGTCTCTCTGCTCCTCATTGCTTTATATTTCTAAGCTTGAAAAGGCCAACACTTGATGTGGACTTTGCTAGTCCCCAGCACGGATAACTCTTGGAGGTGCCCCATAGCTCCCACACTAGTAGCTGTTAGAGGGATGCTCTGGAAAATTGTGTCGATCCTTGAGCAGCTCCAGCATTTCTGTCTCTGTGCTACTTTTCCAGTCGAACTCAGCATATGAAGACCGGTTTCTACATTGCTTTCCCTCTTCTGTCTTCACACATTTGCACTATACCACAGCTCCTTGCTTCTAATCTCACTTCTTGTTTTCAGTGTTGCCCTCATGGCCTAAATTGGCAAAAATAAAGGAAAAAAAATAAAAAAAATACAGGATGCCTCTCAGGATCCACCCCTTGGGTACAATGTATTGCTTCCTCTTGCAGATATCCTGACTGCCAACAAGGGAGCTTGGAAACTACCAGAGGAGTCTCCTGTTCTCACCTTCCAGTGTCAAGCCCTGAGGTACATCAGTGCATCAAACAAAGCTTATATAGATTTTTTGCTTCAGGGGTTATAGCATGATTTTTCGGATTAAAGAAGAAGGAAATAAAAAGAAAAAAAAAAGGATAGAAGAAAGAAAAACAGCCATTCTTTCAGAAACAAAAGAGCAGTGAAAACTGCAGGCCAAAAGGCTAAACTCAGGCAATCTACAAACAATGGCAAAAAGGTCTTACAGTAGGGAGATTTTAGTGTTCAGCATGTAGATGGCTCAGAATTCCTGGCATTAAGAGCTCTTCTTTGTTAATTTAGCTCTGTAATTTTCTTTTTGGTTAAAGTCTATGTAGATCACTGGACATTGCAGACAGACATAAACATGAAGCACTTTACTCCTCTTCAACATGTTGCTTGCTAAATCACATTGAATGGCCAGCATGAGACACAGATATATTGCTCTAGCCATGTCCTCAGGGGCCTGTCCACCTTAGAACCTGCAGTTAATTAAATAATTCTTTGTGCTGGCTCAGCTCAAGGCTTCTCTTGAAGCAAAGAGCTCAGTGCCAGGAAGTTTGCATCCCAGTAAAATCATGCTATGATATAAATAATGCCCATTTACTTTTGGCTGAAACCAACATATTCATTAATCTCAGCAGCTTGGGATGGTCTCGATCTGGCTCACCATAGAGGAAAGGTCACTGCTTTGTCAGCTTTGCTGCTCAGCCTGCTCTCATTAAATTTCCATCTAGAAGCTGCACGCTTAGCTTGTTAAGAAGCAAGGCTGTTTCGAATTAGCTTGACATTTGCCATACTGAGCGGCCAGGCTGAGAGGGACCTTAGAGGAGGTCTGGGGGGCAAGAAATGGGATCGATGTGCATCCCCAGAGCTGAACAGTTGTTTCAGCTGGGCACCCACAGGGAGACGATCTGTTAGCCTGGGGCTACCAGCTGCTATTTTAGGCATGGGTGAAGGAAGATGCAAGTGCTGGGGAGTTTTGCCTGGCTAGAGCAGACCTGTCCATCAGAGACCATCCTGACTCCCTGACTAAGGCAGGATATCTGCAGTCTCATGGATTTTGGATTCTTTGCTGCTTTTAAAACAAATGCTATCTCATCTGTCCTAACCCAGCAGAGGTTTGTGCTTTGTGGACTCTGCTGTTATATATTCATGAAAACAGGAGATGGCACAGCCAAGTTTGTGCCATCCCAAGTCTGCCCAAAGTGCGAGGTGTGCCATTTTCAGGAGCACAAGACTTTGTAATCAGTTAAACTCTGCACGAGTCTAAAAGGCCCTCAAGGCTAGATGGAGGCAGCCTGGGGACAGCCAGCAGCCAGGAAAGGAAGGGAAAAGGTCACTCTTTGCAAGCCAGAGAACAGCCAGCCAGACCACGACTTCAGAGACCCTAAGGGTCTCTTGCAGATCTTCCAGGGACTTGGGTCTGGAACACCTACCACCGTGGAGCACAGCTCTCCCACCCCTACAGCAGTCACCATGCTCCAGTTCCTGTGCATCGGGCAAATGTTTGCCACAGGCAGTCTCAGCTAGTTAGCCAGTGAGACTGACAGCCCTGTGTGATGGTGACCCACCTGCAGGTGCTCCTGCACCTGGGCTAGGGGACTAAGGCAGCCACCTCCCATCTATATAAACACACATGCTCTAGCCCTCAGCCCCACTAGCCCTTGACTAGGTCCTTGGCTGCCCATTTGCAGGAGATGGAGGTGTCCCAGGTCACTCAAGTGGGAGCCAAGTCCCAGGCTGAACTGTGACAGAACAAACCTGGCCAGCAGACATCTCCTTTGAACAGCAGTTACCACCAAGATCTTCAGCTTGGGGAGCTTCATCAGCCTGTGAAGCTGGATGCTATCAAGGGAGAAAACTTTGTGCTCAGCATTTGCACTGCAGTGGGAAATACCAGCTCTCCAGTGAAAGGCAGAGGTACCACAGCTGCCTCACTCAGAGTTCAGCACATCCTGGAGCAGTGCACAGAGCTCCATCCTTAACTACAGCTTGTACATGGCAAGAACGATTTTCCTGATCAACTAGCACCACCCAGCAAAGGCCCCACCTTCCCCACGCCTTCCCACACAGAGCTGCTATTTAAGCATAAACATGGATGGCATGGTCATCTATCTTCTGCAAAAATACTGTATTGGTCTCCCCAAAATACAGCTTTAGCCAAAAATACATCATTATACCATCTTTTCAACTGAAATGGCACCCACCTCACCTAGCAGTCCTAATGGAAAGGAATTCAGTTATTTGCAGAGCAACTGCAAGTTAGGGTGGCCCCACACATCTGCATTTCTAGCTCTACAGTGAAAATTAGGCCTCCCAAGACAAGGCGATAATGAACTATTTAAAATACAAAGAAAAACTGTATTGACCAAAATAAAAAACTTCATCACACGTTTTCCTTCCTCCTGAGAGGAAAAGCATGGGAGAAAGTATCACACATGAAAGACATGAGTCGGATTGCCAGCAGCAGAGACAGACAGTTGATACCACAGATGATTATATTCCTCTTGTCACTGGATACATTCAGCAGAGATGAAAAATTCATTTCATGATGAAAATCCTTTGTCAAGCGCTCCTCCTTATAGAGTAAGCACTATAACCTAATCTGCTTAGCACAGCACACGCCTTACGGTGACCACGGGAGAGAGCACTTGATGTGAGTTATAGTCTGCAAGCAGAATGGTGTGTTTTTAAAGTGTTGTTCCAATTAACTTCTGCTTGTCCCTAGTTAAGATACATGTTTTCTTTCCTGTGCAATAGATAAAGCAAAGCCTTCAGAGATCCAGCCTTCCCTCCATCTACATCCCATTACATTGTCAGCAGTGTGACTGGTTCACGGTGCATACAATATTATGAAAGCTAAGACATAAGGGGTGAGCTGGAGAATGATCTGAACTGGCTTCAGTGTTTATTACTACTAGATCTGGTAGGTCACCCTCAAGCCTCATGGTCTTTTCTGCCTGCTCTACTCTTCTCTGTATCTGCCGCAGATTTCCCTAGTTCAGGGTAATTTGGCATTCATAAAACACTAACCTCAGGAATTTGCTACTGCTCCTGGCAGGTACAAACGTGCTCTGCAGCTGTTCAGTGTACATGAAGCATTCATAAGCTGCAGGGAGGAGACAAGTGCAGAAAAGCACTTTTTCATCCTTTCCATTACCTCTGCAATGGGCCAAATCCACAGCAGGTGCAAATAAGCATTCGATTCTCTGCCTCGTTACACCGGCTGCTCAGAGCCTTAGTCACTCAGCGCTGCCAGCAACACAATTAACACATTGTTTTAGGCCTCCCAGGCAATCTCCACCTTTCAGCAATCAGATATTTCACTGGGCAGAGGTTTCATCCTATTGACTATGTAAGAGAGCTCCAGCTTCCCTATTGCCTTCTGTGCTCTGCCAGGCCTAGACCTCCTCACCCACTCAGGGCAGCTAAACTGGTTCCGTAGGTCCATCTTGTTTTTCAGGTATATCAGTGAGAAGAATCAGGAGAGCAGTCTGTGTCTCATCCTCACCCTGCTTCTCCTCTCCAAAACACCATTCAGGGTGGCCCAAAGCTGCTTGATCAAAATTGCTCTTATGCAGGAGGAGGAACTGAGGGGCAAAAGAGGGTAGAGCTGGCACCAGGGATCTATTTTACATTGCTTTGAATACACCTAACAACTAGAGAGCATGGAGAGGAGAAGACAGCACTTGCACTTACTCAGCCACCAATGAGCTTCACAGCCCTTGCTCTGCTTCGCTTGTTGTGCAGAAGCTGGCAAGGAAAGCAGCAGGGCACAACCCTGGGCTTCACAAGCCTTCTGGAGACGGAGCTGGAGCCCTAAAGCCAGCTCCAGAGATGAGGGGAAGTGTTCCAGCATTGCTGGAGGTGATGTGGGGGGCAACAGCAAAATATTCCTCAGTAGGAGAGGAAGCAGGATGCACCACACTGGGCCTCCTATGGAGCTGCTGCAGAAGCCTCCACATCCCCTCTGCAGGCATGGGGCAGCAGCAATAGGGCCAGCCAAGCTTCCCAGAGAGAGGCAGGTGGGGATCTGCTTTACCAAGCTAGAGGGAGTACCCAGCTGGTACCATTTACACAAGGAGCGTGTCCAGATCTCCACAGAAAAGGAATTCTAGCAGTGGAAAACAGCAACCGTGAAATGATTTTTTTTTCTTAATGTTTAAACTAAGATGAATGGTGCTGGGAGGAAGGTGACTCAGGTGCATCACACACGTTCCTCCTTATGGCTCATGTTTGCATCATCCTGCGTCAGCCACCGAACCACCTCTGCTTTACTTCTGCAGAAACCTGTTTTTTGTGTTCTTATTTCCTGCCTGATGGCTTCTTGTGTAGGCAGCAGCAGTAACTCTATCAGTGTTGTCCTCTTAGGAATCTGTCTTACAGCAAGGCCTGATGAGAGCGCTGCACTGGGATGATTTCATTTGTGTTTGAACAGGTACTGTTACCCTGGGGAAATAGGCAATATATCCTTCAGTTTCAGCCAGAATGGCCTTTTTTTTTCAACCTGCATTCGAAAACAACTGAAAAAAAAACAAAAAACAGCTCTAAGGCCTTCCTATAGCAAAAATAATATATCAGAAACTTAAGAAAGACTTCAAGTTTGCAGTTTATGCTTACTGCACTAAAATCTCTGTGTCAAACTTCCTGCTCTGGTGAGGACCTGGTGAGACTCTCCCCTCTCTGAGCAGATATTTGGACGGTGGTGATGAGACATCAGCACAGATTAGCCAGCTCTGCCTTTGCCATCTTGTCACCTCCATCTACACAGTGAGGGTCTAGGCAGCGCCCTGGGAAAAACTGATGTGGCCTTTTTTTACACATAGACCTAATGATACGGTGTCTTATAAGCAGCAGGAAGCTTTTGCTGAATGTCAACTCTACCACAGCCTAGGGGCGCGGGTTCATGCTGACAGCCAGGCAGGTTTAAGCCCTGCTCTCTAATAGGATTAGCATATGGGCATTTGTTTTCCAGTCCCAACTAGAAATCCCAATTACATTTTTTTTTCTAGTGCTCTCAAGGGAGCTTCAAACAAAACCAAAAAGCCTCCACTCTGATAGTCTCATCTACCAGTGTGACTAGATCCAAAGCAACAAATCTAAAAACCAGCCTTGCCTCTCCCCAGAGGCCCTTACTGCATCTAGCAGGACACAGGCCCTGGGAGGACCTACCTCCAGCCCTGACTCTGGCCTCCAAAGAGAAGTCTAGGAAAGGGCTTTGCCAAACACAAAATCTTTTTCTAAGTCCGAGACTGGAGCTCAAAGCCACCCAAAAGGTCTACTCTTTCGTTTTGTCTCCTCCTAATTTGACTCCCTTGCAGCACTGGTGAGTGCCTAGCTTTAATATGATGGAAAGAATAAAGTGATGCACTTAACTGCAGGCAGAGCCCCAGCAGAAGGCAGCAGCTTTAAGCTGAATTACTGGCTGCTCTAAGCTGGGATAGGCCACTGAATTGGGGGTAGCTGCATCTTCAACCCCTTCTTTTAGGGGCAGGACACAAAACCACCCTCTCAGAATATCTTTAGGATCATTTCTCCTTCCACACATTTCCCCAACTATATATTTCTACTTACTGCATCGTGGGGCAGAGGACTGGAGCAGGTACAACTTAAAGGATTTGTTTCTGCAGTTTTAGCAATGCCAGAAGGGCTGCTCTGCTGAGTTTTGCTCAGTTTTCCTTCCAGGAGGTACCATTGTATCTCTGTTCCCTTTGCAGCTGAAATACATGAAACTCATAAGACTGTAACTACAAAGAGCCAGTGAACTTCAGAGGATATTGCCAGACAAAAAAGATTTTCTTTGATGATTTTTACTGTAAGTAAACAGATCTATAGAAAAATAAGCAAAATATTACCCAGCAGGGTACAAATGGCAAAACGGACGTTTTTGCCTTTTAATTGCATTATTGGCTAATCAGGCCTCAAAATTAACAGACTTGCGATCGATTGTTACTTTAAAATAGTGACGTGATCTTTCTTCAGCTCCGCAGAACAAGTCTCTTGCCCTCTTTCTGCCTTTGCTTTCCTGTCTATGGAGAGGGTGATTTTACCTTTTTCCTCTCAAAGGACACAATTCTCAGGTATACCATGAAGTTTCCTTGATGGAAGGTAACATGTCAGAGCAAAATTTTGTTGCTATTAAATGAGGGACTATTTAAGAAGCCTGTACTATTTTTTTTCTCCTTACTGTTCATCCATAGGACAATGCGCTGCCAGCTCTGTTCCCTTTTTTAAGTTTATAAATAGAGCTTGGAAGTGCATTGAGCATGATGGGAGTCATCACTGTAATATTGTTAAGCAGAGCCAAGCCAACACGCCGGTAAATTAAAAGCCTTTTTGTCAGTGCAGGGCAGGGATCTGCTGGTGAGTTATCTGCCATCCATTCTGCAGTAAAGATTACAGATAGAAAAGGGCAGCCTGCCAGGGCAGATGGCTCTTGCTCTTTAAAACTGGAAGTGACCTGTCACCAAGAGTTTGTTTTTTGCCTCCTACTTGCTTGGGATTTTGCATCAGCTTCTGTCCTCATTGGAAGACTCCAAAGCCCATGGAGGTGGTTGTGCTACCTGTTTCCCTCCTCCATGCCCACTCTCTTACTTGCTCTCATTCCTGCACAACATAACTTGACTCAGGTCTGTTTGGGGCACCCGAAACGCTTCTTCACTCGTTGAGCTACATCTGGGACGGGTGCTTGCCTTGGACACGCTGCCTCCTGTTCAGTGTGAGCTCTTTTGGGCAGCCTGAACTGCTCTGATCACAAAGCGGTGGTGCGCTCCCACCCACCACCATGTAAAAGTTAAAAGATGGTCTTAACCCCTCAGCTGGCAACTGCAGTGTGAGCCTGATGTGACAACTTTCTGTTCACTACAGACAGGCTGCTTCAGATGCCGAAGAACGGAAGAGACTCCTCTGAAAAAGAGGTTTCATCTGCTTATGGCAGGATCTCTCCCTCTCCTCTTCTTAGAGGAATAAGTCAGAGAAAAGAAGCCAGATGGAAATTTGGAGGGTTTTTTTTTTTGGATTTTTTTTTTTTAATGAAACTATTTCTCCGCTTGGAAACTCAAAACATTTTTGTAAGCTTGAGATTTGAGCAAATAGTGGGATAGAACTTACATGACTAAGAAAGAAAAAAGACAGAAAAAAGAGCACACAAAAGAGCATGAAAAGAAATGTGCACAAAAGAGAGAAAAATCCCCAAATCCTCAGTACTGAAACAAAAATGTCTGCAAGGTGCTAATAACCTGTCACCATAGGCAATGACATTTCCCACTCACAAAATAATATGGGCTCAAAATCAGATACCTTAATATTCAGGAAAGGTTGAGGCTGGCATATGACTTATTAGTTCAAAATGGTTATAAAAAATAAGTTGCTTTTAAATCTGAACCCCTGAGGGCTCTCATAGGACAATCAATTGCATATAAGAGAGCAAGTTAGTGGGTTACAGATCTTACAGGAAGGGGCAAGGAGGTCTCGGTAGGAGACTCGAGAATCTGCACCATTAAATCCAGTGCTGCTACTAATACTATCTCCTTCCCAGTTTTACTGTGGCAGTACTTGGGTCCCAAGGGAAAGGTTGGGGCACTGTAAGCTTAAGATTTTCTCTAAGAAAAACAACACACACACACAAAAAAAGCCCCACCAAAACTCCAAAAGCTGAAATAAAGAAAGTAGTGATAAATGCATTGCAAATCAAGAATTGCTTCAGCAGCACAGACCAAATATGTCACCTGGATAGATAATCCCAAGTTCCCATCCCTCCAGGAAACTTAACTACATATCCACACTGACACAGGGAAACATCCTCTCTGAAGTGCTGCTTTCTGTCTTTGACCTTTTTCTAGCTCTTTCATCTAAATCTGTACAGTCTAAGGCTCAAATTACCATTTCTGACCAGTGCAGAAACAAATGTTGAAATATTCATGACTTTTTCATGCTTTTCATTGTACAAGAACAACAGCCAGCACTGAATTTGCATGATGTAACCAAAAGAAGGTACAGAAGGGTACTTCTCTTGAAATATACAGTGATAGTCACAAACTGTCATATTTTGAGGTAAATGCAGCAAGTTTCTGCCCTTACTTGTGCGCAGTCACACTTTGCTAGAAGAGTGCTGACTGCTCTGAAGACGAGTAAATATGTCATCTGAACAGGGGAAATAAAGCAGGGTTAAAACCCTGAACAAAACCACACTTAAGTTAACAAGCGTTAGTTTCCAAAACTCTGTGATAGAAGCTTGCAGAGATCTTTCAAGGCTCATCCAATAAAGCCCTATTGCATTTTGTTCTTTTCCCTCAAATCTCTATCTGTCTGAGTCAGCACCAGTACGAAATTTCACATGGAAGCATACCACATAAAATAGCTACTTCAGCTACCTTTCAATTACCATTTGCTTTAGGGAGTGCTGGGAGGAATACGGCAAAATCTTTGCCATTTTTAAACTGTGTAATAGTGAAGTTAGAGATGGATCATGCTTTATGTTCTTGTTATCTATCTTGCAGGAAAAGAAAATTCATGTATCTTTTGATACTGTATATGCAATTATTTCTCATAAGCTTTAGGCCTTGTTCATCTCTTCCTATACTATAAAGGGCTTCCTTTATAAAGGGCGGAACATGCTTGTTTTCCAGGGATATTCAAAAGTATTTGAATTTAATTAAACGCATCATGCTTCTGTTCAAGGAACAGTATTGCTCTCTAAACACCGCAACCTTCCAGTTATGGAAGTCACAAGACTAAGCGGACTCAGCTCTGAGCCCTTGGTGCGGGTGAGATTTTTACACCCACATTTACTTGCGAACACTAAGCGCAGTCCATCACCATGAGCTCAGGTGACAATTTACCTCCAGCAGCTGCTGGTACCCTATTTTGCAGGCAGCTTCTTTGGAAGCATTACCTGAAAATGACTCCCCCAGCCTAGCACGCTGTCTGGCACCATGTGCCCTTCAGCACTGCTCTCGGCAGAGGGACAGGTTACCTTGCACCCCTCTCAGTGTGCATGGCCTTCACCCTAAATAGTAAATAATGGGACCTTCACCTCATTCTAAAACTTGCACAGTTGCTTTGTCATGATAAAGACACATCACATTACAGGGAATTTGTGAGGAAGCAAAGGAAAACAAGGGTTGTCATTTCTCGTGCTTACCAAACTTGACAGCACCTCCTTAAACCTGCAGAGTGATCATTTTCAGAGCAATGAATTTTAATTCGTGTTCTTACTCTATTAACATAGTGGAGATTTTTTGTTCCATATTCTTAATAGTTGGGATGTGTCATTTTTGATTTACAGTTTAATAACCAGTAGAATATTTTTTCAAATGAAAAGTGCCAAGAAGGGTATTTATGTGATATTCTTTTGCCTGGGGCATTAATGAGGTATGATACCATGCAGCAGGCATACTTATGCTCTGTGTAATGATACAAATTGAATATAAGTAATACAATTACTTATGGTGCAACACAACTGCTGCACAAATAGGCTTCCTGACAGTAAATATCATTGTTATGATAGGAAGGTACCGCTAATGCCACTAAGCATTACAATCAATTCTTGACAACATCATGCGAACCAAGCTAACACACTGGGAATTATATGCCTCTTGCACGCTTCTGTTTATATAGGATAGGACTTGTTTGTTAATAGAGTAACAAATAATCCTGCTGGAAAAACAGGCAGGCAGGCTGAGAGCAAACCAACCAGAACACCTCCACACATAGCAGCTGCCAAGGGAAGACATGAACTTCTCTGTGGCTGCTGCAAACACAGGCACGACACTCAAGGTAGATAAAAGTCACCTTCTGCAAGGGTGGATTGAAGCAGAACCTCTGCCTCAGCCCCAGCAATAGAAACAGAACAGAGCAAAGCGCAGCCTTGCTGGCTACTCATCCCTGCTGGATTTCTAGCGGTGTGAAAACCAGGAGAGCTCTGGCTCTTGCGTGCGACACGCGGCCGGAGACGGCAGGAAGGGTGGGCTGTCTCCACTCCCACGCGAAGCGGACCTCCCCGATGTGAGAAGGCTCAGCAGGTCTCAAAACACCATAAAACGGGAGTCAGCAGACCGGAAAAGCGGAAAATAAATTACTGGGAGAAGCTGCGCAATTCACTGCTGCTGTGCCCCGGAAAGGGGGCACCGGCAACTCCCCTGTGCTAGACCTAAGGGAGAGATGGGGCTAATGCAAGCCTTGCCATTTGCTAGCAGAGAAATTGGAGAAATCACTCAAACGAGGCAGGGATTAAACTGGGACAGGGCTCTAGTGAGAGAGCTCAAGGAAATTTAGATTACAGTGATGGAGAGGAGGAGAAGATTAAACTCAGGGCTGAGTGAGTAATGTGCAACAAATGTATTCAAATGAATCTCCTCCATCTAGGCGCTTCCAGGGCTCCCGTCCCCTCGCAATCCTTAATGCACTTGCTCTGCTGCAGGGAAGGCAGTGCTGTTATTTCTGTCTTTCACTTGGGGAATGGAAACACAGCGAGATTAAGTATCTTGCTCAAGGTGACCCCAAAAGTCCATTCCAAGACATGGAAATGAAGCCAGAGATTCCAGGGCTCAGCACAGCCAGGGGATCATCACTCCGCTCTGTGAGGGCTGTATAAATTTGGGAAAGGCATTCACTAGTCAGGCTTTTTCCCCAGGTCCTAATCAGCTGGCAATCAGTCTCTGGTGCAATCAGGCATCTGGAGCCTCCTCCTTGTAACTCATGAGTCTGAGCTTGCAAAGGTTTGGGGAATGGCACCCATGGCTATTTGAATGTAGTGTAAACCAGTTTGCCCAAAGCTACTGAAAATGACACTGCTGTTTGTCTCACTGTTACTAGGCAGTGTGCTGGTGCCCAAAAGCTTGCCCTGGGAAAAGACAAAATGCAGTTTTTATACCTGCAGCCAAGGTGCTGGCTGTATTCTTCCTCCATGCAGCACTGGACTCCTAGGGCACAGTCCATTCCCATGCACACGTCTCCCACAAGGGACCAACACTCATCCATTCCCAGTGTAGTGTAAAATGAAAATGAAGGGCACAGGAAGCAGAGACCGAACTCTATCTGAGGAAAGGACAAACCATTTGATTACAGGCAGCTTGATCTTCCTGATCCTCCTGTTTGTGGTTGCACCCGGGCCCAGCTCCAAGGAGGAGCAGGAGTCATTCCCACACCCTGGAGACTGGTCACCGGGTACTTTCTTGCGGCACCAGCTCCTCTCAAGCCAAAGATAGCTTGGAACCCAAGTCCTGGTAAACAGGTGATCCTTGGGCCTGATCCAGAAAAAGTCAGCCTATATGTTAGGAAAAGAGAATCCTACTCCTAGCAGACACCTCCAGGTTCTCACTTTTAGACAGACTGGAGTGATGGAGTGTGCAGTCTAAGTGAAGGGTCCCAGCTCTTAATCTAAGCTTCTAACCCCCAGCAAGAGAGGGTTAAAAAAAGTCCTTTTCAATAAAAACAGAGATCAGGAGTAGCTCAGTGCTCATCATTTTGTAGGCTAGCTCTCAGTGGCTTCCTGCTTAGCCCAATAGCTTCTCTCCTCTGCTCTTCAGAAGCACCTTCCTCTCACCCCTGTGTCCACAGAGCACCAGAGAGCCATCTGCCTCTGCTCCTCTGAGCATGATTCAGGTGCTGAATTTTTGTATTTAATGAAAGGCAATTTGAAACCCTCAAGTGCTCTTCCAGGCCTTGACATGCCTCTCCAGGGCATGCTCCACATCTGCGAGCGGGAGAGCCACGTTTGGAGCAGCTACTGGGACCTCCTCAGAGCCCAGCCTGCAGATGGTGGGGACTCCTCGAGACAAAATGCAAGCTGATGAACAACTGCGAAGAAAAATAATATGCTCCTGGAGGGAAACTTCTTGGTTCTGTAGGCAAATCCGTGAACAGCACTATCTTAAAAATCCAGAACAATTTTAATCCCTGCTTATTTTTTTTTTAAACCTAGACTTCTATGTGCTTTTCCAGTTGCCAAAACACATTTGCCCTTGTTGCCTCATTTGCAAAACAATTTTTGTTCCATTTTCTCAGTTCTTCACACAAACCCATTTGCCCCTACTCTATTCCTAGATGCAACATCTTCCATTTTGCCTGGGATAAGCTGCAAGGGGTTAGATGTAAGGCAGCCTTTTTCCCCTGCCACACCTGCTATATTTCCACATTTATTGCACTCTCCCAAGTTCACCATTACCCCTGCTAGGTGCTGAGCACAACCAGCAAAATGCAAGAGGGGCTGCCTTTAGGGATTCTTCTAAGAGGTATTTTAATCTGCATCTTGACTCCTTTATGGCCACTTGCTCCAGACACAATCCTCAGAGCTATTACAGTGCAGAGAAGAGTTTCCCTCCACTTCAGCGAGCCATGGATGAGGTCTAATCACTTCACAAAATGGAGCTGCTCAGCTTGGGGCTTGTTAATCTCTGCCCCATCACTGTCTAGAGCTGCTTTACCATCACCGTTATCCACCCTTATCCTCATGCCCCTCATCAACGACTCCTTGCGGCGCGTTCATCGCGCAGGGATGGAGATCGCTACATGCTCCCCTTACCTTTGCTATGAGCATGAGTGAGTGTCCAAATGAACATGCTGGCAACTAAATTATATGGGCATGATTTACATGCTTAATTAGGTTTGCTTTTAATTGCAGTACTCACAAGGCAGAATATTTCACTACGAAGGACTACGCCAAGAGCCTGTTTGATTAACTACAGAAAAGAACACGTCCAGCAGCATAAAACTGAGCTACCAGAAAGTCAATACATATTAAAGGATTTAAGGGACTTCGTTTTTTTTTTTTTTCCCCCTCCCTGTAACAGAACATGTTGTAAGAACAGCAGGGAAGGTAAAATTCTAAATTCAGCACTATTTATGATTGTTTTTTCTTGCTGCTCAGCTGCAAATGAATCTCAGAGTCTGAAGGACAAATAAGTAAACCACAGCCTGTAACTTCTTGTCTTGATATTGAGACTTGGAAAAGGGGCAGCCAAACTGCAGGCAAGGGCTCTCTAAAAAACGCTCTCTTCCAGTTGTCCCAGGAAACAGCTCTGCTTGGGGAACTTAAAATGAAGCCTATGCTGCTTGCAGCAGCTTCCTCAAAGACATAGCATCACAAAAAATCAAGCCTGTGTGGCAGTTTGTGGAGAAATGCAGAGAAACCGAATGTCAGAGCACCATCTATTGGCTGCACTCTCGCTTACGGCGTGCAAAGTGCCTTTCTGATGGGACCAAAGCTCCCTTGCGTAGTGGTACAAGGACAGTCCTGGCCTCTGGAGCCTGCTCTGCAGCCACGGGTTGGCAGGAGTCAGGAAGATAATGAAATAGCCCAGTGGTATGTCCCAAGTCACCCCAGACCTGGAGTCTGCCTGCCCTGCATGCCCTCTAGACCAGCCTGCCAGTTGCTACAATATAGTATTATATTCCATATATCCTCTTTTCCTATGGGAATAATCTGAGTGGCCCAAGCTAATTAATTCCAAGCAAGGTTTTGGGAGCACTCAGGGTGTTTGGCCACTACTCCCGTCTAATCTATCATTTTAAGAACAAAGCACTATAAATACACAGCAATTGAGAATCTGACTTTCCAATTAAAGATTTGACATGTTTTTATGCCTTTTAAGTGACAATATTTGTCAGGCTGTTTGTTCAGAGCATTGTCTGCATGTGCAGTTACACAGAAATTGGTTTAATTAAGGTTAATTGGTGCATAATTAGAGCTGCTGCCAGCACAAAAGAACCGCTGCAGACCAGGGAGAGAGTCAATTGCTACCCGGCTCCAAAGGACAAATAGCACAAAGTGGAGATCACAGCTGAGCAGTAAAAATCCAAACTGCTTCATATTTTATAGCTGATTTTGTAGAACAACATGTTTGGCTGCTTGGCAGCGTTTGCCCCAAGGCCTGTTGTCCTGTCCCGGGCAATGAGGCGTTTCTAGCAGTGGAGAAGTGCTCGTGCTGGCAGGTCTTTATGGCCAGATATTCCCCTGGGCCAGTGCAGGGTCTAACTTAGCGCAGGCTGAATGGGATGCAATCCAGGGGGAGAAAGGTTTTCTCCCAAAGGAGGAGTGATTATTGCACAATAAAGTCACTGGGGACAGCTGGTCTGGAGTGACCACGGTGGCTGGCCAGGTGATGGCAATAACATTTTGAAGGACAAGTATGAGTGGTTCTGGCCACAGCACCGCACAAGGAGCGTTCCAGTAGCCTTGTTTCTGGAGGAAGGAATCCAGCGGGATGAACATCCCCAAGCACTGCCTGTTTCCACACTAACCCTTCCTCCTGGGGGCACCTTGTTTCTCGATGCTCAGCTCAAGCAAAAGCTGAACCTCCAACCCACAGCACCACATCCAGCTGGAAACTTGGCTCATGGCCCACTCCCAGCTCCACCTGCTGCTTCCCAGACCAAGCTCCCATCCCACCAGTCCAAGGGCACTATGACCCACCAGCCTCCTCCAAGTGGATGGTCACACCACACTGTGTCCAGTCCAATCTGCTGTGCTCCTGGGAAGGAATTTCTAGACGACAAACAGGCTCCCAAGTATGAAGGAAAGCAAGAAGGGGTGTGATGGCCAAGGTCTACAAGAGAAAACAGTGAAAATGGGGTGAAAAGCAGACTAGCCAGGAATTAGAGTCTAACTACAATGGTCCTGTGCATGTGCGTGCTCTGTTGGGAGAATTAAAAAGAAAAGCAAAACAGGTGAAATAAGGGGATTTCCCATCGTGCACGAAAGGGGCTACTTTCTCCAATATGTTTTTTTAGCACCAACTGCCACCGCCAGCAGTCCAGACCCTGCACCTGCTGAGGGGAAAAGAATTCTGGGTCTCCTCTGCAAAAGGAAGGCAAGAATCTACTCAAAAGGCAATTTCCTCTTCTGTTCCCCTCAGCCAAAAAATCTCCCCAAGGAAAATTATCCAAAACCCCACTATAAGATATTACAAAAGCCTTCCCACTCCCAGTGCATACGAATTCCTGACTGTAACCACGGTGCAAAGGGAACCGGCAGCTTTCTTCCATCTCCGTATGCACACACTCCCCAATCGGCAGTGAAACGGTCAGCAAGACAATATCTGGGAGGAAAAAATCTGTTCTTGGCACAATTTGTCCATATGTCACCCTGCCAACAGCAACTCCCAAGACTCAGGGCAGTTTTAGGGGAAAGCAGTATATGCAACTGCATCAGGCACTATTGGAAGCAAGTGACGCTCTTACTATATTTTTTGGGGAAAAAAGCAAACAATTTGCTGCAGAAAGCTCCCGAGGGCACTACTAATTAGTGTATCTTCCCATCTGAACCTCTTGGATGCCTCAAGTCCTGAGCAAACCCAGAACCATTTTCAGAGTAGCCTGCGGAGCGGTCGGCACTGAGGCTTCAAGCATCATCAATTATGAATTACAAGAGGGGCCGGGAGGCGGGGGAGAGTCACCTGCCTGAGACGGGGCCGCGTTACGTGGGTTGCTGAGCTGCAGGGAACGATTACGGAGCAAGCGTCGGAGGGGGAAGAGCAGGGAAATCACCACGCAATAGAAAACAGAGGGATCAGCGCGGAACAGGAGAAACAGCTTCACTCCAGCTTTAGGTAGCATGGAAGAAATGTAAATAAGCAGATATTCCTTCACTCTTGAATAAGTAGAGTAACTTTTTTTTTTTCTTTTAATGCCATCTAGTTATATTGACTGTAGAGTTACAGCACCAAACCCACCCCAAAGCACTGCAGGAAAGCGATGCACCATGTCATTCAGCACGGTCACAGGGAGCACAGGGCTGGTGGAGGGAGTTTATCAGCCCACGGAGGGGCTGTCCCCAGGGCTGCCGGCCTGTCCCAGACAGTCTCCCAACAGCCCAACAGGCAGTCAATAATATCCTGCAAGGAAATTTCTAAATATAATTCCACCAAATGCTGCTCGGTACTAATTACTTTTTGCATAAACTTGCTCTAAGCTAGTACTAAAATCATCTGGATATAGTCTCCAAAATAAGTTACATGAACCTAATCCAAGATGTAGAAGGAGGGGGGTTGGACTAGATGACCTCTAGAGGTCCCTTCCAACCTTAAGCATTCTATGATTCTATGATTATCCATTTATTCTTTCTATTCATATACTACTCATGTAATATCACTAGTCACAGCAGTATTGCTGTGTTATCAATCCAGGCGGTTACATGAGTTATTCTGCCCATAGGTGCTTTTACTCTGTTAACGTGATGAACTTCACGTCATCATTTATAAGGATATTAAAAAGAAAGAGTAGAACTGTTACTATAACTTGTGTAGTGAAATACTTGTTAGGCCACAACTTGGGCACCAGATAGAAGTCACTTATTAAAGAGAAGTTGCACTCATCTCCGTTCAGCCAAAGCAGGGTTTGTGGGAGAGGGAAAAGCAAGCAGGAAAAGGGGAAGGTGGAAGGGGACATTGTTGCACAGACTGGCAGAGGCACTTGGCTTTCACCAAGGGACATGACTCTGGAAAGACCAGCAAGACCCACAACCGAAAACATCACAGCAGCTTTCTCTTTCACAGAAACCTCAGCCTTTGGGAGAAACCCCTGTGCTGCCTGCAGGAGACAGGGATGGTAGCAGCTTTGTGCCCCCAGAAGGGCCATCTGGGCTAAGAGAGCCCCAAGCTCCAGTTCCAAAACAAAAAATAAAGATAACAAACACACACACAACCTCTTTCTTCCCCAAAACAGACTTCCATAAACTGAATGTACTTCTCCTCTCCTCTCAGAATTCAAAGGCATTTCTGCTGAAGGGGTCCCATTTCAGAAATAAGGCTGCCTGTCCCTGGCCACAAGAGGACATGAGCATAAATGTTGCTGACTGCCATTAACGTTGTTGCACCAGCTTTGTACCTGTAAGCAAATTTGCTCCCGTGTAATTTGTACTCCATTTCACATTAATGAGGCAATTATTTTTTTGGAATTATTTTTATTGCTGATTGCATTAGTTTGGGGCACTTCTGGATTGCTTCAATAAGCATTTAAAATCAAGACTTTCAATAGATCATTAAGTAATACGGAAAATGAAACAGAGAATTGGGAAGGATTTTGGCTTCAGTTTTGAACAAAACTGCAAATGGAAGCAGGTTGGTTATCACACATACAGGGCCATTGTCTGCTGCTGACCGTGCAAAAATCAAGCAGAGTTTGATTACATACAGCTCTTGGGGTAGCCAAGACACTTTACAAATAGGGGATGCAGAAAGCAGTGACAGGCTGTCTAATGCAGGGATGATTTATGTGCTCACTTCAGCGACTGAGAATGAGGACTCATCTGAAAGGCTACACAAAAACACACATTTTGGCCCCTGCGTGCTCCTGCGCTCTCCAAAACAAAAAGCAAAACAAAACAAAACAAACAAACAGACAAGACACACATGCTGGTGTCTACTCAACAGTAGGCTTGTTTCCTCAGGTCACATAATACTTTTATGCAACTGTCACAAGGATGCATGGAAATACATTTGCACAGAAATACATTTGCGAAAAGCTTACACTATACAAATCTCTGCTGTCGAACGATACCAAACCTTGGGCTTCATTTTTGCAACTATTCACATGGCTACTTACTGTTGAGTTGCACAACTTGGAGCATTCAGTGTGATTTTAATTGTTACTACACATCTCCCCAGGCAGAAAAGTGGGATCTCAGTCACCCAATTCTTCTTGCATACCAGTTTTGTCTATCTCAGGTTGGTAGATTTCTGTGTCACAGACCTGAACATGGAGGCAGCTGCACGCCCAGCATCTTGACTCAGAGCTGCAATGCTAACACATTAATCCCCAAGATTTGGGGGTCTCTGGGCCTGTGAGGTTTGCTTCCCTTCTACTCGTTTTTCCAGCTCCAGGCCTGCACTTAACTGCCCAGTGGCAGCAGTGACCAGACGCACACCTCACTCCGACTCTCCTGGGAATAGTCTGCACTTCATTTAATCCTCATCCAGCCGTGCTCTCCGGGGAAGAGGATGCTCTTCCTCAGCCAAGCACTGACAAACCAAATTAAAGGTCCGTTTATCTGAAAAGAGGCACAGCAAGTTGATTTCTGGGCTCAGACGGCCCTACGTATGTGGACAGCCCGATGCATGCGAACTTTATTTTGATGGATCTTTGCACAGAGAGGGATTCACCCCATGGTAACCATTCAGGCTCTGCTCACACAAGGGCTTTGCTTTACTCAACAGTGCCAAATAGGGACCAAACGAGGCCAACAGACTGGCTCTGAACACCCTTGGTGTAGCTGGAATCCTGCAGCAACCTCAAAAGGGAGATGATGGACTGAAAACGCTCTACAGGGGAGAGCCAGTGACTGACTTCGTTAATGCTTAGTTAAGACAGACAGAAGATTACTTCCTCTGGCTAATTTGCTCCCCAGAACTTGCTCCCATGCTATTCCAAAGCAAGTGGAACTGAAAATGGCAATGCTAGTGTGGTGCAGCTTGCTCCATTTGCCAGGAAAAGCTCCCAGTGTCACAGCCCGGCCCAGAGACCAGCTCCCAGGAATGCTGTCCTTACAGGCAGATTAGGCAGTTGATGCACTGCCAGTAGATATCTGTTATGAAGAATATTGCTGAAGAGCAGCTCTGCCAGCTGGTCTGCTCTGGAATGGGCAGGTTATAGCAGGGAGATGCATCCAAACAGCACCAAAATGTGGCTGCCACATGCGACCGCTTGCCTGCGCGTCGCCAGCGAGATGTGGAGAAGGCAGCTGCAAAGCGGAGCGAGACAGAGCATCTTTCAATGGCCATGGGAAGCACAAGCATCTCCTGCCCTCTCCAAAACTGGGCATTTTCTTCTCGCTGCACCACTTGTGTGCAGTAGACAGACTTGGGATTAGGGATCTGTTTCCTCCAGAGGCTGGACCATTTACTATGCCCACTATTACCTCTGAGAATTAATACCTGGGATCACTCATGTGTTATGCCACCGTTTGCTGAGTGACTTTACAGACTGACCTTCAAAACTCAGATTTTTTTTTTTTTTTCGCTTATCCTCTGGCTGCCTAGACACTGTCTGGCACAAGCCTTGGTTAGAGCAGAGCCCAGAATAGCAAGCCCAAATCTTGGCAGAAACCCCTGGGCACTGCTATAAAGAAATTTGTAGAACAGCATCGTATATTGACACATAAATTGTGCACGCACTTTATTTTAAAGACAAAAGATAAAGATGTTCCAGGGGAAAAAAATAAAATAAAATAAATCGGTGGCAGGGAGTCTGGGTATATTCGCATGCAAGCAGTATCATTTACACATACAAGGCCACCCCAGAGCAGACGTGGTTGTGCGCGGGGAGGCGAGCCCTTCTTCCAGAAACAGCAGGCAGCGTGGGGTACTGAGTCCTAAGAAAACACTGCGCTTCCCAAATCACTTCCACGTGCCGGGAATAAAGCAGAGGGCAGATCATTTGCTGCAGCTCCTTTCCAAGGTTTACACAAGAGAGCAACGATAATAAAGATGCCTAAGGAGGGAACATTTGTTCCCACACAACAGCATCCAAGCTGGTAAGACCAGGGGCAGCTGCACCACTTGAGGAATTGGCCACAGAAGTACAAGGGAGCCACGTGAAGGTACGGACTTTGCCTTCCTTGACAGAAATCACAATTTCTTTTGTTTTGGTTTTGTCACAAAAGGAAAATATGCACAAATAAACCAAATTGAAGATCACTGAATTATTGCCAAGCCTGGAGCCACTCTTGGCCCCTGCACAATTTCCTCCTCTGTAGCCTAGTGCCTGGCTAGGGGAGTGAAGGGCTGAGCAGATGCGTCCGGGGAAAAACACCTCTTAGCCGGGTGATTATGAACAGTCCATCTATCTGCACCAGTGTCAACTCTGTTTTGATTGTTACCTGATTCCTCCTGGGCAGGTGAAGAGATTCAAACAAGGTCAAGACACCGGGTTAATTCTGGTATCTGGGGAAGTTGCCTAGACACTTGCTGGCTGGAGGATATTTTATATATCTCCATGCTGCCTGGGAAGAGCAGGTCTGCTCAAGAACAGGGGAAGATACAGCACAAGATTAGCTAGCAGTACAACTTCTTATGCTTGTCCTCATCCTCATGTGTTCTTCCTGATTAAAATCTTATGTTTGGCCAATTTTTATATTCTTTTTTTTAGCCACCCCCCGCAAGGTCACTGATCCAGATTCTCCCCAATGAACCAAGTTCCCCTGTCTTCATGACACTGATTTGCAATCTGCTTGACTAGGCACTCTTCTGCCTGCATGTTTTTTGGGACACACCAGTGAAGCCAATAGAGCACTCCAAGGAGGAGCTCAGCCACATCTTTCTTAAGGAGGTTCTTCCTTGGCAGGGAAGGACCAGGTTCACATCATTCTTTGGCCCCACTTTTAACTTCATTCCCAAATTCCCAGCCTCAAGCTGGGATCCTGAGCTAACCACGCTCAAGGGAGGCAACTTATCCTGCTTGAGCTCTGCAGCAACCAGTAGAGATAACCTGTAACAGGATCCAACCAAACCTACCATGTCAACAGCTCAGGAGAAGAATGAAAAGAGGGTACCAGCTGGCTGAGGGCAGGACACACTTTCATGGGTATCAGCTCTTGCAATCACAAGACAAACCGATAATAACAACCAGAAGAGGTGCTTCTGATGGCACATTGCTGAAGGATAATATTCTCAATATCCTTTTATTGATAATCACATGCTTTCATCTGAGAAACTGCAGAGCATTTTACACACAGAAGCGAGATTTCAAAACACCCCTGACTGCAATCAAGTATTATTAACCCAGTTTCCAAAGCCCTATTTCCTGTCAGGCAAGCAATTTTTCCCCAACACTTTTCCCACATATTCCATCAGGTCAATTATGCTTCATTAGCGAGTCTCTAAACTTCCATTGCAAACCCACCACAATGGTGGAGAAAACACATCGGATTCTGTTACTTTCTTTAAAGAGCCTGTGTCATCCATTACTGTGTTAGGGGCAAAAGCTTTCTCCAACACGGCTGTTGTATAATTTGAAGCCAATGGTTTTGTTTTCATCTGAATCATCAATCTCATGAGAGATTTTAGTTCGCAACTAAAGATTGCACTAAAGGGAAAATGAAATTTGTTCCTCTCCGAAGCAAGGTACATTTTGCTCACGCACACGCGCCCACGGGGATGAAATGAAAACGCAGCCCTGGGGAAGGTGGGAGCTCTTGTCACCAAGAGCAGCTCCCAGGCAGGGCACGGAGCACCAGCCATGAGCCTTGGGAGGCACAAGGTCCCTGTGCTTCGGTTGATGCGATGGACAGGGACGGATTCCTGTTCAATGGGCATTCAGGGCCCCTGAGGGAAACAGAACTACGAAAACTAACAGCTCTAAAGTTTCCTGAATGAAGCAAACAAGGGAAAAAAAAAGTTGCTTTGAATCAGCTCCAAATGAAAGTAAGAGGGGAACAAAAGGAGACAGGCTTTTTTGTGTTCATTTTACCACATTTGTTTTTCTTAAAAAAAAAAAAAATGAACAAAATGCTTTGTTTAACCCAAAATAGATGGCTTCAATGTAGCTTTCGCTTTATCAAATAATTCAGTTTAGCCCCATATATTGCTTCAACATGAACAGGCTCAAACATTATGCCCTGAAAATGTCAGAATAGGACATTTCAACTTTTCAAAGGGTTTTTACACTGCTTTAAAACAACTTGAAGACTTAGATGTCAATTTATGACTGCTATCAATCTACTCCAAAGGGTGCTTTTTTGTTTTTGTAAAAATAACAATTTCAATTAGATCTTTCCCCCCTGCCCCAGAGTGCCTCAACCACCAGGTACCATCTAGCACCAGACATTTTCTCACTGCTTTCTAGCCCAGGAATTGCATTAAATTCATTTGCCCTCTCCCACTGCATGCCTTGCACCTCAGGACAGGGTCTGTGTAGCAGCTGCCAGCAGGACACCGTATTCTTCTTCACCCTTAGGCATTACAATATTTAGCATGATTAACAGCGCTGAAAAGGGAGGACAGTTGTTACTGTAGCATTCCTAAGAGTACAGGAAAAAATCCATCTACTTAATAGAGCTAAACACATCCTCTGGAAACCAAATTGCCATGCCCTTTTCAGACAGTTGTCTTTTCTTCTACCTATTCACTGAAAGGTGCCCAGATGTCACAAATGATCCTTTTGCTTCCCTCCTACACTTTTAACTGTTGTTCTGCTACAGTTGCCTAATTGACAGCTTCTGGTTATGTATTAAAAAAAAAAAAAAAACAGAGCTCTGACGTTAATTATGGGTATTATAATGCTGGGATAAAATAAGAATGTTAAAAAAAAAATCACACACAACAACAGAAGTACAGCTGAAGAACAGCACTACTTACTTTAGTTACCTAAACATTGCACAAGTGTCCTGGTTTAAATCCAAAACCATCAGATTTTGTCAACACTCTTGAAAGGAGCAGCACAGAAAACATTCTGCAAGCTGCAAGGCTGTATAATGGCATTCGCTCTTAAAGTTTTAAGCAGCACGAGAGGAGAACGCAGCTGCAGTGAACCAGCTGAGCCACATCCTTGCGCAAGCCGGGCTCTTGCGGCTCAGTGCCTACACACACAGAATTTCACACATGCAGAATCGCTGTGTGACATAATTTTGAGAGATCACCCACACGAGAGACAAGGGACTTGGAAGCGTAGGTTTAGAGGCTGATCCCTAAGCAGGATCTCATGCACATGAGCACTCGCCAGTCAGCTTAGGCAATGCTCAAAGCTCACCCCATTTGCTCTGGCTCCCACACGGTGCTCTCCTTTGCCCCTTTCACCAAGTCACCTGCTCAAAGGCTGCGTGGACACAGCTGGCACAGCACAAGGCTGCTCTCAGGTTTCTCCCATCTAAAGCTCAGGTCAGGAAGCAGTACTCCCATTTTCCTTCCTGCTGTCAGCAAGAAGCCTTTATAAAAACAACAATCCATCCTTAAGTCAGAAGGATGACATTTCCTTGAACCACTCTAATTAAAACATAACCATCTGTATCTCACAGTTCCACCATGCACACCACAAAAGCAGTCCTCACTGGCATCTGCCATGTACACATGGAAGTCATAATTGAATTTCCCAAATATTTCTTGAAACACTTCCATCTCTTGATAATACCATGGGGTACACAACAGCCACAACCAGGTAGTGATTACCTGGTGACGGTATGACATTTGCTGCTTACTGGGGTGGAATTAAACAGCAGTTGCTTTGTTCATTTTCTCAATATACGGCATGTTTAAAACCAAGCTGTGTATGTTCTGCACCATTACATCTTCCTAGTCCCAGCAACACCTGGGCTCCAACAAGAAGCTGAATCAGCATTACATGGCCCAGGACTCTCAACTGCTGGCAATAAATCAGTACTGCTCAGAAGGCCTTTAAAAGGGGGAAGCTTCACAGCAGTAAATAGTCCCAGTTCCTAACTGTTTTCTGAAATCAGAGTCCACAAGGGCTCACCTTGAAAGCAACGTGAACCATTTCTGAGATTTTAAAAGTCAGAGTCCTTTTTTTTTTTTTTTTTTTTTTTTTTTGAGAAAGGAATTCAAGTTCTCATCCCGTTTGATTTGGGGAAGCACTCCCTCACCCAGCTCAGCCTTCTGTCCACCTCGATTTGAGGTTAGGCTGCTGCTAGAAGTCACAGAGAGGAAAGAGGTCAAGCTGCAAGTCAATGTCTCTAGTAAATAGACACACCTGAACCCATGATTTCCATGTTTAGCTGCTTGAAGAGCTGTTCTGTTCTGGGAGTGAGTTGCTGCTGGCTGCAGCTATTGCATGCAGTTATGAGATTAGCGTAGCTGAACATGGACCTTGGTGTTTCTAGATGCATGTCTAGCAGTTTGGGGCTGTTTTCTTCAAATAGTTGTGGCTTGGAGCCCCACACCATGCTGTCATGTGGGTTATCACTTTTGTTCGCATGCAGCCATTAGCCAGTTCTGACAAAACCATATGAAAAAAAGGGATCTTCTCAGTAAAGCGGGTGAGAAATGAAACCCTATCGTATTCTAAGAGGACTGACATCTTGTTCCAGGCGTGCATGCGTAGGGCCGAATTGGAATGCAATTTCATTTGCTTTAACCAAACTATCTTTATAGGGAGAAAGATAATTCACAAAGAATACAGGCAGACTGCTCCAAGAAACCATAAAACTAGACGTTTGGCAAACGGTTATCTGAACAGCTTTTGTTCATTATGTTTCCATTACTGTTTCTGGTTAGGCAAGAAATACCACAAGACAGCATGTTCTCTGGGAAAACCTGGAGGACCTAGCCCATATGTCAACTGCAATCATATAGACATAGGGCTGCCTGCCATTTTGTAAGTGTCAATGCTTTGCCAATGCTGCTGGTTTGTTTGCTGTTTGGTGTTGCAAAAGAAAGATGGACACAAACCCAGTTACTCCAGTAAAGAAGCAATTGCAGCAAAAGCAGAAATACCACATTAATTTAAATTTATTTTTTTTTAAAAAAAGTTTTAAATGACAAGTCTGTTGAAAAAAAATTCTATTTCAGTTCTTAAAAAAAAGCAAAGAGCAGTTTCTTCTTGCTTTGAAATTCATTTCGTTTCCCAATGCTATTTCCATGTGACAGGAGCAGCAGTGGCACAGGAACGTGTGGCTACACTTATGCCACCCCCCGTTTATTATTTTTGTGTCCTCACATGCATGAGGACAAACATGACCCAACATACTTGAACTTCAGTAAAGATCTGCTTAAAGCAACAAATGAAACACCAGTCTTTTTTGTGTGCCACAATCTGAGAGCCAGTGATGGCTTGTAAGCACCCACCAGGGTTACTGAACTATTCTTCAGTGCGCAGGGAGCCCGGGTGGGTTTCATCCTCATCTGCTCCACGAGCACAGTCTGATGCTACTGGAGATGAGCACAGTGGGTTGAAACTGCCTTTCACAGCAGTTGGAGCAAACAGAGGTGCTGCTTTCTGCACCGCTTGGGTAGCAGCCTGTGGTAATGCCTTTTTAGGTGCAGTTTGTCCTCATGCTACCTGTGCACCTGCATTTCATATCGAGCATTCAGAACCTAATTCAATAAGGTGAAAAATTTGGAATTGAAATTTTTCTTTCCAATAGCTTGTGGAATTGAAAGATTATGCCATTTCAAAAACACTATTTGACTGCTGGTATTTTATTTCCCCCTCTGCCTTTTACCTCTCTGTTCCTGCGCTTACATGGAAGAAGGTTGGGGGGATGGAGGAACAGAGAGGTTCAAAGTCTACTCCTCCAGAAATTTACAAGTGGGCATTTAAGAAGACTGAATAAACAAAAACTTCTTCTTTTTGTCTTTTTAACTTATTGCACACTTCAAAAAGTTTGGCAGGATAAACCCAGCAAGCCCAGCTGCACCTAAAAATCTTTCAATCCTTGCCTTTCACTTCTTATTGAGAACTGCAGTAGAAACTCAAGGCGGCTTGATGCAAGTCCTTTTGTTACTGCTTGTTGTTGTTGCGAAGTATAAAGAACAGAAGACCCAGAGACCTTTTTTTTTCCCCACCCTTAATAACTGTATTAAGTTGTCATTCAGCCTCACAGCAGGGATGCTAAACTCTACTTTGAATTACTCTCATGTCACTCGCTCACATACCACATGCTGCTTTCTGAAGGAAAAAGAGCCCCCCCAAGCCCATCAAAGCGTGCATTTCTTTTGATGTGGGCAGCATTTCCAGGCCTGTATTTCAGTGACAGATTAAGTCATTTATGCAATGAACTCTGGCACAAGTATTAATACCTTGGTGCTTATTTTCTATACGCTTGTTCACTTGCATTGCCACCAATGCTGATGACAGTATCAGCACATCATGATGCATTAGTGAACATCTCAGCCACCGCAGAATCACTATTTCTGCCTTCCCCCTTCCCTCATTCCTTGCAAAATATCTTCCCAAACCATTGGGAGATAATTGCATCCTGACTTTGCTCCGTTTGCAAAGCTCCTTGCAGTGTGGACAAAGTGCCATCAGAGCATATTCACCCATCACTAGGCTGAAGATGCATCTGTAAGTCAAAGGTGCTTATAATAACCTCCTGAAAGTCAAAACCCAGGCACTCCACTCAAGCACAGCCTGTTGCAGAGCTGCATCCACCCCAGCAGAACGGCTCAGGGCTGCCTTGCCAAGGTAAAAGGAAACGACACCAGCAGCTACACTGCAACTCATAAGGGCTGAAGAGCAGTCTCCACTGCTTTTCCCTCTGGGCCTTTGTATCATGCATTCTCCAGAGATGCTGTTAAAAATATTGCACTTTTGAAGCATTTATGGAGGTTGCATGCAGACAAGCTGCTGACCACAAAAGCATATGCGCAGATTTTGCCTACTGTGCCGCTCGCACCAGCACTGTGTTTTTCCCCACAGCCACAAAGACTTGCAGCTCTAGAGCTTAACTTTGGGTGAGTCGTTCAAACAAATCCCAAATCTCCGTGTAGAATTCAGTCGAACTGTTCAATTTCATCTTTTACATCAAAAGCATGCATAATTATGAATATAAAGGCATACACAAGACAGATACACTTAGAAGGATAGTGAACTTGAAACTACTTTGAGGTAACTCTACTTAGATCTGTTTGGCAATTGCCTTTTAAAAAGTTCATTGTAAAAAGAAAAAAAAAGTGTCAAAAAAACAGCAACCAGCTGCTTGTAAATCAATTCTTGTATTTCCTACATTTAGAAATGTTCTAAGCTTTCCCTGTTACAGAAGGCGATAGCACATCAACAGAGGAGGAGCAGCAGCCTCAGATGCCAAGGGAATGGGGACAACGCTGGTGCAGCCAAGGAGGGATTTTGGGAGCAAATAGCTTCACCTTTCCACATCTCGCTTTTCCACACTGTAAAACAAGTTTAGAAAGACCAGGGTCCTTTTTTGAAGCACTGCATCATATCTACAACTTAAAGATTAAGAACAAAATAAAGCAACTTTACTGACCCTTCTGTATTCTTCAAGTTATGAGGCAAATATTTTGCTGACCTGAGGCTGATGTGATTTTCCTTGCATCAAATACAGGCTTCTTCCGAAGCAAGTGTTTTGTAAAACATGTGGCTGCAGGGGAAGAGAGGGATGCACAAGCCCATAGCTTTTTGCATGCTGCAATGGGATCTCAGCAGGGCTTGGCAAATTTGGGGAGGTAAAATAGTCTTTACTGTGTCTAGGCCAGTCTTTACCCTAGGTAAGCATTTCTCTCTAATATGTAAATTGCACCTGGAAATAAACCTTATTCTTCTTTCCAAAGCAACAACCTTTATGTTGGGTTTCCTGCCTGAAACACAGCCTGGAAAAGAGCAGACCCCCAAGGAAAAATCCTGACAGCTCCTACTGGCAGCCACCCTGTAGCTCTCCCTGCGGGAGCCAAAAACAAGTCACACGGAGCCAGTGCTTGGATTTTCCACCAGAGACATGAAAATATAGAAATATAAAAATAATTTTAAAAGGCTGCAAGGCTGCAGTGCCCAGGGATGCCAGGCCTGAAGCAAGAAGAACACGAGACCCCAGCACTGAGACCCCAGAGCTGCCCAGCCCAGGCGGCCAGGACAGGGGTGCAGGGATTCACATGGAAAGCTCATGACATCTGCTCTGGATTGAGCCATATTTCAGAGCAGCTCTGCTATAGGACACAAGGAGCATATTTAGCTGAACTGTGTGCGTGTTCATCCCTCACGAGCAAGCCAAGCACTCACTACAGCCTCTGACCGCTTGTTCCTCAGCTACCTGCAGCACCTTGCCTTTAGGTCTATCACCTCTTCACTTTAGCCCCACAGCACTGAGCCTGGCTTGGGCACAGCCTTCATCACGCCAGTGACAACCCAAAGAAACAAATACCCAACAGCAACAGTACCTGCCAACAGCTCCTCAAGGACCCACAGGACGTCACTTCCAAGAAGACAAACCCCCATGCTACAGCACTTCTCTGACAGAAGCTCCTCAGATGACTTTGGCAATTGGGTTAATCCCCAACACTTTAGTTTCCCCAGCTGTAAACTGAGATTATGGGTCTCCACCCTGCAGGAAAGGGAAGAAGGAGCTCAGCTGCCCAGGTTGTCTCTCTGCTATTCATAAAGAACCTAGGAAGAGGCAAACCCCCTATTTTTTTAATAGGAGGAAGATTCTCCTACTTCACCTGCCCCAGCTGCTGTGGCCCAGGCGCCAAGCCCAGCCATATGGGTTTCAGCGTGGTGCCTTTGCCACTGCATGACACATTGAATAACAGCCCCATAAAGGCGAAGGTCCTGGGGAGCCGGGTGCCACAAACTCCCATTTTCTCTTTCAAAATGTGAAAGAAAATGACTTGGGAAATGCCTTCTGTAAATGGACTAGACATACTAATGCATTTGCTATATGGTGAATGAGAGTGCCTAAAATTGAAGGTCTGTCAGTTTTCTCATTATAAACTGTACAGTTAGAGCTTTATTTCTCAGCTGCAAATAGCTGTAGGCTGGAACTTGGCAACATGATATTGGACAAGAAGTGCGTTTGTATTTTCTGAGCCCTTTTTTGGCCCATTTTCGTAATATGAATAAGTTAAAAACAGCAGTCTGCTGTTCGGGATTCTTTTTCCATCCTTATGTAACCGAGAAGAGCCAACAGCCTGTATTTAAAGATGAACTGCACTGGTATTGCTGTTTTGTACCTGACCCCTCAAGGATTTTAACATAGCTTTAGTAGTGAGAAAATAGAGCTGTGGGCTAAGCCTTTGCTGTCAAAGAAAAAAAAATAGAGCAATAAATTCCTTCCCAAAGCAGTATATAAACACACTGGCCAGATATGACATTTTCCCTGTGATTTTACAGTGCTGTCTGTGTTAAACTGACAACCTGCTCCACAGAAATACATGGCTGCAGCTCAGCCGTCTGTCTGTCTGGGCCACTAAACTCACCAGAGGGACTCCCAGCACCACCGGCAAAACCTGATGTACAAAATTGCAGGTGGGAGATAAGTGTGGCAAAAAAGGGTTTATGTCACACAGCACTAAGGCAAACCACATTACTGACTTCGCTGTGGCCCTTACCCTAGCCTGTCTCTGCCCTTTAGTGGAAAATCTCTCTGCAAAATTTGGATGTGGGCCTGGCCCTGCATCACTCCTAGCTCGTGTGTGTCCTTTTTTTTTTTTTTTTTTTCCTCCCAGAGAAATGAGGATTCTTTGATGGTTTTTCTCCCATGAAGCCTGTTTTTCAGTCACTACTGCTATGAGCAACCAGGGAAGCAGGGCTCCCAGGAACCAGATACAACTGCACGTGGTGATAGCTTAGCATAGTGTTTCAGAGGGATAAATCACCCAGGTTCTGACATAAATTTAAGATCTCAGACTTCAAGTTTGGTTGCAGAGAGTTGGAATTTGGTAAAAAGAGAAATTTTTCTCCAGCCTGTGGGTGGAAATAAATACATCAATATGTTTAGGCTGGTCAGAAAGCTGTAATTTGAGGACGTTCTTCATGCTCAACACTAAGAAACAAAAGAAGACATCACAGAAAATGGGGAAGTTTGCAGATCTTTACTTTTTCCTGACAATTTATTTGATCTTTTCAGGAGGTGTGGTGAATTGTTCTGCCCAAATTTATGTTTTCCAGAAACTGGAATCACTTTCATGGGCCCATTCTGAGATCTGGAGGCTGTTCCCCAGCAGCAGACCCACAGCTGGTAGGGGTTTTTTCAGGGAAGTTCATTTTGATGTTAAACACCTGATTTTGACCTGGGGATCCCCCTCGAAAGCCTTCCCAATTGGGAAAGCCCATATTAAACTCTGATACTGAGTCCAACAGCCCTTGCTTTTCTGCATTTCCCCCTTGCATATTATAAAACTGCATTAAAGATGAATGGATCTTTTCAGGCTGATGTCATATCCCCTCAGAAATGTCAGTTTACCTTGACTGAAACAGTGGCAAGCCCACACCAAATTCCTTGGCCAGAAAAAAAGCACAAAACATCAAAGGAGGAGCTCCCCTCCTGGCACTTGAAATGACACACTTTGACTCACTAGTGTGAAGGCATTTCATCTTGAGGTTTACCCACATTGTTTTTTTTTTCTCTTTTTTTCTCTTGTTCCACTTTGGCCAGCAGATCGATGCCCAATGTCTTATGACATTTTTGGTCTTAGCAAAACCCTACAGCAGTTAGATCCCCTGCTGAATTCTGCTCCATCATTTGAAGCCAAGAGCCTCCCTTGAACTTCAAAGGAGGTTTCATCAAAAGCTCATCATTTAGGTCAACGGATGGAAAGGTTTAAGCCTACTTAGTCTTGTGCATCTTTGATGGAAAGCTGGTCAACGTGCATCAGACGGATGGAAAGGTTTAAGCCTACTTAAGTCTTGTGCATCTTTGATGGAAAGCTTCTAATCACTCTTTGCTCACACAAACTGAAATTTGAACCTCAACTCAAAGAGAAAACACAAACACCAGAGGCTCCACATTAAGCAGGAAGAAGAGTCGCCTGACCCACAAAACCTGCTTTTTTGGGCCACTGCATTGTGCTCAGCAAGTGAAATGCTTTGCAGTGAACAGTGGTTCAAGGCAATTATTTCCTAGTATGTTATCTGCTCTACTTGGATGCATTTTCTGCTTGTTTTCTTCTACTGTATAAATTCCTCTGCTTCTCTGTGGTCTGGTTACTCTGTAGGGAGTAGGAGGTTCTTTGTGCAAAGCTGAATTTGTGTGCCAGCAGTTCATTGTTGTCACCTCCCGCTGCACAAGAGGGACATTTTCTATGGGATGATAGTGGGTTAATCTCTCACTGCAGATACCTCAGAGTAAAACCCTGAAAATACCCTGTCTCTAAAGACTGCCAAGCAAGCAAGCATAAGGAGACCATGATCAGCATGGACTCTAGTGATAAACTAAACATTTACCTGTCAGTTATTAGTAACTTATTAGCACAGAAATTTAATTTTCTCAGTGCTGGCAGAATATTGTATTAAAACATGTAATGAACAATGACAAAGATTTCACTCTCTGCCATGGTACCCTACAATGTGCATGAGATAACATAGCAATAAAAAAAAAATCACAAAACTTCTGGCATGCGAGAGGGTAAAAGATAACTGTGGGAAGTACGTGGAAGTAGGAAAATGGTGCTGTACGCATTCAGACATTTGCGTGCAGAAGCCTAAAGCTCTGCATCCACCCTAGGGAGCCAGCATTAACACAGTTAATCCTGAGACTTTTTATTTCCAGAAATGTGTTTTCTAACTTCAGTCAATTAGGGAAAAATCTACCTGGTGCTATGACTGAGTCTTCACCATGGGATAGAAGTGTTAACTGCTTTTTAATCATCACATTTTTGGTGGCTTTTCCCAAGAAAGCGACAGCAGCCGGTGCTGAGCAGGAGAAGATGCCTCAACACAACACAGCCCTGCCTGGCTCTCCGGTGCTGGCATGGTGTTCAGGCAGGAGAACATAAAGCGTTTGCTTTTCTTTCCTAGTGCACATAAGTAAAACACTGATGCTTTGAAATAACTAATTACCCTGCCTTTGAGCGATCCCAAGGACAGTTTCAAAGAGAATGACAGGGAATTGCTGATAGCTCCCAGATCCCAGTATTTTTAGATGAAAAGAAGGCAAGCAGCAAAGCTCTGAGCAGGACTCCCGCCGGAGCGTCGCGTCCCCGCCACCTCGCGACAAGGGGACACAACTGCAGACCCCCAAACCCAAGCCCCCATCACCTCGTTTCGCACCCCGCAATGTGTCTGCACCCCGGCGTTTTGCACGTTGCCTTGGGATGCCGCGGGCAGCACATCCACCACACGGGATGGGGACAGCCAGGGTGCCCCCAGGACGCAGTGGGAGCTGCCGTCCCCACCAAAGCACCAAGGGGGTTTACGGTGTTCAACTCTGCGGTCCCTCCCCGCCAGAGCACTTGGCTGCTTGAGAGGGGTGAAAAATAGGTTAGCCAAACTCTCTTTTTCTTAATGTTGTGTTTTTGTTTTCCCTTTTCCAGACTTTGCCTGCTTTGCCTTCCTTGTCCTAAGAAAACAGCTGCCTTGGGCCTTCTTTCTAAAAGGAGATTAAAAAAAAAAATACAATTGAAAGGCAGAAAAATAATAGAAATTAAAATAAAAAAAAAACCCAGAGTTTTATTTTTAAAGCCTCAGACAGGGATACCCGTTATCTTGACTTCTCCATCCTCCTGGCACGCAGAGGACGTGGCAGCAAGCCAGCACCGTGCCACTCATCCCACGCCTCCCGGGGAGCCGGGGTCCCGCAGCTTTCCCAGCATCTCCCTTGTGTGGAGCCATCCACCCCTGGATGGAGAGGGCCCTCCGGCCCTGCATGCTGTCACCCTGGGGAGATGTGTGTATTGGCATTTATTTTTTTGATCTTTGCTTTGTAGAGGTGCAAACATTTGACAGGGGACTTTTTTTTTTTTCCCATCATAATAATTTTCCAGCGCTAAGGGCATGCTACAAAGTATCAGCAAAGGAAATCAGAGCATCAACGACAGACTGGCTAAGGCCAAATTAAGGTAGAGCATTAATCCACTGCCATTCCTTGCACTGGGCACTGGCTGTCTCCATGAGACCTCAGCAAGACCATAGGAAAATACTGCAGAAGAGACCAGGAAAATTTCAAGGGCAAATGTTAAAAACAAGGCTGAAAAGGATTAACTCTGCTGTACAACATGATGTTCAGCTTTCCACAGGCACATTATAACAGGCTAGTTTCATCACCAATGGGAAGACAAAATGGGTGATACTATGGCCCTAAAAGTTAGCAGCTGAACTAAGGAAGAAACAAGAAAGTGGACGGATCCACCATCATTCCTAAAGCAAGAACATGGGGTAGCAAAAAAGGGTATTAGAGTTCAAAAAACAAAAGGAGACAGTTTGCCAAGAAACGGGCCATGGGCCTGTGGCCCACACTGCTGAAGAATGCTGACAGTTTGCACAGCTTTGAGGGAGACTGGGAAGTATGTGGAAAAGAAACCCACTAACGGTCAATAAACATATAAACCATATCCAGATTAAGATATTCTTGAACTGAAAATAAGTGTAAAGTTAGAGAGGGAGCAGTATCATCTCTATTTGTCTTTTTCTTTCTCTCCTTCAGGCACCTGCTTGTGGTTAGTGTTGTAAGCAAGGCCTGGATTAGGTGGAGCTTTGGTGAGAAATGCTGCAATAACAGCACTGAGCTGGAGGGACGATGAAGTGATGAATATCAAACAACAAAACATCAAAACCAAAAAGTGATTTCAAGTACCTTTCAGAGAGTAGTATTTTTTCCACTGATGAAACAAGATGTCAATGATAGAGCCATGCCAGTCTGTATTCAGCAGAGCCATGGAAACCTACCACAGCAATTGGATGGCAAAAGTCACTCCAAAGTGAGTGCCAGCTTCCATATGAGCTGGCAATTTGGCTCCTCTGCATTGGGGATCTGACTAGGATGAACCAACCTCAGGCAGTGTGAGTGGCAAGATGGTAAGAGACACACTGAGGACATGCCTTAAGAATGCCACCAATGCAACTTCCACATCACGTAATAAATTTAAAAAACATTACACAGAACAACAGATAACCTGTCCAAATCTTACAACATGGCAATGAAAAGCTTTTAACAGAATAGGATGAAAGTAACTGGCAGACACTGCTGAATGTCCTATATATCAGAAACTAAGGAAAAACAAAGATATTAAAATAAAAAGGTAACTTATTCTTGCACTTTTCAGCAGTGACAGACTCCATGGAAAATTATATTCATATAGCATAATGCAGGTTCCCTATCTGATCTGTGTTCAGGTACATAATAAGAGCCCCAGATACTGGGTGTAGTGTTGGAGACAGGGAAATTAGACCCTGAAAGTGAGATTCCAGACTGAGATTCCAGATAAAGCATATAAATACAGAAATTCAGTAACATAAAATACAAAATAAATTAGTTGAATATTTCTAAGAGAGCCAAGAAATAAAAGCATCTCATGTTTTTATTATTATTAGACTGTTATTATTATTATTAGACATTCTCTTAGCTGGATACTGCCTATCGCCCATGAACACAGGTCCTCTTGGACAATGCCATGGTGTTTTTATGTAGTTAGTGGGTTTGAGATCAAATCCCAGAAGGAAATGCAGTCTTACAACCGTTTACTGACCCACTGCCAAGTTGTTTTACACCTGCACACTTGAACCACCAAGATTTCTAGTGCAAGAGTCTCAAGGAAATGAGAACCCCAAGAAATGTAGGGTCTGCAGCTCTTTCATTTAGCTGGGCAGCACCGCCAGGCTGGAAAGCACGATTTTGTTTGAGGGATTGGGGGGACGTGGGGAAAGAAAGCTAGAATCATTTTCCTTTATCATACTCACCTTTTAGATAATGTATATCTCTTGTAGAGAATGTATATCTTCAGAAATCATCTTGAGAAAACAAAAACAACTAGTCAGTAGTAAGGTTGCAGATAGGTAGATTTGTTGGAAATCATGTATGCAGAAGCTCTTATCCATCACAACAAGGATGGAAGGATACCAGGCAATGAGAAGAGCATGCTTAAAGTGCAGACCCACTGAACAACTCATGATTTTTTGTTTAGCTCTGCAGTCTCTCTCTTAACAGTCTGCTTGAAGAAATAGCTAAATCTTGGATAGTGGAAAAGGTATTATATTTCACACCTAAATCCTCACCTATGGATTTACTGCTGTTGCTTATGCAAAAGAACAGTCACACTTGCTGCAAAGGAATCAAAATTCCAGGTGAGCTTTATCTACAGGACAAAAATCTCAGTGGATAAATCAGCATAGACAACAGTGCCTGGGAAAGAACTCATCCATACAAAGTCTGTCCAGCATTAATTTGCTCCTGTAGCTTTGTACCCCTGACATCATTGCAGCATCATTCTGATATATCAAAGCAGGCACTCAATTAGCTTTAAGCACATTTTTATATGGCCTCATATTTAGCAAACACAGCAGCACCAAGATCAAAGAGTTTGAAGAGTGAACTCCAGAGAGACTTCCCACTCACTGAAGCTGGCAGGCCACTTTCCACTTACACTTCTAAGTAACTTGTCCTAGGAGTACTGTTGAAAGCCTTCTTTAACCTTTAACCAGGAGAAAAGGGTCTGCTTGGAGAGCTGGTGTTTGAAAGCCTGTCAGAACCCATTAAAATACGACACTATTCCAGCACAAAGTAGGAGCAGGAAAGCAACAGACAGGCTGGTACTTCTAAGAGTCCCCTATGCATCTTAGCTACATCAAGATAGGCATCTGAAGAGAAACACATATGCCCTGAAGATGTAGTTCAACAGCTCCTTGACTGGGTAATTGATTAAAATAGTCCTTGTACGTGCTGAACCAAGAAGCAAGAACCTATTTATCAGCTTTTGTGGAAGGATCAAATAACTAAAGTATTGATGCAGTGCTTGATATCTATAGGAAAAGGAGCAGTAGAAGAGAAGAAGGGAACAGGAATCAGAAGAAGGGCAAGAGACAGAAACGTTGCTGAACCTCTGCGATTTCATACAAGAAGTATTATGAGCCACAGCAGCTCTTCGGGGTCTGTCTGCATTCATTTGAAATCAATGGATCAGTGTGATTAAAGACACTTAGCTCTGCAGTGAAGCAGAGCACATGGGTTAATAGAAGGTGTTTAATTAACGGCCGAGGAGGAGCTAGAATCATAGAATGCTTAAGGTTGGAAGGGACCTCTAGAGGCCATCTAGTCCAACCCTGAAGATCTCCAGAGAAGGGAGCTCCCTCTGCCCCACACTGAGGCAGTGAGAGACCAGTGAAGACAGTCAAGCATTGGCTTGAGTGTGGGATACCAAACCTGGCCTTCATATCTCCTCTGGCCAGCCCATCTGCGTGGAGAAGAGGGTGAGCTATTCCAACAGTCGCAGTCTGCAGAGCTGGGGACGAAGAGACTAGCACCTCTACGGCAGTGACATCCAGGAGAGGCCACATCATCCCCACCAAGGCTCCAAACTGCAAGCGTCTCTTGCTCTGAAACCCAAAAGTGCATTACAAGAGCATTTATATGTGGTAAAAGTAGACCTTGAAGAGCGAGCAGACATGGGTCCTGTTATTCTCAGCTGTGGGGTGGGTGGATTCACACCCTGTTGACTCTGAGGACAATGACAAGATTTTAAAGCCCTGTCAACAGCAGAGGCATTTGCTAAAACCTTCCTGCCACTGCCAGCTCAGGTTCACGTTAACAAGCCTACAAGCTGGAGGTGATCAGCTACAAGCAAGGATTTAACACCGTGGCAGTTACACCTTGTAGATTCCACTGGGGCCTGATGACACGGTGCTAAAAATGCCAGTGGCAAGTGACAACCTATCTTAGGGCTCTCAGTGTTGCAAACAAGATGAGATTTAGCCTGTCCCACAATATTGCGCACTTTCACCTTTTGCAAAATGACTAGAGTCTTTAAGAAAAGGAATGACTCTTAAAAAGACTCTTACGGTGTGTAAAATTTATCCAAGGGAGAGGAAAATTATATCCAATACTTCTGAAAATGCTGGACAAGAGTACTGCAGACATGCTTTGCCAGGCATGATAATTTGGAGAGAAATATGTGTAATATATTTATACTAAAATATATGTAATATATTTATAATATATAGGTGTAAAGTATGTATAACATATCTATAATATACTACATATATATAATATAAATATATGCAGGGTACTTATTATATATAATGCAGAAATAAATTCTAGGCACATGCACGTCCTCCCTGAAACGAGACCCCTCTTTTCTCATCGGTCTTTACATGGTGAGGATTTATCCAGCAGATGGCAACAGCAGACCGGGCTGTACAGCACTGGCAGCGTTTGCCGTGAAGCCCTGGCCGCGCTGGGCCTTCGCGTACCCATCGCTGCAGCGTGAGCGCTGGAGAAACCAGCACGGCCGAGAGCTGCAGCGGAAAGTCTGGAGTTCCCAGGTTCTGATCTGCTTGAGTTTGCAAGGCACTGAAACATGCCCTCTGCATTTTAAAAGGCTTAAGAGTACACCTCTCCCCAAATGAGCATTGCTTAACTACAATGTTTTCTACTAGAAAAAGAAAATAATAAAAAGCAATGAAAGAAGCAATCAAGTTTGGAACCCAACACAGATTTTCCCCCCAAATATGGGGCAATTGGCCAGCCTTATATCAAAACACAGCTCTTCCTGGAAATGAGTAGAGCGCAGGCACATGGGCCAAGCTCTATCCACGTTCCTTTCATTGCTCCTGAGCCACCCGAAACAGCTGCTCTTCGGAAGTGCTTGTTATTGCCTCTAAAAGGTAATTACTTGCCTTGAAACTGTAGACTCAGCTCTTGGCCTCTGGAGGAAAGTGCTCTGTAGTGGCTCACAGGTGCTGCCGATATCCACGGATGGATGACACAGAGATGCTGCTGCCGACTCCACCTCCCTCTGCCCGGGCCCTTGGGAGCATGTGGGAGTTATATTTAGGAATCATCTTCTCCACACCATTGTTTTCTAATAAAAACTATGAGAGTGCTATTGCTTTTAATAAAGAACAGTGCTGTTCTCTGCACTTGCAAAGAAGAACACAAACGGACCTTGAAGAGATCCGTTCAGGACGACTAGGAAAATCGACAGCTAAAGACTCCGACTTCAGGTATTTCCTTATGCTGAAACACAGGCCAGATTCAGGTGAAAATGATCATTTGTGAGTAATATGAAGCTTGCAGAGCATTGGAGAGGCTGTAAATGGCCATGCATGTCAACTGATATTCTTTGGGAATAAAAAATGTGGAAAGAATTAATTTGCAAGGAATCTCCTGCAGAGATTTTACAAGGTGGGTGGGGGGGACAGCTTCAGAGCAGTAGCAAAACCCATGCTTCAGGGGGATCTAAGTTAGCAATTTTGCAATACAGCCATACACAATTCAGTTTTCATCAAAATCAATGATCAGCCATTGCCAAGCAGGCATCAGATTGGCTGAGGGGGATGCATAGCAGGAGGAACCATCAACCCCTTGCTTGACAGATGGCAGTCCCTAGCTCCCTTCTTAATTCCATCCTCAGTAGTTCTCTGATCTGGTTCTCAAGAAAAGGTTGATTTAGCAACAGAGGCTGTAGGTATTATGTTGTCAGCTAAATGCAAGAACTGCCATAACTCTCCTACCATCAGTGGATACAAAGAAATGTTGAAACATACCGATGTCTGCCACATCACAGCACACAAAGATATTGCCTTTAATTACCTAAAATGAGGGCTTTTCAGGAGTTCTCTTGCTCTCCTAATGAGGACTGCATGGTCTCTTTGAACTGGCTACAGACTTGAAAGTTTTAGTAAACAAGGATTCTTTGTACCATTCCTGGTACAAGCTTGTCCAGGCAGATGCCTTCTTCCTCCTGAGGTTTTTCACTACTATTTGATTTTTTTTCTCTCTCTCTCTCTTTTTTTAAAATATCTATCTCTGAAGCATTTCATAACATGAGAGGCAAGAACCCAGAAGTAATTAGATTGATTGCGCATTGGAACTGCAGATAGAACAGATCCTTGAAAATCACTGCTGTTCTCAAGGTTGACACCACTGCGTCCTTAGGTCTTAATCTTTACAACATACATTTTTGAGAGGCCCTGTCCAACAGTCCTGGTGCTTACAGACCTCAGCTTCTGTAACAGCTTGTCTGCTTACTGGGATATCCCCATAAGCTGCCACATCTCCCCAGGGAGAAGCAGCTTACCTAGATTGCTGTTTCAGTGAGAGAGTCATGTGCATGGTAGAGAGGGAAGGAGAGAAGTAGTTGTGAAAGGAGTAGGGGTTAGTATATAAAATGCCAGGTGTCACTCAAATGCACTGAAGAAAGAACCTATTCCTCAAAGGTCTCCATCATGACATATAAAACTGAATACTTCCAGATCTAGCAGTGATAATCTGGATTTATTTATCTCCTGTTACAGTGCTCTGTTCTCTGCTCTTACAGTTAATCACCAAAGGTGACCAAGTCATATTTGCAAGACCTCTCTAACTGCTTGCTCTCATTTAGCTCTAAGCAGGGACCTCTCTCCATTTCTTCAGGCTTCAGAAACAAACTTCATGCTCTCTTGATGACTGCCTACTTCCAGCTCTCACCACATATACTGATTACCTGGCAGATCTTCTGGCGCACACAGTGCAGCAGGCCTGGGACGTTCATAAAGCATGTTGCCCATTTGAGTTACTGTAATAACCAGGAGGGAAAAAACATTGAGTGATATTGCACCTATGGAGGCACAAGACTGTTTGCCCTGAAGGCTCAACAGCTTTTCAGTTATGCTGAACCCATGAGCCTCTGGCCAGGTACCTCACTGTGAAGCTGGAGAAGGTATTTTCATGGGCTGGGAGCTAGTCCAGTCTCCATCAAAGCTGCATCGAGACACTCGTCTTGATTCTGGCTGGTACCAATGTCTTTGTCAGTAGAGAATTGCACATATCCATCCTCTTCTGCTGTAACCAGAGCTCTACCACTACATACTGGGGCAGCTTATTTGCACGCAAAAAAACAACAACAACAACAACACAAGCAAGCTCTGTCAGTCCAAAGGCAGCTCCAGTAACATAACCAGTACTGGTGCAATTAGAGATCAGGAATTGCAGAGCATCACATTTATATTAGTGCTGTGCGTGTTTGCTATGCAAACAGGGATTTTTGCCTGAAATCTGTGAATGTTATTTTGTGGGCAGCTTTGAGCACCAAACTGAACTGAGATATAAGACACATCAGTATAATGAGTTGGGATAAAGTGGTCTGCTAGAGAACAATATTTTGAAAGATTTAAAATGTTTGGGGAAAGAGCTGGCAAAGCCTGTGATCCATCCCACTCTTCCCATCATGAGGTAACCTAGCATCAAACACCAGCTCCTACAACAAAATCTGGCATATTCAGAGTTTACCACATTATGTCTCCCAATCTGCTTTCTTAGCCTCTTTCTCCCTCAAGTGTTGAAGCTGCATTACATTTGCTACTGTTCTAAGAAAAAAAAAAAAAAAAAGAAAAAAAAGAACAGAACCCTTTGCACATACGCTCCTTACTTTGGGTTATTTTTAAAACTCTGCAAATCTCGCGCTTTCTTCTGTGGCCAATGCCTATTGTTTATGGAACCAGTTCCAATTTTACTTTCTATAAGGAGAAAAAAAAAAATACACCGCCTCGAAAGCACGTCAAGGATCGGCATTGTTCTCCTGCATTGTTTTGCTCACAGAAAGGAATTCTTTGGGACCGCAGAGGCATTGAGCTCCCTCGTCCACTCGCTTGCCCCCCTCTGTGGCTTTCCAGCAGTGACCTTTCTTGGCAGAGGCCAGTGTGTTATTTTGGGCTGTGTTTCCCAGCCGATTGTTCCGCGTTTCCGCCAGCGCAGCTCTCGTCATGGAACGGGTCCAGTCACCTTTCGTGCATGACTGAGAAAGCAGCAGATGCTTCAAAGAGCTGCAAGTCACCAAAGCCTGGCAAAGGTTGGGCACCTTGCACAGCGTGCAGAGCTGCCACTCGGCTGCTAAGAGATGTAAAACCAGCTTCCTTGACGTACTCTGGGCTCAGAGAGCTTCACCCATAAGGGTTGTGATGAGACCCATGTGAAAGCCTGATCTCTACTGATCTTTAGAGTTGATGCACTTTTCTGAAACCAAATTGGAACTAATGTCACCAGACATAAGCACTTTCTCCAATGCCAAGCCTTTACCTCAATATCACTAACTTTCTGCTCATGGCAGAAACCTTTTTTCTCCCAGTCTTTCTATAGGGCCTGAAGTAGTTTGTGTCACTTTGTAATAGCGAACCCTCCTGAGAAGCAAGAGTACAAGGAATTTCAAGGGCGAGTCTCATAGTTGATCAAAAATTCTGATACTGTCTTGAAAAACAAATCTCTTTGCTTCTTCAACTGGGAAGGAGAAAACTCCAGACCCTCTAGGACAGGTCAGCCAGCATTTTTTGAGAAAGCAAAACTAAATTGCAAACTCCTGATTTACTTTGCTAGATGAGCTCATCATCTTGAATGCTCTATGTTGTCACTCAACCTGGCAAGGAACTGGAGTAAAAAAAACAAACTGGTACCTCTCAAATACATTTAACAGCAAAACATTTACATTTCGACTCCTTGAGGACTGCAGCAGGCCTGGGAATCTGGAGCTCCCAGGAAACATACTTTGTTTTAGAAACAACACATTCTGGTGTATCAATAATAAAATATTCTTAGAATTCCCAGTTCACAGGGAACGTGGAAGCTATTCATCTTAGTCTGACTCAGGGTGCAACCCAACTGTGAAAAGACTATTTCCTGTGAACCTGAAACCCTGGTTTTCAGCCCAACCCTGTCAAGACCCTTTGCATGTCCAAGGCATGGAGAGAATTAGTGGAGCTTTTTAGGGAATCGTTGCATTTTAAAGTTGTTTATATTTTAAAGAATTCAAACTGGGACAAATTGTATTCTTTTGCCCAAAGTATTTGCAAAACTTAATTACTAAGTTTCTTTCCCTCTAGTCATTTCCATCTGCCATTGAATGATGGGAAAAAAATATGCCCAAATTTTAAACAATACTTAGCTTTTGTTCATGTTATATTTACTTCCATTTTGTAATCACAGAACAGGTAAATGAAAAGAAGCTGACTTGAATGTGTCCAATTTGTTGCTGTGTGATTACTTCGCAGTGAGTTGTGTTGGGAGAGTAGGAGCCTCTCTTGGTTGAAGTTTAAATACAGTCTACTATCCACATAGGGGAAGCTCTAAATTAAGTACAAAAAAAGAACAAAAAAAACCCCAGAATCCTCCAACCTGAGCATACTTGCTACCATATTCAGGTACATCTGAAATTTCAAAACATTTTCTAAAAGCTGAGGCACAATGAAAAATTAAATTCAAGGGCAATATTTTACAGCAGCAAATACTTTTATATAAAAAGTCTGTGTTTTGCAAGAAAAATGTTTAAGACAAATTTTGGCCATCTGTAGCTGCTAGCAGCCGTGAACTAGGCAGCAAGATGGAAAAGGTGTTGTGGCAAATTGCCTTGCCTCCATCTCTTGAGCACAGCTTTTAAACGAGCTGGCCCATGTCCCAGAAACAGCAATGCCATATTTGTGATTTGAAAAATGGAATGCACTTCATCTAAGAAAAGTGGTTCCTCAGCACAGCCATCCTGCTTCTGGTGCCCACACTAGCTCTTCCAGAACTACTACAACAATGTACTTTGTCGTGGTTGGAGTGAAATATTTTCTTGTTTCTTTTTATTTATGCCTATAGATAGCACTTTTTGCTCCTAACAAGTAATTTGGGCTTTGGAAAGATGCTAGCTCAGAGATTAAAGGTAAATACTTGTATACTTCTTTCATGCAACTATATACATGCTATTTGTGTGTACTTGTATATCCCTCTATGCAACAGAATATAAAGACACACATTTATGCCTATAACAAAAGACATGTCTGTGTACACTTAGGGGGCTGTACAGGCACTGTACTCAGATGTTCATTATATGAAATATGGATGTTATTCTAAAATCTTAACCAAGTTTCTAAAAATCATAAAAGCACCTGCCTCACCTAAGCATCTGTCATGAGAAATCCTCTCTGCACTACTTTTATCTGGGAGTGTGTATACTGAACATAGCTAACATTGCATGTGTCAGACATGGTTATCCAAAGTACTTCAGAGTTTATTCTGAACTATCTGAAAGAGTATCAGCTTCTCCCTTCATCTCTTCTTTTAAGCATCTCAACACATCTTCCCACTCTCTTATTGATCCCTCTCCCTGACACACTTCTCTCTCACTAACGAGGGCCAAACTGATTTGTCTTTTCACCATCAGCCACCCTATTGATGCAATGGCAGAGAAGATCTGCGACGAAAAGCTGATTTACCCATCCTTGGGTATCCTTCATGCTCAGCTGCAGCACGAGTTGCAGAGAAATTGGGGTCATGCTGATTTACATGAGTTGAGCACTCATGTAAACTCATTTACATAAGTTCATCTTAATTAAGTTTTTTTTGGTTTTGGGGTGTTTTTTGCGACAGAAAACTAAAGCTAGACAGTACACTGGTCATAGCCTCATGAGAACAGTAAGCTAAGCATTTACTTTGCTGTAAAGTAGAAGACTGTCTTTTCAAAATGAAAGACTATTATCTGCTATGTGAACACATGCCTATACACATAGAAAAAAGATTAGCATCTCACATACATACCTTTTGTCCCATGTTATTCTTATCTGCTTAGGCACCGCTGAGACATGAGCTGTGAGAAATGTAGCTCTTGAATCAAAGGAAAAGGCAAGAAAGTGATTTTGAGAACACATCTTTCCAGCAGCACCTTGGGTCTTTCAGTTCAAAGACCGTTCAAACAGTTTTAATACTGTTTGCTTTCACTCTTTGGTGTCTCTTGCCCCTTTGCCATGAGCACACATTAAAGGAGGCTCTACAGACCACCAGCCCATCTCCTCTTTTCCATGCTAGCCCAGCCTCACTCGAAGAGCAGATACACCTGACAAGTTTTAGCTCAGCCCCATCACTCTGAATTCTTTTTGTTGCTCTATGCTTATAACTTGCTATGGACAAATCTCAAAAAGACTAGAAGTCTGGCTTGGATAAGCAAGTGCACATCTGAAGTTTACTCTTCAATATGAAGAGATTAGGTTCACTGCAAGCACATGAATTGTGTGCATGAGATGTGAATGACCAAAGGCTTTAGCATTCCTCAGTCCTAGGAACAGCTGATAACTGCATTTCCCAGGAGCAACCAACATAGCCATTGTGCCCTAAAAATTAACAGGTAAAGGATGTTCAACAGTTTTCAGGAGCACAGGAAGAAATGAGAGCTGAAAGCATCACTGGATGGCTGTTCTCACTGAGCAGGACTCAAATGCTCAGTCTGATGCAGAGAAATGAAAAGCCTCAAACGCTTTCTGTTCTGGATGCTTTGGGATAAGGGCAGGACTGAAGTGCAAGTGCTATATAGATGGTGGCCTTACAGGAATTAAAACAGGCATCCTCCCTAAAGGGACCAGTACCTCAAATCCAAGTATAATGTCCCCTGGGCTGCAGGGTGCACTCTTAGCCCACCCTCATGATGAGATAGTGCTATTATTGCTGCAGTCAGTTATCTGCAACTCTTTAATCACACTTGGTAGCACTTTAAAAACCACTTTTCCATACGGGTAGATCAGCTCCAGAAACCGGCCCTCACTGTGTTGGTTTCACCGAGAAAGCAGGCAGGAGATTTAATCCTGTTGCCTGCTTCATAAAGCAAAACACACTGATCTGGGATCTCTAGCATCTCTCCTTTTACTCATCTACCTATTGCCCACTTTGCTATAAGAGTCAGGAGCACCTTGCTCCCTCTGCTGCCAGAGGCAACAGCATCACAGAAAATAGTTTCAATGGCAAACAAAAACATCTCTACTTCTCAAGTAAAACTGAATACTAGCCATTAACATGGTTACATACAACAGAAAGACCTCCTATATGAAGCATTTCTGACTAAAACTTGTGCTGTCTGGATAAAAAATTGCTTTGTCAGAAAAAAATTCTCACTGGGGCTCCAAAGGGTACCTCTGTTTTTCAAAGAGGAGATGAGCAGTTTGTAAGTGTTTATGTGTGTGTGTGTGGGGTGGGGGGGGTGTATGTGTGTATATATATACACACACATATATATACACACACACACACTCCTGCATGCAAGACAAACAAGTTTTTAGTGCAAGAACCCAGGGCCTGGAGCTCTTTGGAGCATCCAGGCTGTAAGAGCAATGCAGTAAAAGCCTCCTTCCTCAGGCTGGCGGTGCGAGGCCTCAGGAGCGAATGTTTGTGAAGCACTCAGCCCCTGGTATGAGAAGGTGCTGTAAAAGTTCAAAGTGTTGTTGTTACAGCGGAATTACACAGCAAGGCAGGGAAATATCAAAGCTTTCCTCTCCCGGCTGGCTCGGCCTTATCTCCGGGAACGGCTGGTGGGCGGCGATCGCCAAGTCGGAGACACCAAGGCTCCAGCTCCGCGTGCCCTCAGGGAGCAGCTGCAGCCTCGACTCCTTTTCCACCCGCACATCCCATTCCCAGTGGGAAGCCCCAAGGGAAGCCAAGTGCGCGCTGACACCTGGGACTCCGGCTCATGATGGATGCATTGGGAACCGATGGGTACAGGCTGCTGCAGACACACTGGGCTCCTGCTTCCCACTGGCTATTTTCATTCCCTATTAGGCAGACAAAATGACACAGGAATTAAATTTTGTACCTTCTTTTCTTTTCTTTTTTTTCTCTCCTCTCCACACACTTCTATCTAGATAGATGGCAAATTATCTGGTTTTTCTAATTTAGTTAAGATTTGTTTTTTAAATGTTCAGTGAAAGATGTTCAAGCAGTAAAAGGCTTGCTCACTGCAAAACCACTTAGGGCTGGTTGCAGGGGAATTTTCTCTCACCACGTTAAACCCAAAGCAAATAACAGAATATGAAATAACACACTTTCCTGGCATCAGACTGCCTGAGAGCTCCCCTGGGTCTGCTGCAATGCAAAGGCTAGTAACGAACCCATCAGGAAGAGATAAAATACAATTAACTAATTTACTACATAAATATTTTAGGTGGGGAGATAGAAATCAGCTTATCTTTATTATCATTATTATTAGCTGTTGTTTCCTAAAACTGAGTTTTTCAAAGCTGCCTTTCACATTAAGAAGCCCAAATCCCCTTGATAAATCCCACCCTAAACTTCATGTTGATTGCTTTTGCAAGCTACTGGGGAACTAAAGCAGTGAGAACAGTAAAACTGGTTGTATGATATTATTCATGGCTGTTATTACTAGAATTTATGGACAGCCTATTCCCATGCTGTTTGGGCATAATTCATGTATTTGGACTAAAGGAGAATCATAAATGTTCTTCTGTAAAGCACTCTACCTTCACAATGCTTTCTAAAATAAGTAGCTATTGTGACTGAGATGGAAATTGAGAACTGTTGATGCGGCTGTTGGCCTCCATGGCTGCTGCACTGCCACAGTCTTGAAAAAAATTCTTAAGTTCTCCATTTTTCTGGGCTGATGAAATCAAGCTGCATCTCCTGCCAGGCTTGCAGGCTGAGGGGGCAAAGCATTGGCTCAGCAAAGCCAGCAGGAGCTCTGCCACTGCTTTCAGCAGGGCAGCACTTTGCACCTTTGCAGTAAATGTCCTGGAAAAGTTCTGCTTTGCAATCAGACTCATGCGCATACTCTAGACAAGTAGGAATTTATGCTACAAACTTAAACCACTAGGTCACAACTACCTACTTGAATATGGTCATGATCCACTGAAAAGGTCTGTTAAAGTCTAGTCTTCACACACAAAGACTTGATGTATTTGCAGCATTTCCTCTTCAGAAAAGACTCATAGTTACTAGGAGCAATGCCTGCCTTACTACCTGCTGCCTTGCACTACCTAAGCACCATACTTGGTTTACATCTCCACCTGTATCCAACTCTGCTTTGCGGCAAAACTTCCTAAGAAATTTCTTTCTTCATCTCTTCTTAATGGTGCAGCAAACCACGAAGATCTTATGCTCATAGACGTATGCCTAAAAAGCAACAAAAGGACTGACTATTTAGTATAATAATACTGTTTCCGAGTCAGGCAAATACTGAACTTCCAAGGCAGCTAAAAAGGCTAAAATATAATTTCACAGTCCCTCATCCATTTTCACAGGAAATGAGACCAATCCATGAGAGGCTCTGTCTAGATATCATTGGAAAGCTATAATTGTCTGCTAGCAGCATGCATAGCAATAAAGTGTTGATTACGCCGACTGTTAATATCCCCCAGGTGTATCCTGGTGTAAAAGAAAGATGCTTCAAGGATTGGCTACCTTAAGGGAAAAAATAGTATAAATAAAATAAGATGACTAAATAGTCTGAGGAATTACACTGCTTCCATAGCCACATCTGCAAAAGACAGCTTTGATAGTTTTCCTCATCCTCACTTTCATCTCCTAAAGCATATTACTAGAGCAGGGACTGTGCAGAAATGACATTCTTACCAAAGAGCTGTCAAGGAGGAGATTTCTGCAGAAGGCAGCAGCGGGGTGAAAATGCTGCAGCTTGTCATGTGCCTATGGGTGCCCCAAGTACTCGGCATCTGCCAGGCCTGGTGCATCTGGTGGTCAAAAAGAACAAAGCACACCAGTGCTCAGCACATTTGCTGAGCATCTTCTGAACGAACAGGGTCTGCTTCAGATACTTGCTACAGGACAACTGAGGGGGGAGGAAACAAAACAAAAAGAACAAACTCTTATATGCATTTGCAATGTTTAAGAATAAAAGAAAGTACTCATGTTTCTGTATCTGCAATAGCAATGAGTTGACACTACATATTTACACATGCAACCTTTCTTGAATTTTCAAATGGGAACAACTCCTAAGGAGTAAATATTTCAGTTGAGTCCAATATTGTAATGCCCACAAACATGCCAGAGATGAAAGGTACCTGACTGAGTATGGGTTAAAAATAGATGGGATTTGGAAAAGCAGTAAGAAGTGCCTGGGAAAAGTGACCTACATATGGTCTTAATCATGCCAGTGGATAACCCCCACATTACCCTTTAAAAGGTCATCTGATAAACATCAGCACTGGGCTTTTCTCACAAACCCAACACCTACAATTGCTTCAGGCTACTGTAATATGGCTTGAGAAGTTAAATTAGAAGCATATACTTGGTAATGGCACCTCTGAGAGGGACTCTTCAAAAGCCTATGCCCCCATTAAAGGATTAGAAGACTAGCACACATATCAGCAACTATACTCCATCCAAACAGAAACAGAACAGGGGAAAGAAAACAGCACTTTGTTCTGATTAGCTGCTTTGATTGATGTAAACTTTTCGATTACCTTTTTACATCTGAAAAGAAAAAAAGAAAAAAGAAAATAGGAAAAAACAAATGGGGAATACTATTAAAATACCAGTATGAAGAACTGCTTCCAAGCCTTCTCCTACCTATCATGGGTCCTGTGCTCCTCTTCCCAGAATACATGTAGTAAGGCACACAAAAAAAGCACTCTCCTAGGAGTTGGTCACCTGGATCCAACTGTTTTCAGAAGTGTCCAAAATGCAGTTACAGTCCTAGAGAAAGGCATTCAAGAATAAGAATGGGGTTATTACATACTTCTGGAAATGGGATAACCCAATATAAAACAATGGAAAGCGTTAAAAAAGAAAAAGAAATGAGGTAAAGTTAGTACACTGAAGCAGCTTTTTTTTTTTTCTTCTCATTTTAGCATCTTTCCTTCCTGAGGCAAATCTATCTGATTTTCCTGAGTGCTAAATATTTTGAGTTTATCTGACCCAAAGGCAAACAGAAATAGGCCAGATTGTCCAAGAAATGAGGATGAAGGCAAAGGGCACATCCTAAGGATTAATTATTTGCTGAGAAACTGGAGGGCTCAAGGTGAAAGAAATTCTCCGCATCAAGGTCATTGCTGAGGTTAGAATACTTTAATCTGTCAGCAGATACTGGCCAAGGGCTTTGCAACTTTTTCTAGTGCCTGATTCAAAATGGGACAAATTCAGCAAGTCTCTCCACTAATCTTAACAGAGGTCTAAATTATGCTGGAGTTTGTAGGTTTTAGGAAGGAGCTGGATGGAAATGGGAAATCACTCTCAGCTTCATCGCCTCCTGCAGCTGGCTAGAAAATGGTCCACATAAAGGTTTCCGTGGGATTTCCTATATTATTTTATCCCTGCCTCATTTTTCCAGCTCACACCACAAAAGATGCAACTTCCTGAGTACAAATCCTGCCCAAGCACAGAAGAGGAGCCTGTGCTCCTCCTGCTTCAGACTCCACCACAGAATCCAGAGGGCCAGGTTTGCTGCAGAGCCTGCTAAAGGTGAGCAGGGCAAAAGTGGCCTTGCTCTTTCCAGACTTAGCGGCTCTGAACCCCTGAATTACCCGGACCTGATGCCCTAAATAATGTCCACTGGTTTCCTCTCATGACCTCATGCAGGGGGTACAGTAGCTCAGTTAAGTTTTCTTTCCTAGCTCCCACTGAAGACCAAAAAAAAAATCTGAGCTCATTTCTGTCTGCATCAGGGCACACAGGTAGGGGCAGGCTCAGCTTGAATCCAGAAGCTGGAGCTGCCAAAATTCATCTTACTAGATACCAAGGGGCCTTGTGAAAGAACTGGTGTTTGCTGTATTTTTGGCAGGGATGGTTGCTGGAAAACCTAGAAGGATGGATCTAAAGACCCAGTTCCTACTGGATAAGTTTTGTTCCAATGGATATTTCTCTAGTCAATCTTCATATCTTTGTGGCCAAACTAAATTCTCACTTCTAGCTTTTGACAGCTGGACAAAGCAAGTTTGTTACCTCAAGCTTGTTACCAGCAAGTAGAGAGACGTTTTCATCCTGACCTTGCCAAATTAGTCCTGGCTTAGGGTGCTTGCTGAGATCCAGGAAAGATTTTCCCACTGAATTCCAAGTGGGAAAAACTAATTCTATCCACAGTGATTTGAGGCAGTATTGAAGTGACAAGTACTTAGAGAGATATGAATCTACCTCAACATCTGCAGAGCCTCTAGCTTTATAAACAAGAATACGCACATACATTTTGAGTTGTTGTTGGTGGAGCTAGTTAAAAGCTGATTATAAGTATAATTTTCACAGAGACAGAGGGAATATTTTTTAACCACACTGTGGTGTGTGTGCACAGACTCCAAATTGTGTGCATGATTAACCTTCTAGCTTAAAGAGATAAGATTTGGCATGAGCCGATGTGGGCTTTGTTTGGTTTTATGTTCTTAAGTTCACATATTTTGTTAAAGTACATCAGATACTGAAATGTAAAACTATACACAGCGTTATAACATTAGGGAGCAACAGCATAGCATAGAAGCAATGAACAGAATATAAATGCATGATCCTAGATAGCAAAAGCCAACCCTCCACATACTGCATGAAAACATTCTTGTCCTTTTTTCTTCCTGATTATCTACTCATTTATTCTTGTTCTTAAAAATCAATGGCAAAAGTTCTATTCAAGATTTTACCCTGGATCTCCATTATCAGGAACAGTAGGTCCTCTCCTTTTTGTTGCTCTGTTCTCTTTCTTCCATCTAGACAGCCTTCCTGCTGTGCTAAATGGCTGAAACATCACTGAACTTTGTAAGATCACTACTGAGACCTGGGGCTGTTCTATGGCATGTATTACTAGGGACATTTTTATTGTTATCTTCTGTGCTTTCCTGGGAAAAAAATCTAGTCCAGTATGCTGCATGTTAGAAGCAACCATAACTCTGCCATAAATGCAGCAGCTGGTACTTCTTAGGGCCAATATTGAACATTTTAACATACTGCAGAGAATTTACATTCTCCTTTAAGAGTCTGTGGTTCATCTATTAATGATAGCTAGATATACAGGACACCAGGTGCACCAGCTTGTGCCAGAGCTGAAGAGATGTCATGTAGAGAGTCATGTCCTCTTCTCCTTTAGGATGATATTGGCCCTCCAGAGACACCCAGGTCCTCACCTGGGAAAGTGGCTTCTGCCATGTTGGTCACTGCATTAAGGATTCAAAGAAGGACAAAAGCTCAACATCAGCTGGGAACAACCACTCACAGACCTGAACCTACTACGAAGTTCAGACTCACCAGCCACACACAAGCACAGATCAGTTGCAGGATGAATCCAAGCTGCAGTAAGTTGGCTCAGCTGCTTGCAGTCCAGCACAGTCCTACAAAACTCTCCAACACTCACCTCTCCTCCCAAGCACACCACATATCCTCAGAGCTGAGCTAAAAGGCAACAGCTAAAAGGCCAGCCACGTAGAGGCATAGAGGACAGAGCTAAAAATGTTGGAAGATCTGTTCCTAAGCCTCTTTTCACCCAGCAATAGCTAATGTTTGGGACTCAAGCAGGACAGTTACCAGTCATAGTTGCACAGTGGACAAGAAATCATGCAGTCTACCACGACCCAGGACTGCTCTTGCACCAGTGCCTCCTCCCTTCTGTATTTGCTGGTAATGCTCAAGCTGGCATGACTGTGAAGATGAGCAATAGAGGAAAAACTACTCATCCAATGTGCTATTTAGAGAACTTAAAAGAATGCGTTAAGTTATGGTAGTGATAACCCCACAGACTATTCAGCTCAGATGCCTAGAACAGAAAAAAAAAGTCTATTAATTACTTGAATTTTTATATGCAGGCCTGAAATACATGAAGGCGTACACAGACTGAGTCTGAGCACAGTCCCTTAGGTAAATCCTCAGTTGACATATATTGAAATTTCTTCTCCTGAGAAGGGGAAATTTCTCTTCCTGCATTACACCAGTGGAAAGTTGTTTCCCCACAGTTTCAGCAACTGCATTGCCTGTGAAAAGCCAAGAATCCTGCATTATCTTGCAGAAATAGCTCCCAAACTCCCCAATGGCATATTAAACATGTTTGAACAAATCGGTGCAAAAGTAAAGCAAAACTACAACTTGTTGGTTGAACACACCCTTAAACAGATTTCTAACACCTTCTTTAAGCAACCTTTACCAATGTAAGACACTTTCATACCTCATATTTGTCTCAGACCAACATAACAAACATGGCACTAAAACATGTTTATTTACCAGCTTCCTGTTAATCTAGCAAGAAACAGCCATTACCAGGACTTCCTACCACAACAGATAACTGAAAATAACATCCAGCAGCTATAAATGTGGGTTCTGCCCCAAGGGCTGCTGCTGACCTGCTGGGCGATGCTAGGCAAGACATTTCATGTCACCCTGCTAGTGTTCCTACATCTGTATAGTGAAGATAACAGCATGGAGCCCCATTTTAAGGTGCTTTGAGGAGTACTGAAAGAAAGAGGCTGTAGAAGTCCTTGTACTATTTCACTGATAACTGCAGTGATGATAACACATGAGATAGGTGCAATTAAAGGCCATCTAAGTTTCAGCTAATGGTCACTATTACTTCCAGACAACCTGGAAACTAAATTCTTACATTTTTCTCTTCAAAAAAAATTTTGAAGTTAGGACAACTGAAAGTGGGGTTACTAATTGTATCTCATTCCTTCATGTCTATCAGGGAAGATTAATCACAAGAGCCAGTTGAATTGACTGACTTACTATCCTTATGTCATAAGCAAGCTTAACAGGATATATTAGTGGAAATAACTCAGCAATATGAATTCTGTCCAGATTAGACAAGAAAATTCCCTTGTTGTTTCTGAGCTTCTTTTCTCACTACTTTTAAACATGGAACAAGTTAACACAGAATCCAGCATGCTGGATTTATTCCTACTGGGGCCAGTTTGCCTACCTGACAACTAGTGACTTGGGAGTGGATCTACCTGGTGCATTCTATGATGGAGCCCCATGGACTTTCTGGTGGGACATACAGTGAATTGTGTGACCAGCTCCTTGGTGGTTTTGAGTTATTCCAGTAAACATTCAGACCTTAACTGTTTTCCATCACCAATTTATATAGAATTTGGCTATGCAGAGGATGGTTTTCAGCATGTTTTTACGTGTGGCTTGGCGACATTGAGCATTTCACAGCTTGCTTTTACATGTGGTTTAGCTGTGGTAAGACTAATTTACTATGAGTTTTTACATGGAGCTTGGCTGTGCTAATAGTGGGGTCTGCTTGTTTGGTGTTTTACGCTCCCTGTATTTAGGGCAGGTCATATAATACTGAAGGATGATTCAGATATATAGCAAGAAGTCCAAAGCAGCCTGGGCTTGTTCCCTGCAGCACCACAAACGCACACCAATATGCACCAGCTTCCTGCAGTGACCAGGGAGCAGCTGCCCCAAGTCCCCATTTGAAGTCATATGTTTTCCATTTCAAATGCAGGATTAGGTACGGATCCTTACCTCAGCTCCAGAGGTGGGATCCAAACAGCTTCCAGCCATGTCAGCTGTTCTACCTTTGTGTATGCTTCATGTATAGCAAATATATTACAAATAATGTGAATTATTAAGCCTTAATCAGCCCAAATAACCAAACATAGCTATATACAGCTAATAATTTCTCCAGACATTTTCAGTTGTGCAAGTCTAAAAAAGACAAAATTCACATTGGAAGCACTTTCCTCTTCCTCAGCTAGACTACAACAGTCTTGCAAAAGTTATTCTCAGGCCATGCAAAACACACTGGCAAGCTTTAATAAAAACACATAAGTATAAACACAGTAGAGTTATTTAAATGTTAAGATTTAGACATGCCTTTTGTATAAGATTAATTCCTTTTGAAGCTTTTGTCTATAGATTGACCCATGCTAGCTGTAATAGCCTCTGTCTCTATTATGTTAATCAAGTTAACCTCCTTCCCAAGTAGTAATATTATTTTCTAGTTTCAGGCTCCAGAACTGTACATTGCAGGTGATGAGAATCCCAATACTGGCAGTTTTCCTTATCCATTGCTTCAAATGCAAGATGGAGCCAAACTCTTCCAGACTCCACATCATTTAACTCTTAGTACTGTTCAATTTTGTTTTATTCTTCCTCTCATAAGCAATAATGATCTGTATGTTCACAAGTTTAGTATCAGGTATACCTCTCACCTTGTCTTCATTCTTCCCTTTTACCTTTTGGGGCAGGGACAAAAGCCTGAGAAGGAAGATGAAGTGGGAGCTGTAGTTCAACACACTCTTCCAAGGGTCATGTCACCTCCAGAGGCTACTGCCAACATCACTTATCAGAGCATTGAGTGTCACTGAACTTAAATCTGAACCTGAAAAAAAGATGACCAAAAAGTAGAATGTGGTACTATAAGTACAGCGCTTGCTACTCTAAGCTGTACAGAAACAAAATGTTTGGCAGATGAATTAGAAAAGGCAGAACAAACCCTTCCACCTTGGCTCAGCTCTTAGTACTAATCTCAGAGTGAGTCACCCCAAGAAACAAATACTTTATCTGTGAAAACACAAAGGAAATACTCCACCCACTGATGCTTTGATCCAACAAGAACATTTTATATTGGCAGTTTTTAATGCTCTCCCGTAAAAGTCGCTCGTAATTGCTGCTTTGGCCCAAGTGCTGCACATGCAGTTACACTGCCATGACCTGGGTGAGCGCTGCGGCTTTCAGAGGAGCTTCTCCAGGGTGACCAAGGGCAGCATCTTCTGGATACAACGCTATGTTTTTACCTCCTGTGTTTTCCTCTGGCAGAGCAAGTTTGGTAATACCAACCCTTCCTGATCTGAGATTTGGTTTGCCGAGTTCCCTTTTCCAGAACCGGAAGTCAGAACTACTAAAAAAAAGCTATTAAAAAAAAAAACTTTAATTCTCAATTTCATGAAATAAAATTTCTGATGCTCTGAAGCCCAGAGGACAAAAAGCATAAATATTTAAAATGGAGCCATCTTGTTTCAGTTAGTACTTCTAGAGTGATTCCCAATTTCAGTACAGTTTTCATAAACTGATGCAATACTGTAAACTCATAACGCAAAATGTGGCTTGAAATTGTAATATTCCTGTACTAGGATGCATTTTAGATCACTTCTTTCAAATTTATTTCCTTCCTTGCAGTTCATAACTTACTGTGCAATGAGGGGATACAGGAATTCAACAGCACTAACCATGTTCCATTTATCTTTGCAATCATGATGTAAATAGTCCATATGAAGACAAACAGGTCATCACATGCACTCATAAAACAGAGCAAATAAAACTTGCAAGGGAACCTGCACAGTCTTTTCAGACAAAATTCCTGATTAAGCCTCTGAAGATAAGGCCCAAAACAAACTTCCTCTTGCCCCCTCACCTTTAAAAAAAAAAAAAAAAAAAAGAGAGAGAGAAACCCATAGCACCATTATGAATTGAATAAAAGAAGGTTAGATCTTATTATTATATAGATTATATAGATCTTATTATTATTATATCTTATTATATCAAGCTCAAACTAATGCTCTGCAAATCCTTCCCATCTTGGCTGAAGCAGAGCTTTAACAAAATTATTGGATCAGCTCATATCAGAGCCCAACACTATAGAACAAGGATCCATTTCCAAGTCACACACAACATGCATGCTTTTGATCTGAAAGTTTCACTGACTTCATCTGCCAGTCCCTCATGACAGGGATGTGGAAGATAGAATATTTCAAAATTAATAATTTGGAAATTCTCTCCCAGGACTTAGAAGTTTGAAATCAGCATCTTCAGGTTTCTCTCCCAAAAAAGAAACCCTAGAAATCTTTTCAGCTTGCCTATACACAAAAGTTGCAACTTGCCCCTCAAAACACAACAGTTACCTACACTTGCAGGGAAAGTACTGGCTGAAAAACTGCTATAGGCTAGAAAATTACAAAAAGCAGCAAGGCAAAGCTTCCTAGCCTTGTGTTTTGCATTTCTGGTGTTACACGCCGTCCTCCTTACCCCTTCCTCTCCAGCCCATCCCCTCCCTCCTCTTTCCCCCCACCCCCCCAAAAGATAATGAATAAAAATTGTGTGACCTTGCCCACAAAAGGAACTCAGCTATATTTCTTAATACACCATCTTGGCAGGCTCATGGTGGGAGAGCAGAGGACATTTTTGCCTTCAAACCCAGCAGGCTGTGATCTTGCCCGCAGCACACCTATATCCGTATTTCCCGGTTACTGTGAGCACCAGGAGAACATCCCATGCAGAGCAGGGTGCTCAACCAACACCTCGAGGGTTCCCAATGCAAACAGCCTCCTCCCCAGGACATCAGTACTGAGCATTGCTCTCAGAGGCTGGTTCCCATCCTGCTAGATGAGCAGCCTCCATCCTGCCTTAAATTCCTCCTTCTCCTACCCCCTCCTCCCCAACAGGGCATCACCTGTACGGTTGCATTGGCAGAGCCCAGGAGGACGCTGACAAACCATGGCCACCAACATTTCTGCTCAGGACAGATATCAGCAGCTACATAAAAAGGAACTGGCACATTGCACCGTTTCCCACACCTGCCACGAGCCAACACGTCTGCAGAACTGCTCAGGCGGGACTGAGGCTGGGAGAGGTTCTGGACATCCCAGAAGAGGGCAAGATGATGAAAGGTGGAAAGCTCTGAGAATATTCTGTTGAGAATAATGTTTTCTTATTACTATATATATATGTTTTTCCTTCTTTTCTTTCCTGAAAGGAGAAAAGTATAAGCAAACTAGTCTGGAAAAGCTCTATCCCCACTGCTCAACAGCATCCTGAAGTACCTCAAGGTTGATGCCAGGGCTCTGCCATCCCTTGCCTTTGCTAGCAAGATGCAGGGAATGAGTGAACCACATGCAGTGCTGAGTGTCTCGAGAGAAAGCAAGCAAAAAGAGGGTGAAGTACTTCTAATGTCATACAGCTATAGCTTCAGAAATATGCAGCAACCTTGGGAAAGTGAATGCTGCCAACCCCCCACAACAGTAATACATGAAGTTAATGCATTTTCCACCCACTGCTGCAATTAATAAAGGCTGCTTGTAGACACACAGGCTAAACTCCCTGTTACAACATTTCTCCAGGCAGCCACTGCTCTACAAATAACAAATCTTGCCCAGTCACAGTCAGCCAGTTATGGACATTTGCCAGAGGCATTAAAAAAATTAGGCTCACCTCTCCTACACCAAACAGCCCATCTGCTGAGCAATGTCACAGCACATTCATATATAATATATGTTATTACTAAGAACGTATCATTGAATTCCAGTAAGCTTTCCTAGCATCCACAGCATCAGAAAGGCTGCTCGGCTAAATCTTAGCTCATATCACAATGCCCAAAGGCACCAAGTCTGATGAACTCTGACAATACACAAGAAAGCCATATCGGTAGGTAGACTCAGGAACTTGTTGTTCATCAGTGAACTTCTCTCTTTATGGGTGACTTTTTTCTCATTATAGATGGAAGCGACTTCCCACATACCAAGCTCTGCAGGGCACCCTGCTGACAGATAACTGGAAATTTGTTAATATAGTCATGTTTTTCCTGACTATTGCTTTGTCTACAGATGCTGAATTTGGTACCAGCTCTATATCTGCTGTTGAAAAGAGGGTCACTGCTGTTCTCAGAATTGAATCAAAGTGGAAAAGGTACATAAAAGTGTCTATAGAAGTGCAGTCCAAAACAAATTTCCAGTCTACAGCCAATTGGCCACAAAATAACATAAGATACAAATATTTGAAAAAGAGGAAGGAATCAAGGTAGAAGACCCAGTATCTTGAGATGCTGGAAAAACAATTCATTCATTGCTGCATATAAGCCACAAGGAAGGTCCCTATATCTATAAATTTTGAATAATGATTGTAAAATCCTCTAGAAAAGATCTAGAGTTCATATTCATACATATAAGGTATAGTAAAGAAACAGTGACCCAAAGACTACATAGTTTTCAGGACTGAGTAGGACCCAAGACAGAAGAGATTCACACACACCAAGAATGGCTCCTGAGCTACAGGGGCAAGCACACTCTGCCCTTTCCCTTGCTACCTTCAGGCTAACAAGCACTAAAATGAGCAGTTAATGGGATTGTTATCCGAGACAACTACACCTGCAGAATGTTCAAGGTGCCACTGATCACAGTTTCCAAATGAAATGATGCTTCTTGACTTTGTAAGCAAAGACATTTCACAGGCTCTTGTAATGCACAGCCCCAACATTCAACAGTGCTTACAAGCTATCTTACTTCGTGGGTCTGAAAAGACAGAACAAGTGATTTTAGTCTTTCTGAGAAAGAAATCAAACAGAACTAAATTCCTGTATTCCAGACCTGCCTTGGTTCCCTCTAGCAGAAATTAAAATGGCAGCAACTTGTCACTTTGCCATCCTCACATCTTACCTGATTCCTCATGCCAGAAATGTAGCAGCACAAACCTTTTAGATTGCTGAAAAAGCTTCTTTCCCAGGAGTTATGCTAGTGCACATTCAAATGAGAATGCTGAACACAGGCCATGTTTGCGGTGAAGAGAGAAATGTAAGTGCTTTAAACCAAAGCACAGAATGCTTGTGCTTTGATTTAAAATTCATATATAAATAGATTTTTAATTTGTGAAAGCCCTTGACAAGATGCAACATGACCCACTAAAATTGTTCCTAGACTTCAGTGGTGAAATTCTGATTAAGATAATTCCCATGCTGCATTAAATTTCAGTGCAATTTTGACTGTGGTCTTCCAACACAGCCAGCATCTCAGCACATTATCCAGGAAATATAGTAGATATAAGTCACAGTCACTACTGACATGAAAAGTAAAAAGGAAAGTTCTTCTCACGAAATAGCCATTGAAAATGAAATATTGTTCATAAAATTCCACCAGTTTTTCTCTTATACGCATATTATATTGAGTCTTACAAATAATTGGATGATTGTTCTATATGGATTAAATATATTTAAGGCTTGATTGAAGTTTTAGAGAACTAAATAGGCTTGGTTTTAACCAACCATACAGTAAAAGAAGATAGTGCTCACACTTCCCTTACCTATCCTCCTTACTCCTCCTTCAGGATGAACACCTCCTTCTGGAGGAATTCCTAATATATTGGCACTCCCACTACTTACACTATTAATGCTTGATTAGTGTTTGAAATTGTTAACCATGCACCTAATCCCTATATTGAGAACATCATCTTCTGAAATGATGACTCTTGCCCTGAAAAAAGCATGTTGTTTTCTCATAAGAAGCAGGATAGCTTCTGTAAGCAATTCTTGTTCTTTGGAAAGGTGAACTTGAATAAATATGTAGAGGTTGGGGTGGGGGGGGGCACACGGTGGGGCATATTTAAGGCAAAATGAGCTCTCTAACTATCCCTCATTTCTGACCCTTATGGGTCTGCCTATAACAATCAAGGATAGAGCAGAAAACACACCTCCCCCCCTGCCCCGCTTCCCGTCTCTCCTTAAACACTGCTAAGTTTTGGTGCAAAATGCTCTTCAAAACTGAAAAGGCTCTTTCTCTTGGCTAGAAGAAGCTACAAGAAACTTAGCACTTTGCCCTTAATGACAAGAGGCTTACTTCATCTCACCAAAAACACTGAAATGTGACAAATGGCCTGAATGAGGGAGAATAGCAAAAGATGCCCAGACATGGGATAGATAAACTGTTTGCCCTCATCACAGAAGAGAAATGGCTTAAAGAAACATGGCAATATTAGAAGAGAAGGGGGGGATAAATTAATACCACTTTAGAGAGGAGCCCTTATGATTAGATGCTGCCCTGCAAGCCTTCATTTGGCTTTTCTGCTTCCTTTTGCTCAAATGAAAAATCCTGACAATCCTTTCCAGGTTCACAGTGTGAGTTTCCCTTCAACACCCATGGTCACGATACCCTTCTCATGCCCTCTGACCACCTCTCCTCTAAGCCTAGAAGCATACTAGGAATCACACACTCCCCTTCTCCATTTTCCACCCTTGAAAAGTCATCAAGTTTCCAGGATATTTCAGTATTTAAATATTATTTCTCCTGTAAAATTAAAGCCTCTGTCCTTCAGCAGTTAAACTATGCAAGAGCAGTAGGAAGCTGAGAGTCCACTTAGAGGTCTCCCCTGTACCCAAGGAGACTAAAATAATCAGGTTTTATTACAACTTTGAGATAACATAATACAACAAAGACTGAGCTTGCTGGCATTTGATCAACACCAAGGTGACTTACCTTTTCAATGTGGTCCACTGCCCTTCTGACCAATAAGGCCAATACAAAGGCTAGAGAAAAACAGGTACTCAGAGCAGTTTCAGCATGGACTTAAATGCATCTCTGGACCAATGGGGAGAGGGTGCATGGGTGGAGGCTCCCAGATATGGTGGAGGTCCCAGGTGGAGGTGTTTATGGTCATTAAGGCTCTAATGGACTCAGAGCCCTGACAAAGACTCCCTGTTCCTATGTTCTCCCTTGGAGAGGGATTTTTGCCATGAGCAGAAAATGCTGTTCAAATTGTGCCATCAGAGGGTGGTTTGCCTCTCAGAGCCTGACCTGCTACCTGTACAAGGACTTGCATAAGCAGAGTTTGGGTCTGGGATCAGGAAATTAATGCTTAAATAAAAATGAATTTGTTTCACATCTGTCACTCTCATCACACTCCACATACTCATGGAGGGAAAGGATGGCTCATGTATAACTTTTTCTTAGAAAAAGACAAGGTCTGTGTTCACAAGAAGGTGGGATTAACTCCTCTTTCTTTACTCCACTTTTATCCACTACATATTTCCTTTCTAGATTTACATACAAAGTCCACATGTTCTAGACATCATCTTAGTCTGAATTACCAGTTTATAAGTACTATTCCAGCAAGTATAGGATGAAATACAAACAAGTTCATTACTTACATTGTATGTTCCCAACACACTGAATAAACAAGGTTCTCTTGTTCCCAGCTGAACCAGTCTAATTAATAGACCTCTTTATATTTACTCTTGTTTTATTAATCAGATAGATCAAGCCACACCAGCCTAAAGTCACACACTGAGCACACCCTTTCACTGAGTGTGTGAAGTCTTTATACACAGCCAACTTTGCTTTATTTTACACAGCCCTGATAGGTACAGTCTGATTATATCTATGATCAGCCACATCCATACGTAGAGCCAAGCAAGACCCTTCTGATGGGCTGAGAAACAGAAGTCTCTTCTTCCTGGATATTGCACAGTTTGTCTTCCTCCTTTCAGCGAGGCAATGGGAAGTGGTGTCATCAGAGCAGTGACCTTGTCCTCTTCCTACAGCAAGCTAGGCAGATGCTTTAGGTCCATGTTCAGGGCTTTAAGAAGATTATTATTTCTTCCAAAATTAAACTGCAACTCTGGCTTCAGATAAAATATTTAAAATTTTGTAATCATGCAAATATTGCATTTATTAGCAAACAAATCTCACCAAGAATGTTTTGAAAGATGCACCTAGTGTATATGTTCATACACTAACAATTCACACTTCATCAGGCTGCCTGGCATACCCACACATGGGAATGTTCAACGCAGCCACAACTCCAATATAGTATCTCTTCAGCATCGATCTCAAAGCAAGTGTTTACAGAAAGATGCTACCTTTCTGACATATCTATCTTCACTGAAAGACCTGATAAATCTTGTAAGTCTCCCAAGTATTTTTTGATTGATAGTCCCTGTTATCCTGTTCAGAAAGCACAAAGATGTCAGAGAAGACTGGCGAGCGCTGTTGTGTACTCTTCAGCTGAGAGATGGCTGCTCATGTGTTTGCTCAAGGCAACAGGGAGCATGATACAATCCACATATTCCTGAAAGGATGCATCTTGAAATCGAGACAGTCAGCAACAATGCAGAAAGAAATTACTGGAACCGGTTCCAGGACACACAAAGCCAGTGTTCAGCATGTAGTGAGGCAAACTCCTTCAAAACAAATACAAGTTTGCATTCATCTGGATCGTGTTAGAAGAAAAGAGTTTCTAAATAAAAGTGATTTTGCCATCTTGGCAGGTTTCCTCTGAAAAGCAAAGAAAAAGATACCTTTTTTGGTGTCATCTACATTTTAAATGAAGGTCCATTGTGTGAGCAATTATTATATCTTTTAAGATCTTTCATTTCCAATTTCTCAAAGGAAATAAATTAGGGAAAGCAGAAGGCTGCTCTTCACAAGCAAGGACCAGAAAACACAAAAGGAATCACCAGGGCTAACAAAGTACTGGGGCAAGGCCACGTAACTCCAGCATCAGCAGGTCTGACACTGGGAATAGGTCTCTAGTCTTGCATCATGGAGTTAAAAAGCTACATTGATAAAGAATTCCAAATACTTGCATTCAAAGGATAAATGCCAAAAATAAACCCTAGGATCTCCAGGCTCTGGACCTTGGTAGAGTCTGGACTGAAAAGATTCACTACTCATCCCAGACCGCAAGCAACAGCCGCAAACTGGGCCTATGAGCTTGGATTCAGAGCCAACAGTAGAGGCCAGAAATTGTAGGTGGCCTGTTTTGAAGGAAACATTTTCCCCAGTACTGCCACGTTAACAGTCTGTTGTTGAGTCAGATAGAAAGAAGCCTCCTTCCCTTCCTGCCATCTCGCAGCCTGAATTTTCTCTCTTGGCGTGGTCACTGCGGCCTGCACGCCCTGACTCCAGAGCTGACTGTCTGCTTCATTCATGCTATAGATTTGAGCTGTCAAGAACCACCTGAAATTAAATTAAACTGAAAAGGGGACAAGTTTGCTGACTATATGGAGCTTTTATAACTTCAGCAACAACTTAAGTTGTTTTTTTTTTTTTTTTTTTGCTGACTATATGGAGCTTTTATAAATTCAACAACAATTTAAGTTGTTTTGTTTTTCTCTTTTCTCCCTCCCTGGACACATGAACCATTCCAGAACTTGAATTTGAATACATGATTCTCACATACATTTATTTAGTTAGCAGTGGCATTCCTATTTTTTATAGCCTTGAGTTTTTAACTTTCTTGTTAGCAACATTAACAAGGTTTACAGCATATAAAGTGAGCTGTGGCATTTAAAAAATGTTGGTATAATGTAACACCAGCTTTTTTAATATACATGTTCAATGGAAAACTCCTACTGACAGGCAGAATGCATTTCTATGTCTGGGCAAGTTTATAGATTGTGTTCCCACCTCTGGGCCACAAGGTCACAAATTTGTTTCTGATTCTATTAAGGAAACACTCAACAATGGTAAGTTTGTGTGCTTTTTTCTTCTGTTTTTTCTTTTTTTTTTTCCTTTTATGAGAGGGGTGTTTTATGTGATCCAAGATCTTAAAGATACTCCAAGGAATCTCTGTTGAATGCTGGGCTTTTCACCCCCATGCCCTCACCAAATAACGCTGGCTGCCGGCTTGAGAAGCTTTGTCCAGCAGTTAGATAAAACAGAAGAGTTTGAGGAATCCTGACACAACTGAAAAAAGCACTGGCAACATCTCTCTCATTTCCCCACGTGTAGATACGACATTCAGTGGGGTTTCACAGGAGTGTCATTTGGCTCTGCATCAGAGGATGTACAGCAAATAAAGATTCACAAGGCCTGTGCGCAGTTCCTATTTCCACAGCATACCCTCTCTGTGACTCTAAGCACCTCACCAAGCCCTCCATGTCTCTGGAATGCAGCAACAAACTTTCTTCTTGCCTGATTCATCTCCTTTGCATGGTTTTATTGCAAGATACCTACCTCAGTGAAGGCCTTTGTACATCTTAGGTAAACACATTGAATTCATTGCAAGGTCAAAAGAAAAGGTGAATATTGTTGAGATGACACCTATTCCTTTATGAGATACCAATCTTATTCTTTCTGAGAATTAATTCAGCTAAAGATTTTCTCCTTTATGCCCTGTGATGGCTCTAGCTGCAGCTTCCTCACCATAAGTAGTTACTCGATGATCCTCAGGCCAACTTGAAAGAGGGGAGGCCCAAGCCATCATTGACCTGAAATAACTTCATGCTGGAGCACCACATGCTCTGGGACATTATGGCAACAAATACATAGACTGTTGGCTTAAGAAACAAGTAGGGGACAACAGAAAGGCAGAGATGATGGGGTAAAATGAAGAGTTCAACTGGGAGAGAACCAGCACTTAGGGGAAGGAGGGAGGGAGGAGAAGCTCACATCTCTGTTGAAACAATTTCAGAATCGCATCTTACTGTCTGTAAGGCAATAATGAAAGCACAGATGGGCAAGAAGCACAGCTCTTTTTGTGAGACATTTGGGTTACTGGGTTAAGGGGTTACGAGTAGGTATCACAGGCCTCTCTTGTGAAAGGAAACCAGCCAGAAGAAAGCAAGGAGTCAGAATTTCTAGGCTAGGGAAAAGAGTGATCATGTTGCAACAAAGCACAGGAAAGAGAAATTGGCCGCAGGGTCTGACAGGAGGCCTTGTAGCTGCACTGGAGGACTCCAGGTCTATTCTCTTTCTAATTTCCTTATGCCCCAAGGAAGCTCGTGGTGAAAATTTGCTTCAATTTATGGAGGGGACTGGAAGAATGAGGGCCAGACTGTGACTGAGCATCTGGCAATGTGAAAGAGGGTTCAAAGGAGAGGAAATGGCTTGTGCAAGATTTGAAGTGCTGTTCTGCACTGAAAATTGACTGGTGCAATGAGTGTTATTACTTCCACTTCCACTGCCAGCTACTACAGGGAGATGTTTTTGAAAAGTGCCAGTCCAAGAAACTCTCTCAAGCTCAGACCCAGTATGGCTCTCTAACAGCCATCTCTGTCACACATATTCTGGTGGGCAAATGAGGTCCTACTAAGAGACCAACTATGCAGTGATACCTGCTTTAGATGCTCTCCTCCATGACATGGGATATGGATGGGTTTGGACATCAATGACTGATCGAGAAGTGGCAGCAACCCTGACAACACAAAAACAGGGAGGGGAATTGCTCTTGTTCAGAGATGCCATGGTCCTGGTCCTGGTCCTGGCTGTCTGCGGGAGCAAGGACCCTCGGGTCCAGCGCAGCCCTCTGCATGGAGCAGCCTGACTCCCTCTGCTCCCTGACTCTGAGTGCGGGAAACACAACACATGAAAAAGTACCATAGTATAGAGGGGCTTTCTGAAGAAATTACATAATTTAAACCTTACTGCTGTATCTATACCACAAATAAGTATTTAAACTTTGTAAATAGCAGCAAGCTTACTAAAGGATCAAATAAACACAATAATAATTTTGCTTTCCTTGTTTTGGCCTTCGGCTACTTAAAGGTATTATGACAATACACATAAAACTATTGCTAAACAGTACTGCTCAGAGGAGGCACTTCTTTCTCCTCTGAGGAGGAAGACAAAAACAAAAAAAAAGTATTTTTGTTTTTCTATGCTGTATTTGATTACCTTATAGATGATGGTTTATGATCATCATGCAACACCTTTTCTGAAGCAGGCTGCAATCTGTCTTGCTTTTCTTAAGACTGGAAACTTTTCTTTTGGCCTTAAAAAAAGTTCGTAATCAGCTGCAGTTGAAGGAAAAAAATCCCATACAAACTCCTTCAAAGTCCATCTACAGGTTAGCAGTAGGTATCTCCCTACAAAGCACAGGCAATTCTCTACTAAAGCAATCTACCTGACTTACTGTTGTCTCCATCCATTTGGGTACTGTTATAAATCACTCCGGCAGTCTACAGCATCAATTCTGTGGGAACAAATGTATTTTTAATGAGTTTGCATATTTATCAGAAAAGAATTTAAAAGGGTCAGGGCAGCCTGTCCACAAGAGACATGATTAATAAACATGGTATGATCAATTGCTTTGCACTGTGTTCAGGCTTTCTGTTCCATTAAATAATACAGATACTCTGACTCTTCTGGAATTGCGGATGATATATGCTCAAGGCAATGGGGAGTCTTTCTTTTTTGCAGTATCTGTTGGTATCATGATGCCAAGAAATAAGTTAATCAGAATTTTCTGTATAGAGAGTGGATACTTACCTTCCACATTTACCCTTCCCTACAAACGTCATTTGTGAGATGGTTTTATTCCTCTGTAAGAATAAAACACTTTAAAGCACTTTTTCCTCACACTTCTCCACCAAGGTTTTTTCCCTCACAGAATATTATTCATGTGCGAAATTAGTACTCAAATAACAAAGGTACAGTGTCAAATAATGAAACTAATTTTGCTCCGGCAGACTCCCTGCAAAGCCATATTTATGCAATGGCACTAAAAGACGAGAGCCTGTTCCTGGGAGAGAGGGGAGAGCACCCCAAACCACCGTGCACATCGGGTTTGGTGTGGAGCCATGCACCTCCTCAGCACACTCTGCAAACACTGCAGAAGTGGCTCTGTTTACCAAAAGTACAGTAGCAGATCTTGAGCACGTCTTGAGCTAGATCCTCGGTGGGTATAAATCAAATTAACAGCACTGAAATCAATCCAGCTGCTGCTATTTACACCAGATGAGCCTGTTTCCCTTTGCACATGTGTCATGCCTAATATGAGACTCCTGGAGTGCCACAGTCCTAACTCCGACATCTTCCTGTGCCCAACCACCATCATATCCCGGTTCAACCAGCCCTCCCTGGAGCTGCCCCTGCCCTTTGGGCCTTCCTCTTCTCTCCTTCCATTCCTCCTTTCCTCTTTTTTTCTCCCAGAACTGCTGTTGTTCAACATTTTGGCTAGGAGACCAGCTCTCCACACTGAAAACATCAAAGCATATCTCTGGCTAGATCTCATCCCAACCCTCGAAGTTTGTTGACTTGGAAAGCAAATAACTAATAAGGCAGCATGCCATTGTTTTCTGTTTATTATAATGGAAATAAATTGTTGGCTCCAAATCAGGCACTGATTGTTCCTTTGATATCCCTGCCAGGAAGGAAAATAAAATGACTTTAAAAATCACCTTTCACAGGGAACGCCATGGGCATTTGAAAGACGAAACTTTTGCCATGTCAAAGGCTCTACCAGAAGCGCCAAACACTAGAACAAAACTCCAAATTCTCCCCTATAAAGAAAAAAACAAAAAAGAAAGAAAAAAGAAAGATAGTGAGAGTAGAAGAATTGGCTGGCATGACACAGAGGTCCAGGAGCATGGCAGCCCTTCCTGAAGAAGATGGAACACAACCTTTAGTCTTATTTTTTCCCAGAAAGCACAGGAGGGCTGAATGAATTACTTCCTGGAAGGTCTTGAGCTGTTAATAAGAGACTTCATTAAAAAATAAAAAAAGGCATAGGAGATGCTTTGCCTCAGAACTTGAACCACCCATAAAGCTTACTTGGGTGGGTTTGTTTTTCTTAAGCTTCACAAAGAGGCAATTTCATATCACCCACAAATGCCTTCTCAGCATTTTAGCATCATCCCTGTAGAGGATGCTTGAATTTCTCCCAGGCTTCCACCACCCCTAGCTAATGAAGGAGTACGTTGCACATCATAGAATCATAGAATCATAGAATCATAGAATGCTTAGGGTTGGAAGGGACCTCTAGAGATCATCTAGTCCAACCCCCCTGCAAACGCAGGGACACCTAAAGCACGTGGCGCAGGACTGCATCCAAGCGGGTTTTGAAGATCTCCAGAGAAGGAGACTCCACAACCTCTCTGGGCAGCCTGTTCCAGTGCTCTGTCACCCTCACTGTTAAGAAATTTTTCCTTAAGTTCCTATGGAATTTTTGATGTTTCAGTTTCCGGCCATTTCCTCTAGTCCTATCAGTGGCCACCACTGAAAAGAGACCATGACCGTCCTCTGCACTCCCTCCCTTGAGGTATTTATATACACTGATTAGATCCCCTCTCAGCCTTCTCTTCTCCAGGCTGAACAGGCCCAGTTCCACATTCTGTATACCGCTGCCTTCTGCTTGAGCATTGCCACAAGCTCCCGGCTCATCCACGCAGGTCGCCTGCCCCCTCTGCCTGCCTTCCTACACACAGGGATGCACTGTTGCTGGACGTGGAGGAATGCTGCTACATGTATAGAGCTTCCTCATTAGGATTTGTAGTTGGATCCAGATCTTAAGCAATGCAGAGCACAGCAGTGTTTGGATTTCATGACTTGCTGCAGTTTGATTTGGCTCAGAGAGGGGGATAAAGCTGCGTGCCAGATTCAGATCTCCATCCAAACCTGGATTTTGTGTTTCAGCTACCAAACTTCATCATGGTTTGGCGTAGTCATGCTCTCACCTGCTCAAGCCATGTGGAGAACACCTGTGATTTCCTGGAAGCGCAGAAGATTGTGCTGTGAGAAACTACTCATGCAAAAGCCAGCTCATGAGGCACAGACGCCTCCAAATGCTATAGGCATTTCAGCAAGCTAGGAGACCAGAACCACTAAAACTTACTTATGCTAACCAAAGACGAAAAAAAAAAAAAAAAGGAAACAAGAAAAGAAAAGCTCTCAAAACCTGATAGCTTTACGCCTTTCTTTGTAGCCAGTACTGCTGGGAAACAACACAATATTCTTATCCGCAGGGACTCAAATGCACAGCAGCAGCATGATCTGAGAGTAGCTTGGGACAGCTATGTAACTCTATCACTTTCTACAACAGTCTGTTTTTCGAAGAGTCTATCATGCTACCTATAGAGAGAGGTCTTCAATACCCGTTATGAAAGAACTTTTTCCAAAAATCAAAACAATATCCCTAGGATAGGATATAGGCAGAAGGTCTATGTGGCTATGCAAACAGTGGCCACATTGCTATGTGGCAAGCAGTGCATCACTCTAAGTGCATCTTTTTTTCTGCAAAGCAGTTAAGCATGTTGTTAACTTCAAGGATGTAGCTACATCCCACTGAAATCAAAATGGGGCAATATATCTGAAATTAAAATGGGGTAATATAGCTGATACCTCATAAAGTGCTTGAGGCATAGGTACTTTTCTGAATAGAATAGGTTGAAGAGCTCACACCAAAGTGCCCTGGGGTTAAGTAGAGACTTCCCATTGGCTTCAGGGAGCAGTCAGTTAATGCCTGTTTTTCAAATGTATTCATAGCTTATAATGGGATACTTAGAAAAAGGAAGGACTTTCTCCCCCAGCTAATATCACCTCTTCTAAACTATTTCTGAAAATTAAGAGTGTGATTACTGACTTGTAAGCACTTGATGATCACACTTTGGTTTGAACTTTTACGAGTGTACGTAGGTTTGCTAACTCTAGCACTGCCCAGCAATTTATTTCCCAGCTGGGCTGTGAAAGTCTTCTGGAAGAAGAAAAACAGTGTCTAAAGGCTTGCTGTGCAAACCAATGATTATGCTAGTTGGACTTCTGCATTTACATTCTTGGAAACTAGTAATTTTCAGAGAAGAGACAGAATTTACTTTTCTAATGAAAGTAAATCTTTTTCTTTAACCCAGAAGTAACATTTGTCTGCCAACAAATATCTACCATGAAGCTCTCTCTAGCAATCTGGTGGGTGCTGTGGGACCAGACAGCCTGACTCTTCCTTGCTGTTTGAATGCCAAAGCAGTGTCTTTTGGTGGGGAGGTACCGCTGCAGCTGTGAATCGCTCAATGCACATTGATCTGTCCTGTCTGAGAAGACAAAAGTAAATGTCAGACCTGAAAATCCACAGTCAGCGTTGGTAGTCTGGTGTGTAAACGTGATATTTACAGGCCCTCCTTGGAGGGCATGGTAAAGTTATACTGTGGCTTGCAAAACTGTTATTAAACAACATTTGTGCTTCTACAGCTGATGTGGCCTGTACGCAATCCACCAGCAAGTTATTGGGAACACTAAAATGCAAAGGAAGGTCTTTATTGTTAAGTCTACTTCTGTTCTTATTTTAAAAAAAAAATCTCTCTGGCAATTTCTACGAAACTTTAGGAAACTGATTACTGAGGAGTCACTTCCTGGACACAGCCCAGTTGAGACCAGTAACTCATGTTAAAGTTATCTTGGTTTAACTTTAAAGCAGTATTTCCCTAAGGACCTCTCGATGCTGGAATGAACGATGCATCTCTGCCTTCTGTGAGAGTCTGGATTATTTTTAATCTTCTGGACATGTTACAAAGATCAATTTATAGTCTCCTAGAGATGGTAAGGACAAGGTTTTGGGAGCGGACAAGAAGTGGGTTGGCTGTTCTTGATTAGTGAATGTTGTTATTTCTAAAAAGAAAGAGAACTTTCCAGGGCAAATACTTCATTTTCTGGTCTTGCTTGCTTTATTTTGAAGAAAATGTTGCACAAGTGTAAACTGGCACAGATCCACACAATCCACGTCTCTTTTTTGATCAATACATGATGAATTATACAAAACGCTCACAACGCTCTAAAAAAATGCAGGTGATGATGTAAAAAAGCTTTCATTTACTTTCACCATTTGACAACTTGAAAGATATTACGGTGACTTATCCCTGTGGTTTTATTCCCAGATTATATTACTGTAAGATGTAACAGAGACCGTAATCTTGAGCAATTCAAGTAATTTTCACCTCCAGGATAATGACAACGATTTTAAATGACTTCCACTAAAAACAACAGGAGAACTAGAGCTTGAACAAATCCATAGTACACCCATATGTGCATCCCATAATATCCAGAAATATGTTTTTAAATTCCCTGTTTGTTCAGGTTGCAAACTCATCAGAATATTTGCCCGAAGTCACCACAGAAATAGAGCAGTGACATTCACACTGAATCTGTATAAATTTCAAAAGTCATAAAGAACAGTATGTAGAATTTTTTCCACTTCTTAAATCCTACTTAAGCCTTACCTAGGAAAGCACAGTTCCTAACACTTACAAGAAACTCAGTACAATTGTTTCCCTAATGCTAGCAGATGAAAAGCAACAATGGCAGCGTCTTGTATGATTTCCAAACTAAAGAGGCAAATGGCACAGGTTTGACGGAAGGGTCACAAACCCTTTTCATACACTCGTATTAATTTCAAACTCTTGTGTAAAATACTTTTCCAGCATTTTGTTTGTTTTACACAACCTTTGCCATGATTGCTCTCTCACCTCTGTAAATTCTTCTGTGATTTATTTTAATTTTTTGTATAGACCAGATCTTTTTTAAGCCCATTCCACCACGATCCCATGGAAATGCCAATGTAGAGACACACCCATAGCAGGAAGATCTACTGCAAGTGCAAGACATGCTAAAGACTTGAAAAAACATATATACAAAGAAGAAAAGTGACATATTCAAAACCACAGGAAGAGGTGGGAGCAGAATCAAGATCTACAAACTTCCTCTCCCTGGTCTTATCTATATTGCTGCTTCTTGAATTTAATCTTAAATCTTCACAATTCATAGTCTTTCCCAGACATCTTTTATCCCATGGTTAGCACTCTTTAATGCTAAATGTTTGGATATCAAAATAAATATCCATGTTACAGACCGTTATCTACCATCAGTGAAATGGTGACATTCCTATTCCCTGAACACCTGCAAAGCCTTCATTTTGCTTCTTCAGCAAAATAGATGTGACCTTTTCTTCCCCATCTCCTGGCATTTCTCTTCTTGGGGCCCCTGTGCCTTTCTTGGCCTGCCTTAGGCTACTACTCTCAAATCATAAGACAGATGGATTTTCAATATGAATTTCATGGTTAGTAGTACCCCCCTCCTAATAAAATTCTGCAGATTTCTGCAGTAATTTTACTTTCAGAGTTGTCAAAAGTATGCTAAAGTCAGGGTTGTTACATGTGGACACAATTTAAATGGATAACAATTCAACTGGGAGTAATGTTTTATAAAGGCAGTGTTTTACTGCGATATGGTACAGTCCAGAATGGGAAACTCCTACAAATATGTGGGTATTCTCCTGTGGAGCTCAGCACAGTCTTAGCCCACTAACAGTAATAAATAACCCTCCATCTTCAAACTGTCTTCTAGCAGCTCAGCTATCACTAGTCCCTTTTAATTCTTTCTCTGCCTCCTCTAACAAGAGCACTAGGTAACTGACTCCAGAAAGCTTTTTCTAAACTGTTTCCTTACACATCTCACAGACTGGACACGTGTGTCTGCAGCCAACAAGCAGGAGCAGACTTGATATAATCTAATTACATCACTAAGTGAAATTAAGTGAAAAACCTTCTCCATGAGCTGACACATCAGGTCAGAGGCTTGCTGTTCTCTACCAGAGAAATCTTTTTCTCTCCCCATTCACCAGAAAAAATGACCATTCCCTAGAAGCAGGTAGACCCAAACTCCTCTGCTCACTTTCCAAGTCATGCAGGTGCAAGTAAGTGTCAACACACAAACTCCACAGGTTTATTAGCTCCATCCTGCATCCAACACCATGGCATATATATTTGGGTGCTGTAGGGTACAACTCTTAGCCATATGGTTCCCACAAGAAAACTGACCTGCCACTGGGGAAGCTGGTTGGGAGGAATCAACTCAATCAGTTCAGAGGCTTTGCATCAAAGGAACATGTCCAAGAGGCTAGAGATGATGACTGGAGCCTACCTAAACTCAGAAGAGCTTAAGAAATGGATGCAACCCTTTGGGAAATTGCCCAAGAGGAGGATGAGGTGCTAATAAACCTTTATTGCCCTGAGCAGACTCAGCTGAGCCCAGCAGGACCTCCAGGACTGGTGGCTCCATTTCAGCTCAGCCCCATGCCTATGGGCACCCCCTGGATTGTGCTCCGAGGGAGCTGCCTGAAACCCTGTCCCCTGTACCTACCTCAGACCCATGCTGAACACTTGTTTTTTGCTGCTCCCAGCTGGACTCTGCACCTGCCTTGTTCCCTGATCATGTCTGGGGCTGGTGACTGCCTCAGGTCCGAGCTCATCCCATCATGGGGCAGCCTCTCACCTGCTAGCAAGGCTCAAGTACATCATTCACAATGGACGTTTCAGATGCTAGTCAAAACAAGAGCCCTTTTGCCTTCAGTCCTAGCAGTGTTGTTGTTGTTCCTCACTCTATATGTATAAGCTGCCGAGATGGCTGTTCTGTGATTTTCCTTTAAAACATACAGGCTTCATTTTTACCTCTGACAGCAAGCACTGCAGGGCCAGTAAATAACTGGGAAATGCTTTCTATATTCATTTCTTCAATATTTTGGCTTTTCTTTGCTTTTAATTTATTGGGAGGCAGACATTTGAAATATTATGGTGATATTATCAGTCGTTTGCATATTAGAGGATACCAGGAAAATGCCTGAGGAATAGACTTCTTGGGTTTTTGGTTGTGGTTTTTCTTTTTTTTTCTTTTCTTTTTTTTTTTTCACTGTTCTGGTGCAAATTCACTCCATGGTCAGAGCTCTGCTCAAAATAAGGGAAGAAAATACAATGGAAAGTAGTTTCTACATTCTGGTTATGAATCTGTCCTGCTGGCAGAAAGCACAAGCTTCCCTGTTTCATCTTTGATAGTCCTCAAGGATAAGCGTACTGGAGAAATTCTTTGCCAGATCTTATCATATGCTTTTTTCTTTTTTTTTTTCTTTTTTTTTTTTTTTTTTGCTGAGAACCATCAAGTGTGATTCTGTGAAGGAATAATGCAGATACAGCTGTTGCGTGTCTCCAGTCCTGGTGCATGTGAACACATACAATACAGGTTTCTGCATATATATTTACTGATTGCTAGTAACTTCTGAATGTATCTTTTAATCATGCAATAGAACAGGTTTCTCTCTTCCACTTTTACTAGAAAATGAACTATTTAAGAAATTAAAAGCTTGATTCTTGGCTGCACCGTACATATCCTGACCAACCTTGGACGACTTATCCAGACTACTGTGGTCAATTCCTCATGTGAAAAATGAAAATACTTCCTGTGAATGTTGTTAATCATTCAGATACCACACAGACAGGAGCTCATGCCAGTATCTGTGCAGTCGAAGAAATAAATGTGAAAGAGAAAGTTGACCTTGAAGGCAATCCTTGTGCAGAGATCACAAAGGTTAACCATCCAAATAAACTGTTACCATGCAAGCCTTGTGGTTAGCTTCCCAAAGGAAGCAGCAGCTTTGACACACCTCCTTCTAAGTATAGCCAACTCATGTTAAAGAGGAAAGAAAGGAGCCTTTGAAGATGCACAAATTACTCCTTCCACCAGCGCAAATAGCATTTCTCCATCCTTGCTTCCAGTAGGTATGTGAAACTGTTTTTTGTCCATGGTATTCTATGCACTGTGTAGCGCTTTGGAACAAGACAAATTGTTAAGGGAGAGCACATTTTTCAGACTCCCTCAAAACTTTACCAAGCTCAAAGAAAGTGTTAACAGGGCTCTGAGGCTCTTTCAAAGAGAAGATCAACCTGCTGTGGTTAAGCAAAGCAGTGGAACCCAGACAGGCAACCTGCAGAACAGACAGGGTTTCTCACCAGGTCTAGGTGCTATTAATTTGCTAAAAGCAGCTTTGTCTACTTGCTTTCATCACCGCTGATGTGGTAAGGTGAAGGATTTGTTCAGTATAGGTGAACTCCCTCTTCCAAATGTCTCCAGGCCTTTGAGCAATTTCAGTCTTGGGAGTGCTAGTGTATCTGTGTCACAGTGAGTAAGCTTTGAAGGCTGGGAATATTTTTGAGTGTTTTGAATGTTGTTTTAGTATTGTTGGAACGAAATAAGCTGTCTGAGAAGTGTTTTATTATTATCGTCAATGTTTTTATTGTGGATATTTTTTCTAGGGAACCAACAATAAAAGCTGACATACATGTCATATTTAAATTGTGAAAGATAGTATTTTCTGTGAAAATCTGCAGAGGGGTTTGGTTCAGTGGATGGAGTCACAGCTCAGATACTGAGAAGCATCCTTTGACTAAAATATACTCTAATTGAAGATTTTATTTCTACTTTTCATATAAAATCAGAAAATGTGTTAAAAGTTTTGATAGGAAACAATTTTTCATGTAGTAAAGTTAACCTCAAAATTGTCCAGCCTTAGTGCTTAGCCAAAAGAATGGAAAGAAGTTGTCTTTTGCCCTGCTGAGATTCACAGTATCACTTAGATATATGTTATCAATTGAGCAGACCAACTGATAACTTATATATAACCTGTCAGCAAAGCATCAGAAATTGACTGCTGAGATAGATAGGGATTAGTACTAAAGAACTCATCATCTGATAAGGGCATGATATTCTTGGAGCTAAGCTGCCAGAAATGAAGGTAAAAAAACCCTGTGGTTTCATTGTTCTAAAGCTACTGGTTATTGCTTATGGTTACCTTTGGACACTTTCTCTTTGGTATTATAAAATACCCCCAAAGCAATCTCTCACTATGATGTGCTTAGTCAGCTGGTACCCAGGGCCCTTCTCCAGATTTATCACCTGGAACATAGAAAAAGGCCTATGCAAAGCTACAGGGAGGAAGGATAAAGGAGACAAACAAGGAAATGCCAATTAAGATTAGCAAGATAATAACTGGGTGACTGGCTTGGCAGACGTGTTTCCTTTTACATTTTCTGTGTAGTTCATTTCTGTGAAATGAATACAGTGACGCTGGTCTAAATATTTTCTTTGATGGGAGTTAAGGTGGGGACGCACAAAATGGAAATTTTCATAGAAACTGTCTCTTTCATGCTTTTCAGGGTTTTTTTTAATCAACAGTAATTTTTCCTTTGTTCATCACGATGACAGACACACGTATCCCACACCCAACAAAACAAGCTGGGATGTAAATGCCAGCATCTGGGAGGGTTATTGTTGGCCACATAGAAATATTTTCTTGGGGGTGGCACCTGGACTTTTCTCCCTGAAGCATCTGGGCTGCCCAGGAGGATGAGGGGGGCTCAACGTGACTTGAAATGCACCCGCTGAGACACAGGCAGGCAGGAGCTAAGCCCAAGCAGCTTGTGAGACAGGTGCCTAAATTCTCCATATGAGCAGGGGAACTGCAGTTTTTCCTCTCATCTGATCTATGATGTGCAAAACATCATTTCAATGGGGGTTAGGAAGAATACATCTTAAGGATCAAGCAGCTAGATGCCACTGTTTTGCTCACTTAGTTTAGAGAAGATGAGCAAAACTTAGCACATTTTAATTCTGTGCTAAGCAGCACAGCAGTTAAGGTGAAAACTGGCTCTTTTAGCTCCTTTTTTCTCTTTTCATTTATATTTAAACTTCACAGGCTTTTTTTTCTGATGCATGTAGGAAGAGACGCAACTATTGAGAGCAGAGAAGCTACAGATGTTAAAGAAAGAAACCCGCAAGGGTCTAGAAGATGGAAAGGCAACTATGCAATAGGCCAGCAGTGCTAACCAAGAGATCTTAGCAGTGGGAGAGAAGCCAGGGGAGAGGCTGGCCAAGTGAAATAAAGGTTGCTTACCATCCGGTTAAGTCACAGAGTTAGGCATAGTGTAACTTTCTTCTGGAAATTTGAGACAGGGACTTGGAGACGAATGGAGATTATTAATGCCCCAGAGAAATCAACGCCCTTTCTCAATGAAGGCTAGAGCACCCTGAATTTTAACACAGTCCTACACAATCTAAGTTTGGAGAGCCCTCCTGCAAGGAAGGCAGATACTTCAGGTCGTTTGTCTTGGTTGCTGCTGTGGATTTTCCCCTTGCGGAGGTGGTGGGACCAGTTCAGGTCCCTTTGAAGAGTGTTTGCTTTGCACATCACTGCCCATCACTGTGGTGGACCTACACGGGGCTAGTCGGAACCAGGTTCAAGAACCCAAGAACCAACGGTGAACCAGCACTGACATGCAAGCCCTTGTTGCCCTCCTTTTGGTCAATGCTCCTTGACTCCCTATTCCACACACAGCAGAAACACCCCTGGACATAATGGGTTTCTCTCTGGGGCACTGCATGAACATACTAAGTAACAGTGACCTGGGTAGATCTGCTCATGCCAGTAGGTTTTAAGAAAAAAAAACGTGCTTAAGTGACTTGTTGGAACAGGATCTGCAAGGTTCATCTTGTAAGTTACAATCTGTGACTTCATATCGACCCTAATAGAAGCAACACTTGAATAATTAAAAACACAGGGGTACGGTCGGGCACATTAAAAAAAAAAAAAAAGTTTAAAGTGTTTGCTCTGTGAGTGGTAAAAACAGAGCCTCAGTACTTGACTTGGAACATACGCCTGAGGCATACAGTGAAGGGCTAAATAAAGAAACTATGCAATGCATGTATTAATTTAAATAAATCAATGTGGTAATTTGGGATCAGGTGGGATGCTGTAGCTCAAAGAAAAGGACAAAGGGAAATCATTAGTTACACTTTTAATAAATCAATTTGTTAATTAGGGATCAGGTGGGATTTTCCATCATGAGAGAGAGGACAAAGAAAGCTTATTAGTTACATTTTAAATAAATTGGTCTTTTAATTGGCGTGGGCTGCTGCTGCAAATTTAGGGGAAAGCAGAATGGAACAGATATTTAAAACTGCCACTTGAAAATAGGCTTGCAGTGGAAATAAGAAATATTTAATATTTGTTTAGCATTTTTATATTTTTGGCACCCCTTAGTCCAAAAACAGTGAAGTCAAGCTGGAACTGAAGGTGCAAGTAAATAAAGTGAGAAGATCCATAATTTATCCAAGTAAATAAAAACAAAAGGTTGTTTCAGCTTTCTGTGACTCACTAGGTTGGCAAAGTAATTTCAAAACATGAAGGCATTCACAACTACTGACCACCTGGGTCCCTGACTTTTACCTGATCTTGCCACAGGAAGAGAAGTCAACTATAGTGTATGGCAGCTTTTGTAGGTCACCATCATAGCAATATTCACTGTGTGCTGAGCTTTTTTCACTTGTGGCATATCAGGACATCATTTGTGCTGTGCAGATCTCCTTGTACAGGGTCCACTTTTCACTCAGGAAAGGTCTTGCAGCCGTGGTGGCCACAACTGGCTCCCACTGAGTCTACACGGATGCTGCTGAGGCTGACATGAATCTATAGCAAGTGTCATGTGGTTGAGGATTTGTGTTGATGCACCACTGGAAAGCAAAACACCCTCATCAGAAAGGGAAATGGGCTGGTTAACAAGGGGGATGTTTGAATGACCGAGTTTGGCAACATTCAGTTTGTTCACGCTTTGATGCTACAGCGAAGGACAGCAATTCAGAGCCATCAATACATATTAAAGCCTTATAGGAAGCAGAACCGCTGCCGATGGGCAACTGATGCCTCGCAGGACTCCCATCTCCAGAGGGTGCATCTTCCTGAGACGTCTGCCCCTGCACAACGAGATGCACGTGACAATTAGCATCCCAGGAACGCAGCGGCTCATCCGTGTCACCGCCACATCTGCCCCTGCCTAATAGCTGTGCTATATTTGCTCCAAATTTAGAAACTGCCCCCCTCTCAGAGGTCAGAAGATCAAAAGTTCATTTCTCCTTGGGAATTGCTGAAGAGCCCTAGCGCAGGTTGCTGCCCAGTGAGGAAGCAGCAGCTGCTTGCTCGCTGCCGCGGTTGTTCCAACACACATGTAAAACCTGAGATCCATCAGCTGCGGCAAGAAATAATAAAGATATTAAGTTTACATTCAGCCTTCAGAAAATTCCCTCAAGGTGTCTGCAGTTTATTTTCTCACCCCAGCGTGAAACTCAGTTTTAATAACATGGCTGCCAAAAGGGTCACTTACCTTATGGGTTAGGTGGACTATCATGGTGGATGCCGTTTCAGCAAAAAAATGGAGCCTAGAGTTTTAATCAGCTATATAAACTAATATAACTTTGCTCAAAATATTTTTGACCCTTCCTTTGCAAGCAGATTCTCAATAACAAAATAGAAAAACACGTGATAGGTATGACTTACAATGACTTACTTTCTGGTAAGAGGGGAGCCATGTGGAGCCCAAACACAGCAGTGTCCTCAGAGGTTCAAAAGTCAGTAGTAAGATTCAGACTGCACTGAAACCTGACCCACAAGGCCTCAGAGAAAGAACATCAAGTTTCCAGATTTTTCAATAAAAACATTAAAGCCATTTTAAGTTTCAAGAATGCAAATAAAAAGCGAAAGATTGGTATGTTTGGGACAGTTTTTTTCCTTGCAGCAATAACTTAAACATCATTTTTTCAACTGAAGAGCCACACTCTATTACCCAATTATCAGGGCTTAAAAAAATCATATTTTAAAACATTTTTTCTGTACCTGATGTTTTTAAAAAAGAAAAGGAGAGGAAAAGAGAAACACTTGGATCTCAGCAGAAGGCTCTTCCTTCAAAGCACCAAGCCAGATTTAACAAATGCAAACAACCCTGCAGCTCCTATTCAGCCACTTCAGGGACTGCTCCTCTCCTCTAGGGGAAATGCAGCATCCCTGGAAAAGGGAGACAAAGCAGGGCAGTCACAGTTCAGAAAAACAACATTAGCCAGAAAAACGCTCAAGGATGCGCTTGAGTGCTATTAGCATAATTGGGACGCAAGTATGTGATTGAAGTATGATTAAAGTTAAGTTTCTTGAGGAGGAATGGATTAATGCAGATGTTTAGACAATTTCCAGCATCAAGGACAAAAAGTTTAGAGCAATTTGTCTAAATTTACTTGCAAGTTTTATAGAAAACCACCATTTCTGATCTCCCAAGTCCCTGATCCCCTCAAGTGCCAAAAGCTTCTCATTACGCTCATCCCACTCCTGACATACTGCCAACTTTCTGCACATTCCCATGATGCCATTAGGAGTCCAAATGGGAGGACAGTGCCCCAAAGTCACATGAGAAGCCAGGGCTGGTCTTCCGCACCCCTCATCCCGTACGCACCGTGCCTGAGCCAATGTCGCCTGCAACTCCCGCAACAGGGGACCAGGCGCCCGCAGGAGAGCCCGACCCAACACGCTCCTGTTCATCTGCCACAATTTCCACTTCTCCTTAGCAGTCTGTGATAATGATTCAAAACCCAAAGCTGTTAATCTTCCGAGCACTAAAATAACAGTCACCCCAAGAGCAAGTTTCTGCCCTGAGTCCCTTCAAAGTCCATCAGAGAGTGATAAAACTACTGGCTGAACCTTGTCTGAATCTCGCAAGGAGTGCTCTGGAGCGTAACCATGTCCTTCACGTCAGGAAGTACTAATGGGACTTTTTCTTCTACTTTTTTTTTTTTTTTTCTCATGAAACCACAGTGTTGTCTGTTACAGGAAATGAATGTAGCCTTTAGCACAAATAGGGTACATGGAAAGTGTTTGTTTTCTGTGCTATCGCTGTGTGTGCAAAACTGAACCTTGGAAATTGTTTTTAAATTTCTCACACTTAAAGGTTTGCCTTTCTAGGACGTAGAATGAAGAAAAAAGGAACATGATTAAATACAAATGCATTCACAGATTGGAATATAGTTTAATGATGTTACTTATAAGCTCATAGAAGAAAACTTCGTATTATGTTGTGTTTTATTATTTTGTTTTTTTTTTAACTCAGACTTCCAGTGACATCTTATATCTCCTTGGAGGAAAGTCCTCTGACTAAGGAGGACACCACCTCGTCTACTGCCTGCAAAGCCAAAGGGGAATAGAATGTACCAATTTTGAGTAAATATACATATATATACACTTATATTCGTAAATATATGTATGGCCTCCTGGCACAGACAACTCTGACTTGTCATGGGATACTCCGTTTTGTCTGTTTGAAGGCCTCTTCTGATAAAGTAATAAACATACCATAAAACTGGTTTACAAGCCAGGTCTCACTCTGCTCTCCAGCTTTTTCTCATTAAGGGCCTTGCTGCTTCAAGGAAGTTCAAGCTGCAGCACATTTAACGTCTGCATTCCTTCAACGTGTTTTGAAATTATTTTAAAACAATTGGGAGGGAAGGTCTAGGTTTGGGGGGGCTGAGCGCTTCAAAGGGAAAGCAGATGAAGTTCTAAGCCCCAAATTACATAACCAGCCCCACCAAGGAAATAAATTAATTTGTTTCCCAATGGCTTATTTATATAACCCTTTAATTATAGCTAACCGTATCACCCGCGTTATACCATGGGAAAGTGCAGGGCTGTTGAGCAACTCACCACTCCGCCTTCGTCAGCCCGACAACACCATCATTAGGCAAGAGCGGCGTGTTAGGACATCGCCTGCTCATCTGTCCTCCAAAGGTAGAGTTCAATAACGTGCCTATGAAAATGCAGCCTCAACAATAGCCCTTTCTGGGAGCTTTCGCATGTTCCTAAACTCCATCCCCCGGTTGGGTTGTAAAAATGGGAGAGCATCTGACCCGCTTGCAACACAAAAAGGATGTTGTGTAGAAATTCCCTGTTTTCCCAGTCTGCACATGAGTCATGATCAGCAGTCAGGCCCTGTTAACTGCAAGGGCTGCACAAGCCACACTGCGTTCTCCTATGTGGCAAGTCAAGGTAGCGCTGCTGACTTCAATTAAATCTTTTCTAATTGTTTCTAATTCAGCACACACCAGCTGAGCCCCTGGCTTCTGCTCTATAAAAGGCAGTGTGTTAAACCAACTTGCTGTAGCTCCTTGAGGCCTAATAAATGCTACGTATTAGGAGTTATTAGACCAAACCCCTGTGAAGAAAACGATGGCAACGGTAACAGGAAAGATTTTGCAGATGAGAAATGCCAGAATTTTCTAAAACTGAAGTTACCAAAGCAGCTGTTCTAACCCATGTTTCATCCACTATAGAAAACAATGTGTAAGGATTTCTGAGGAAAGTAATCTCCTGATGATATGAGATAAAGTTGATTGTGGCCATATGGAGAATACTGTAGCTATGCATTGCAAGGGGATTTGATTATAAAACATAGGAATTCTTTCTCATGCCTTGGCATACTGATCTGCTTTAGTATTCAGATTAGTAGACACTTTCAGGTGCAATAACTTTGTTCTCTGTGAAGGGGTAAGCCTTGCCAGATCAGCAGCCCTGTAATGCCAGCACCTTTATTTAGGTGCAATGATAATGCATCTTAATGCTCAAATAACCGATTTGGCTGGATATTAACAGCTCTTTATATAAGGAACTGAGAAAAGATCACAAGGGATCCTTTGCAATCTGCATCAGTTGGATCTTACCCATCAAGCTGGATCTCTTCCCAAAAGATAAGCATCACTTCCACCACAGGACAATGGGCTCAGTGCAGCAGCTGGGGTAGGTGTTATGTGTGGGCCATGAAACTGGACTCATGGACCAGGAGAGAGAGTCATTTCTTTTTTTCTTTGTTTTTTTTTTTCTCTCCTCAGCATTTAAGAATCTCTAAAACCCTGTCTAAAGTTCAAAAAGAGCTCAAGTGAACGCATAGCATAGACAGGAATTGCCCCAAAGAAATTCCTCAATTAGCGTGCTAAATAGTCACTTCTTTGCATTTATTTTTAATTTAACGATGACATAAAGTGAGTTTTGGCCAACCATTTCTGCATAACTTAGTGTACAGAGAGCCAAAGCAATGCTATAATTTTATCTTTTACATCCTTTGAAGAGTATTTCACTGGTCATGTCTGCAATGCCTGAGGATGGCCTTTAGACCAAGCTCTGTGCTCTCAAGAACAGATCAAAAGGAATTTGGTCATCTCCTTCAAAATGCAATCTTCCTCCTCCCTTTTTTCACAGGGCTGTAACATAAAGCAGGGTTTAGTGTTGAGGAGTATCTTCGTAATTCAGTATAAATGGTTTGGCTCGCAGCCTCAGCTTCTTTAGATAGGAATAGCAAGTCAGCATTTTTCAAAAGAACTACATTAATTTAATCTCAGTTCTGAACTAAGGGGAAAAAACGATGAAGTTTTCCAGAAAAAAAAAGAGTGTTTATAGTAACCAAAACTTAAAACGTTAATCCTTCTGTTAACATTTAATGCATCAATGATATTATGTCCCAGGATTTTATTATGACTCCCAATTGCTGCTGTTGTACATATATCTGGGCTAACAGAGGCACATGACAGGTTACAAATTTTAGCCATGGTTGCAATAAATAACCAATAAATATGCCCCTGCAATCATAGAAAAATATTTGCAAAGATGATGAGCACCCGATTATCCCATGAGATTGAAAACAGGAAACAATAAAGAGAAAGCAGCGCTTCTGAATAGTGTATTATAATTCAGTGAATTCTGTGGCAGCAAGACCTTATTTTTAACCATAAATAAATAAATAAATGACAGGAAAGATTGAGAGATTGTGGTGGTGAGGTCTATACAGACACAGACACCTCTTGCTCCTATTTGGCTGACATTTCAGATGACAGTCTGAATCACACAAATACAGAATAATTGTGCTGAGATGCAGAGGATAAGATTGGCTTACAGAAAACAAGAACTGGTCATAACCCGAAAGTCAAATTCCTGAATCTTTAAAAAAAAAGCTTAGCTAATATCTGTTTATATTTTTTCCCACAGAGTATCATTTCCTCCTTTTGGCTGGTGATAGTTAAGTACCTTGAAAAAGACTATTTCTGTGCTGTGTTTATCCCAGGCAAAGCCAAGCCTTGCAAGACACCTCCAGGGCAAACAGACCTTGAAACTACCCTTTTCCTCCTTTGACTGGTTGTTTGGCTGTCAATCTCCTCCAGGACTCCCAGATCACATTCGGCAAGGAGTTAAGAGTTCAAAGTCTTCCCGAGCGAGCTGGTTTTCTCACGCAGAGAGCTAAGAAGTGAAAACTGGCCCTTGGTGATGCCTGGAGAGTGATAGCATTCTGAAAAAAAAAAAACTTCATGAAATGAGTTTCTGCCAACCGGTCTCAGAGCAGTAATGCTATAATAGAGGCTCTCAAACCTTCCCTAGTCTGCACGGCTTGAGCCACTGCTATATGTAACCAGCCTAATTTTCTCTCTGCTCCGTGCCCCCTTTCTGTTAATGCAGCACAGTGCTGACAAAATGCAGGAGAACTGAGATTTAGAGTCCACAATGCTATAGCTAATGAAGTTAGCAGGGAGAAACAAAACCCAAAAGCCTTAATTAGCAACTATTTGGATTATGAGGCTGCCTAATGAGACATAAAATACTTTAACTTCTGGTAAGAAGAAAAAAGTGACTTAAACTTTTGTTAAGAAGAAAAGAAGTGGAAGAATGTTATTATTGATTGAAAACATTCACTTAAAATATGCTAGAAAGGGATCGTTTTCAGCGGAGAAATGCAAGAATCAGATCCTTTTGGACAAAAACTACTACTATTTTTTTTCAGTTTACAGAGAAACCTTTCTGAGGTTTCCACCTACCTCACCAAAAGTGTGAAAAAAAAGAGTATTCAGGGAGCTCAGCCATTTCACTGTGAACATCTTTGTCAGAAGCCCAGCTACCCAACAGGAGTAAATGTTGATGAGGAGGTTTTGATGGGCCTGGGAAACACTGACACCCAGTGTGTTCTGCTGCACAGAAGCAGAACAAAAAGCCCCACACACTCAGGGGTCCCTCGGGACACACCAGCCTGGCACCACCGTGTCCAGCTCAGGGCGTCTGAGCACACATCAGTCTGCAAAGGCAGAAACAACTCGAGCTCCAGGGAGATCAGCGGGACACGTCCAGCGCAGCCATCCCTGGGGGAGCGTTTCCTAAAATGCCCGGGTTTGCTTTGGCTCCTGAATCTTCCCTGGTCCCGTATCAGAAGTGTTCACACTGAGGATCTGGCCCTATTTTAGCCTCCTTGACTTATTTCTTGGCATGTGGCCTCAGGCTGCTTGGGACTGGTGCCAGGGCAGGGATGAAGAGAAGAGCATTCCCGGGCTTTTAGTAGTGTTGACCATTGTACTGTTGTGAATACACAGCAGCCTTCAAAGGCAGAAAGGTGACCCCCCCTGTCATGGGCATTGCTCCTTCTAGTCCTTTCAAGCCACAGATCATCAGCATAGTTTGTACTTGAACCAAAGACCTGCTGGTTTCTCCAGTGAACGAGTGATGGAGATTATTGTAGTGAATAGTAACAGTAGATGAGGTGCTATCTTCCCCTTTAAATTGAGCCATTCAATTTGTCATGAATGGCTGAGTATTTTTCGCTTGCATTTGGGACTTAGGTTTCAGCACTGGGAATAGAGTGAATAGGTTCAATGATGAAGCTGAAGTACAAAAAGAAGAAGAAAAAAAAAACAGGGGCAAAGGACTGAAACCAACAGAGACAAGCAATTACAAGGTGTATTAATGTACCCTGGGCTAGACTGGAAACAGGGAAGAACTTATTGTTATTCTGGGGGATTTTTTTTCTCCGAAAGATAAAGGGGAGGGAAGTGAATATTTGTTATTCAGGCAATTGCAAAGTTGTGGCTGCAAAGAATAAAGAGACCTTTTAGAACACGTCAGCTGCCTCTGAGCCTCCAGTGTGGTACTTGATACTACAGTCTGCCCTCCTTGAGCTTTTTGGCCAGCTTTGAGAACAGCAAGGAAGGCATTCACAAGGAAGACAATGACAAATGTCAAGAAGGAGAGAGGAAAGCTGGAGTTTAGAAGACTATTGAGTGACAGGCCGGCTAGATCAAAGGGAGACATTTACCAGGTATTTGTAATTGCAATGCTAATAGAGTTTAATCATAGAAAGTAGAGCAGAATGATTGATGTCTTCCCAATTTTACATGCACACCTATAAGCACACACACATATATTTAAAAATATATTATATACACACACAGACATATTTTATAATATGTAAAACATATACATATACACACATATATTTAATTATACACACATAGACACACACACACACATATATATATATATGCATACACACATACATCTTATAATTATTAGCATTGCAATTACAAATACCTGGTAAATGTCTCCCTTTGATATAGCCGGCCTGTCACTCAATAGTATACACACACACACACACACATATATATGCACACACAAACACACACAAATATTTATATATATTGTATTTCAAAAGCCAGCTGGTCATCCAGCCAGTTACAGTCACCCATGCTGGTTGGAGATGGAGATTATACAGTCAAGACATCTGAAAAACTCCTTTGCCATGAGAGAAAGTAAGATGTCTTGGAAGCAATGCACAAGATGGGGCTCATGAATAAATCACTGGAAAAGCAGGGTTAGACATTTTCTCTAAACAGGAGGGAAAAAAAGTCTTAGCCAGGAAGGCAGTATTTCTTGTCAAGCTTATAACACAGAGAAAAGAGAATTGTCATTAAGGGATTTTTAAAACTGAGCCTGTATTTCCATTTTAATAATTCTGAGGGCTGGATTTTCCAGGAACTCAGTACCCAGTTACACAACTAAATGAGCATCACCTTTCCTAGAGGCTGCACAGCTCTGCAGACATGGACTCAACTTCGAGCACTTTTGCTTACCAGCCCTTTCAATCTTCTCTTGCAGACATGCTCTCTCTTGTTATCATTCTGCCAGATATTCCCTTCCTACACCACACAGGTTCAAAAAACAAAACAAGAACATTTCCTATGGGAGTCTCTCCATGCTCACTTTAAGGGAAAGCCATTCTTGCTGTTTGCCCTCTGTGGCATGTAGCAGTCACCAAGGTGCATTGCAGTATGCAAGTACTACGACAACAAGAGTCAACTATGTCCAGAATAATTCCTAATACCACAACTATGTCTGACTTCACCAGCAAAACCATTCTGGTGTCTGTGCTCCCAAACCTAGAAAAAAATAAATGCTTCATGCAACAAAATACCACACACAGAGTATTAATGAAAGACCACAGCAACATTAAGTGAGTATCTTTCTGTATATATCCAAACCTCTTCTCTTCACCCAAAGGCTGCCATTGGCAGTTTTCCTGCCCATAATCACTCCTAGAAGGATTATCCTGTATTATGTGTCTCGCCTAATTCCTGAAACAATAGGGTCTCTGCCAGGAGTTTTGGGAGCATGCAATGTAAATAATAGCAACTTTTAAAAAAGGCATTATTTACCCAGAAGCTATCTAGCCTACATGGAAAGGTGCTGTAGCCATCAGACAGCAGTTTTCTCCACATTACAGACTTTTGCCTCCTTTGTACTAAGTGTCCAGAAAGGTAAAGGATGGTAAAATCAAGAAGACTTTACTGTATACATTCACCCCATGGGTAAAGAATGATCATATTTCCCACAAATCAAAATTCTAGCATGTACTGTGAAATCACAGCAAGAGTCTTGTTGATCCCTTTGCCTCTGTCAGAGAGCAAATATAAGGTATAATTCTCTGTTTTGCTGTCATCTTCAAACCCTCTTTGCTTCATGGGTGTCTCTGCAGGAACATAGATGAGAAAGTACCATGCCAAAACCTGGCTGTAAAAGGATGCTTAAAAGAATTAATTAACGCAACATGGCACATGTCTAGAAGTCATTGCTAAATGAAGGCCTGCAACGTAGTTTTGTTAAAAATAATAAAAAAATATATATATATAAAAAAAATGGCCAAAAGCGTAGCAAACCAATTTTTGTCTGGAAATGGATTATGTTAAAATTCAGGGGTTCAGGTCTCAGTCTGGAGCCAGACTAAGGACTGAGTCTCTCAGCACAAGCATCCTATGAACAACTGTGCCAATATCCAGCCCCAACAGTGGATATCTTGTAAGCTCGTTTGGAGGCAGTCTGGTCTTGCAAAAGCTCTGCCATTTTGGACTGCATCCAAAAAAACAAGCAAAAAGAGGCCCCTGGATGTTTTTTTATTATTATTATTATTTGAATAACCCCATTGTGGGTTCTAAACAAGTTCAAATCTGGGCAGACATGCCAAAACAAATCCAGCCTTAATTCTGGGAGTTAAGAAGGTACGAAACTCCAGTTTGGCCCCATGTCTATTTTAGAGATGTCTATCTTAAAGCATGTTCCTTCTGAAAATTAATTAAGAATTACAGTAGCACCTTAACAAGGCTCCTCCCAGAAAACACACAGGGTTGCTGGCAATAAGCAAAAATATTGACTGGATTCTTTAAATGGAAAATCTATGGATTCTTTTTAATGGAAAATCTCCTTGGAATTGCACTGGGAATATGAATCCCTTTATTAGCAAATGAGCAAATGCTTCTCTTTCAGCCTGCTTCTTTGGTCCTGATACACCTTTCTGCCTGCCATGGCAGATGCAACAACGTTTTTTTGCATTGTCTAATCTTTTCTGACTTCAAATTAATTTGACTTTTAGATGCTCTCTTGTCATTTTCAAGTACTTGTATTAAAAAAAAAAAAGTGAAAATGCGATTGATAAGCTCCTCTCTTTCATCTTACATCACTATGAAAGGAACAAATAAAGAAAAAAAAAGAAAAAAAAGAAAAAAAAAAGAACTGTTCTGTCTTAGGACTGGAAAAATATAGGGAAAAAATCTATAGCAAAATAGATGCTGCAACTTTATTTCCCATCTCAACCACAAGGTAGCAGACACATACACCCTCATTCCTCCACATGCACATACTGAAAAGGGCTTGTGCTTGGTAGAAGTTTGCCTAACTTCCAAACAACTTCTACAAATTAGCCACTACTCAGCTGGGTGGAGATGCAGGTTCACTGAAACCTCAGGCAGTAATTGCTATCAGCTCCCTTTTGTTTCTGTAATAGGTTTTTATATGGAACAGGGCTCTCTATCCAGTGGGCAGAGAACCAAACCTAATAAAGAGCAGTGCAGTGAAAGCTTACAGCAACGCTTCCCCCCAGCAAGATCTGCAGTCAGCATAAAGGACTAGATGGGAAAATTTCCTCTGTGCTTGAGTGCATTTGCACAGGAGAGTCCCCCTGCAGAGCTGCTGTAACAGGACCCGGAGAGGGAAGGTAGGTAAGTCTGGGGGCTGTTCTCCTCCCTGAGTCCTCGCTGCCCCAGGGGATAACATTACCACTGACCTGAAGTTGCTGTAAAGCCAGTTATGACTGTGTCCATCCTCCTTTCATAGCTCCTTACTCCTGCTCGTGCAGATAAAGAAAACTGTGTGACTTCAAGTTCCTTCAAATAATACAGAATTGATCCCCTAATTTATTCTGCATATTAACCAACTTCTTGCAATTGAAAATTCGGTCTCTGGAGAAAGAAAGAGCTGCCAATCCCTGCTACAGCTGTTATTGCCATCCCCACCTATTTATTACCACCTCAGTAATTCTCTCCTCGTTGCAAAGAGGGAAATGACCTGTCCCAATGGGTAGGACACTAATCAGCTTTCCTACTAACATGTAGGCTCTGTGTACTTTGCGGATCACTGCTACTTAAAGGCATGGATGTACATCAGACCCATGTCCTCAGTCCAGCTGCGTGGGGCTGACCAGGTTGGTGTGGATCACTCTGTACAGGCGAATGGTGCTTAGCCAGGAGGCTCTGCAACGTCCAGGGAACCTCTTGCCAAGCTCTATTCCCCTGGCATCACCTCCGAGCAAGAAGGGCCAGAGCAGGTATGCTGAGACCTGCCAACTTCCTGAAGGCAATTCAAGCATCACCAAAGGGACTCCATCCTCTCTGATATTAATAAAGCTTTAAAAATCATGAAATCTGAGTATCACTGAAGAGTCTCTTGAGTTTTTTCTTTTTCTTTTTTTTTTTGACAAACTATAAGATTATAGGTCTAAGAGGAAATGACGTAAGTGTGAGGTATTTCAAATCTTGAAGAAATTTCTGTTTTTAGTCCAGGTCAAGACTGTCCAATTTTGACAGCTGAGCAAATCCTTCAATCCTTTTTGTTAAAAAGAGGATATTTCCTTCAGTTGCTGCTTATTTTGCTCTACCTTCCCTCTCATCGCCATCACTACCAGTGCAAGTTTTTCGACAGAAACAGGTGATAAGCATAAGAACACGCAGGGTCACACAGCTGAGCGGAGGAGATGGTAGTCAGGGGAGCAAAAGGAGGAGGACAAGGATGAAAACACAGAGAGCGGGATGAAGAGCAGAAAGTGGAAGTGATGGAGCGATCCATAGCTGTGAGTGGGACTGGACACCGAGCAAGCCAGATAGCTGCTCTCTGACCAAGGGCTGCTGACCCTCAGGAACTTCCTTTATCTGAACCCGTGGTAAACACTGTTGGATTTAATTAACTTTTCTATCATTAGTATGCAGCAGTCAGGGAGAAAGAAGGACACATGCTCTGCTCCGTAACAGACTGTCATTGTGCCCTTTGCTACAGGGCGTGCACAAACATAAAGCATTTGGCTCCCGGAGAGGTAGGAGAGAAAAATCCCATCGTACCCACACAAATTTAAAAGTGGGAAAGACAAATCCTATTTTTTATTTGCTTTTTACTTTCTTATTTATTTGCTTTTGCTTCTTTCCCAGGCACTTTCTTCCTTCTGGGTCAGCCAGTTTAAATTGGAGCTTGTAGCAAGAGATCCATTTCTCACTAAACAAACTGCTCTACAGGAACGCTGATGTCTTTAAATATATTTTTGAACAAGTTCCCCCTCTCCTCCCCCATTTTGAGTTTCGTTGTTTTGTTTTCAGCTGATAATATGGACAAAATAGGGCCTTTCCCACCATACAGGAAAGTCAGTAACAGAACTTCTCAGGAGTGACTGGAACAGCTTGAGAATTCATCTACCTTGGCAGGAAAGTACCAATTCCTCTACTTTTCTAGACTTAATAAATTCCTGTTCTCTTCAGCAATAATAAAACAAAATCAGTCTCCTGGGGAAAAAAACACTCCAACACACTGTGCTATTTCAGTCATTCTGAACTTTCATTGGTGGGAGATATAAAAAATGGGATGATAAACGCTTCCAAAAAAGATAAAAATAAATCCATCCTAGAAGCGGGCTTCACCATCCTCCCCAGTCCTTGTATGGTGTTTCTTTAGCTGATGCTGTTTGCGTGGATGGAAACCAACTTTCAGTGAAGAGCACTTAGCATTTTCTGTCTCCAAGACTCTCCAAGGTTTTCCAACTACAAAACTATATAAGAGCATTGAATAATACACCTGATTTATGCCTCCTGTGCATCATTCCCACAACTTTTTAAATAGTTTTTGGTTCTACTTTTGGTTCCATCTGTTTCACATACATTCACCTGAAAAGCAGGTTCAGGTCTCTGCTCTTGTAACATCCCACAGCCCTTGTGACTTCTGTCAGGAAATGGAAGGAAGGTGCTACACTGTACACAGACCAAGGACATTTTTGTATCTAAAAGCACATATTGTCCTCATCTGAGCCAGATGAGAACAAAACCTCTATTAGCTGGAAAAAAAATGGTAGCTTTTTCATCACAGAAGTGCAGGTACTTTGTAAAGGCCCCTACACTCAATGTGATCCAAGTCCTCTAAAGAGCCCGCAATTATCACTGCCAGGCAAATAGTGGATTATTTTCATGCACAGACAACTTCCCAACTGTTTTGAGTTAACCTGAAGTAGACATATGGAATACTTCCGAAATTTGTGGCAAAAAGGAAAATGAATGAAAACAGAAAATCATCTCAAAGCAAATTCAGTCAACCCGAGTGAACTACAACATTTCAAATGTAAGCATTTTAAAATATTTTTTTTCAAAATCTAATTGAAAGAGTGCTGGTCGAATAAAATTGTTTTCTGGAAAATAACTTTTAGTTATGTATATCAGCCTGGTTTAGTCCCCGTTATGTTCAAACGGAGCAAACTTCCTCAGCTAGGAAGAAGTACCAGAAAGAGAAGCCCCCTTGCATGCAGCTGTGGGCACAGGCAGCACAAACCAGGAGACTGTGAAGGAGCTACAGACCATTCATTGCAAGTCCACCTTTAGAGTCACACTAAGTTTGAATCTAAGCTGCAAAAAACAGAAGGGAAGCCTCAAAAACTCTTATCTCTCTGTATGAATAAGAAGCTTACAAACCACAAAACTTCCCCACTCTTAAATTTCACTACATTGGAAGCAATTCTTGAATTCTGCAGCCAACGCTTAAAAAAAAAAAAAAAAAAAAAGGACCATCATGAGCACTGCCTAATCTCAATTTGGCTGGTTGGTTTTCCAAATCTTGCATACTTTTTAAGAAAAAAATGATATGTTTAAAAATAATTCATTGTATCTTAGGAAGAAGAAATACATCTTCCTTAATACTAAGTGAGGTCAGTCTTATACATGTGCTGGTAACAAAAGACTGAGGCTAACATTCCTAGCAATTGTTTCAAATCCGGACAAAATCCTAAAATAATAAAGGAAGCAAAGATCTCCATCATAAACACATTTATTATTTCCACATGGTGTTTGTGTGTGTGTGTTTGTACAGTATAGGCAATGGAGCTTGCTTTCACAAATTAGAAATGGTTCACATTCCATATACACAATGATTGCTCACACAAGAGGCCTCAAGGTTTGTTTTCTGTCACACTAGAGAAACTAGGAACCTTGGGAAAATCAGTGTGATCTGTTTAACATTTCCTCCTTGGAGCTGGGTGACTGGGTCCAGTCTGTTTTCTGCGAATGTTCACAAGCCTGAGCCAAAGCACACTGAAGGTAGCGAGGTCAGGCCCCTGCAAAAGTACATGCAGGTTTTCAGCCACTTTCATCAACATTTGCAGGGTGGCTATTAAGAACCCTTACAGAAGCTGAGTTTGCAAGGAAATTGCATGGAAAACCTTGAAAACTAAATTTTAAATGCCAACGTTATTCATCCATGTGGGTCAAGAGAAATATTTAAAACTAGAAGTTGACTTCTAATGCTATGTAAGGACCCAGGTAAAGATTTTATCTGCCTTTAGACAATAACCTCCCATTGGTTTCACTTCAACTTTAGCTGCCTAAATCCCTTTAACAACCTAGATTCACTGTAAACAAGAAGCAAGGATAACCCCAACCCACTTACGTGGAACAATCCTTAGTGAGTAATATTGCTTTTGGTGATGAAGGATGGACTTTCTGTTTGTAATGGAATGTCTTTGGTTAAGCAATATGAAGCTTATTACTCACTTTATTATTATATCCATCTGTGTTGTTACCCTTCGCATTTTTGAATCTGCCTTGGCAGCACAGCCTTACATGTTATTCCTCCTCAGTTTTCCCAGGAGGCACAAGTGGAATAGCGCTATTGATCGACTTGGCAAAGTGCTCTGAGGTTAACCTGTACCTAAAAAGAGCTGCAGACCAGCAATAGAGGTTTTTAAAGTAGATATATAACCTTAGTCCTACTGAACCATTGAACAGCAGTGCGATACTTGTGGTCCCTTCAGATCCTTATGGCAGAAAGCAACAGCACGATGCTCTTTAAATCAGTTCTGGGGTCCAATAGAGTATTTCTGGGCAAATAAAATTTATCCTACTTACTTACTATTAATGAGTTCTTAATAGAGCCTGATATAATACTCTGTACCTGTGTGTCTGTGCGCGGAGTTCTGAATGCAAAGCAAGCAGCCTTCCCTTTGAATGTGTAAACAAGCAAAGTAGCTCTGGAGGATTTTCCCCATAACTCTTTTCTTCACTTGCTTCTGGATCTTTTCTCCTTTATTACCTGAACCTCCCCCTAGGGCAGAACTTAGTAATTTCCAGTTATTCTTGGGGAAGGAAGGCTTTAATGAATCAGGAAATGAACCATTTAACTCCGAGGCCTAACACATCATTTCTTTTATACATTTAGCCTTCTATTTTAATGATTTTGTTGGTTTTCTTCTTCAACAACTAATCTTACTGTTTCTATTTTTTTGTTGTTGTTATTTTTTTGCCTACCAGTCCCAGTGTTCACTTTTAAACACTTTCTTAAATTTAAAACTAAGTAATAGGCCTATCTGGCCTATGTAAGGTTCTATTACTAATAGAACCTATCTGGCTTTGAAACACTGTTAACTCTTTCAGCATGGCTCTCACCCTGCACCTGCTGCCCAAGCAGTGTTTTACTATACTGGAACCAATGGAAATTTAGAAGGTGCCTGACATGTTTAACACCACAGCAGGCAATGACATCTTTCTGAATACATGCAGTTGTCCAGAAATGGTCTTGAGGCCAGTAAAAACAAACATTTCCCAGTAGTGCAACCATAAGAAACATACTTTGAAATCAATAGAAAGGGCATCATTCAAGGATTACTGACCACAGTCTCATGATTCTCTCATGGCAAGGGACAGTCAACAGGATTTCAATTAATGCCCAATTTCCTATGTGACCCTCAATAACTCTGTTAACACATTTTTTCAGAAGATCATGTGAGTGTCCAAAAAACTCTAAGGAAGACAGTGAAGAGAAGTTAGGAAAAACTAAGGAGGTCATAGTGAAAAAGGAGGATGCTTGAAAATAAAGTCAGGTCCATTTTGAGATAAGCAACTAACTTTTTTTAAAAAAAAGTCATGATGGATTTCACAACTCCTAATCCTTGGGCCAGTTTCTTGAAACATGCTCAGTTGTCACCTCGCTCTTAGATACGCCTCTGTGTTTTAGATAAGAGGCTGCATTTCTTACGTTCATGACCTCTGATGGCATAACCATGTCAGCTGAGATGAAGAGTGATGTCTATGTCTAAGTAGAGTAGAGAAGTAAGCCTCAGTTGTCCTGCCAAAATCATCTTCCATCAGTATAGCTTGCTACGGTTCAGAGTCAGTGAGTGACGCTGAAAGACAGGTCTACACTACTTAGTTTTGCATAAGGAGCTATAGTGCTCCTAATGGAGCATGGAAGAAAAAGTTCAGACTTCTAAACAGTGTATTTGTATGAGCAGCTCTCAACAGAGATGCAAGCAAGACCAGTAAAATAGCTCCTCTGTCTAAACGCTTCTGCTGTTCAGGAGGTTTGATACAAAAAGTTGGGAATCATTTTCAAATGAGACTACGGAGTCAGGCATTCAATTTGCACCTAGTTCAAAGCTCAAGACACTTTTAAAAAATGTAACTGTGTATCAGGAGTCACAGCCTAGAGATGTGCTAGTGAGAAAGACTGCTAGATGCTAACACTGTACTGCAAGTATGTATGGTGCCAGCTTGTAAAGGGAAATTCATAACATTTGGCAGATCTTTGGAACAAAGTCTCTCCCTGCTACATTGATGCCTTAGGATCAAGCACATTGCAAGTAAAGAGGGAAATGTCATTCTGCATTGGCCAGGTTTTTGAGGAAAAAATTAAATACTGACACTAGAGGAAAAGGTGCCAATTGTATGCGAAGGGGTTGTCCTCAGAAGCAAAAATTAAGTGATTATCCTCCACCTTTGTTAACTAATTGGAGTGGATCATTGCTCCAACATTTATTTAACAGAATTGGTTGATTAAGAAAATACATGTAAATAAAGGGAATGGCTGTGCGCATTGCTGGATGAACAGGAGGGGCTGGGAGAATTACTGAAATACACTGTAAGATATAAATACATGTGAGGTTGTCTACGTCTGTCCTGAGTGTCTTGGGCAATGGGTGTAGTGTACGTGTGTAAGCACTACAGAAGACAGTGTTACTGAAAGGACAAGGACTGGTGAAGCTGTAAAATACATGTGCTTAGGTAGTGAGGTTACTGTGTTATGAATCACATTTGATTGCCAGCAGCTGTAGCGCTTAGAAATTGATGTCTGTAAAGAGGTGACTGTATTAGAGAGCAAGTTATGTTTCCTATTTGATGCAGTTTCCACACCATAGGAATGTATTGACTCTCATGCCAGCGGTACGAAGTTCAGGACAAAGCTAAGATGCAGCCTGCCCCGTTTATACAGCAAATCTATTTTTGTTTTTTGATTCTTATGATTTGATTTCTGCAGCGTGAAATACAGCATAGCTGCTGGGAGTCAAAAAAACAAACAGTACCTGCATTTCCAAAGGAGAGATCTGATTTGGCTTGCGCCAGACACCAGCGCTTGCAACTAATACCAGCTGCCTCTTCAGGCCATGTAGCAGCTTGGCAGTTTGGCTGGCTCAGGAGCTCTGCTCACGCGGTAGCGCCGCGTTTTCCTGACCAAGGACTGAATTAGCACCCGAGTGACATTGTCCCCATCAGTCGCAAATCCCACGGTCGGTAGCCGGAAGCATCAAATACGGGAGAATGAATGTGCGTGCTTAGTTTCAGCACAAAAGAAATATGAACTAACTCTGACCTTTGCTTTCCTGTACTCCTGACCCACGAGCAGCCACCCAGCTTCTGCTGACTGCAGCCAATTTCTCACTAGCTAGAGAGACTCTGGTTTTGGGGAAGCTCTGTGCTACAGGCAGTGAGTAAAAAACAAAAATATCTCAGGCCCTGCCCCAAAATGCTGCTCCTGTGGCAATTCAGAGATGCCAGTTTGACATTTTAAATTTCTTGCCATCGTGCGAGGTATTTTCTGCTCTAAAAAGTGTCTCGCTCTAGATAACATGTGCAGACCTGGAGAGGGAAAGCATCACGCAAAGATTTAAGACTTTCTGTGTGTTTACTTTCAGAATGAATAAGTAAGTGTCATGCTTTTACACGAGTGAAGCACAAAGATGGAGTGGACACAACCTGCTAACCAGCAAGTCACAGGACTTACAGAGCTCACAAGAAACCTGATTCAACTCTGAGGGTGTATAGCAAGGGAGATACTCGTGTCTTTTTCCTTATCTGCACCTAAATATTGATGAAAAGAGATGTCCATGACATTATTAGGACAAGAAATAGCAACAGCCCTGAAGCAATGTCCGGGCTAGAACTCAGCCACATGCAGACCTAAAGAACCCCCTTATCGCACCCAGGAAGCACCAAAGTGCCAAAAACCCTTTTAAAATTCCCATCTGTTAGGTATTGCCAGAAGATCAGCAAATTCAGCCTCATTTTGAGCGAACACAGAGACCAAATGCCAGCAGGGAAGTTGTGGAGTTTGCAAGCGTGGGTCAGGGTGAAGGTTGTTCTCCTACAGAAGCAGATTTTCACACGTGATTATGGGACACAAATTGCTGAGAAAGAAAGCACGAAGACGCAGCACAACTGAAGCAATAAAGTAGGCGCTTGTGCACAGTCTGGACTTTAGGACCTCTCCTTGGCAGCGGGGGCTACACAAGCTGAACTAAGCCACGTAAACTTTTATGGTTTTAATGCTAAAATAGCAGAGACCTCAGCCAGTTTAAAACTTCCGCCCTTAAAGCTTTACATTCATAAAGTTTTAGGGACTGAATGGCTAAACTGGAATACACCGTGGCTGCTTTACAAGCGTAACACCTAAAGGGCTCAGCAGAGTCAGGGTCCACCGGCTGCCAGTGCCCTGCAGAGCTGCTAAGCTCAGCGGGTCTCTGGGCGCCCTGGCTGGACCACACAGCTCTCATCGCTCCACACTGGGCTCGGCAGGGTCCCCATGTCTTGGCAGCACAACGAGGGGAGTGAACCCTCCTGAAAAACCCAGGACAACATCCATGCGAAGGGAATTTGCCATAGCGGTGCAATGAAGTATGCCCTGGCATGCTTAGAGTAATTATTTTGATAAAACAAGCTTTGGCCCTTGAAATTTAGTCTGAAGTGGTGAAAAGTGCTAATACCTTTGTGGCTTCGGGTGGGGGAAAAAAGTCAGAATTACCATACGCTTACGCACATCTATTTCTCTGCGAATGCTGAAGTTCCCATTGAACTTCCGTTCCGAACGAAAAGGGTGCCAAAGAATCCCTGAATGCTTCTTTTTCATGTAAGAAAACTCCTGTAACTCAAAAAGTGCAAATGATATTATTTTGGAGGGAAATCCAGCTTTTTTCCCCCACTGCAGCTAGTGTCAGAGGAAAAACTTACTGCTTTGAAAGAACTGGAAGGATGAAAAGATGACCACAGAGAGTGCAGCTTGCAGACTTCACTCTGGACACGCTATTGATGCTCCACCACAGGGTTTCTTATCAGGCTTGTTCTACTGACATGCAATACTGATGGCCAGCATGGCTGTCCGAACTTTATTATGCAGACTGCTCCCAAAGTGCTAACGAGGGCCTATTATTCACTCCATTCAGCTCACACCTGCTTCTTAGGGAGAGGTTGCACTGCTTTAACACCATGAACTATTGCTTTATTGCTCTCTGCTATTTCCTCCTCCCTCCAGCTTGGAAAACCACACTGCAATCAATGGCTAATGTCAGTGTGGGAATAATAACCTTCATTTACAGCAGCAAA
>NW_010589544.1:414910-450607 GCF_000705375.1 Tinamus guttatus
TGCACTGTTATCTTAAGACTGCCTGGTTTCAACACAGCTTTTACTGTGGAAACATCTCAAATGCTCGTTCCTTCAGATGAGTTTTTTTCCCCCAAAGTACAAAGAAAGCTCAAGAGAACCAGGTCTGGAAGGATAACGGGGGTAGGTGGTAGATTTACATGTTGCAGGAAAAATATACAAAGTGCATTTTAGTTTTTCAGGACAGGCCTTGAGGAAGATAAACTAATGGCACTAGAAAATCCAGAGTCAAGCACCAGGATTTTGCCCTCCAATCATCCAGCACGTTGGTAACTCCAGGATCTGCAGCCAGTTTGCCTTTGGGACAAGGCGCACTGATAACAACAATTTCTCTATTATTTGTCTGCCGTGTCAGCCTGCCAGGATTTTAGAGAGCAAGGACAGTTTTTATGTTACTTTTTGCTACTCTGACTTCATTTCTTGGGGACTTTAGGGCCAGCAGTGATAGCCATTAATGAATGGTAGATTAAGGGTACATATGTCCACCTAGTACTGGAGCCCCTGCACATTCCTATCAAGAGCTTGGGTGTTAGCATGGGATGACGATACCTGTTTACATTTGCCTTTCTTTTTGACAAGTTCTGCCAAAATTACACTCCCAAAGAATTCATTACACATATTGATATGAACAAGCACTTACATCCTCCTTGAACCAGCACTGGTGTGAAACTAGCTCAGAAGGAGTTGGGTTTAAGTCAGAAACAACTGAGTTTTAATGGGGTTTCTGGTCAGCTTTCTGTGGTGAAGAGTGTTAATGCCAAAACTTTTTTTGCATGGAAGGCAGTAAAATTCCAGCCACTGGTCAAAACTATCATTTTTCTTCGCTAAATTACTTCTGAAGGGAAATTCCCCTTTCATGGAGAAACTTAAGCATTTCCACAGCAAAGATAACATTTCCTGGCAAAAATAATGTCTTTCTCCCTTACCATGTCTGCTGTTCATTTAGAAGCAGAAATATAATTTGATTCTTCATTTTTTAAGACTTTAAAAAATAAAAGAGAGAGAGAGGGAAGCAGGTTTTGTTTTTAATTGATTTGAATTAAAAATAAAAATATTTTTTCAAAATTCTAGTCCTGAGATATTTTTGCTGCTATCAAGCAGGTTTTTCATCCACAAAAAAAGAATCCTTCCCTTGGTTAAATACCTAACCCTTTAGGCATTTGGATCCCTTCTCTAATATGACAGAAATCAATTATCTGGTTATCCTCTAATTTATTAAGCTTCATGTCTCGGATTCTGGAAATATTTTGATGTTGCTGTAATGCGTTTTGTATTGGCAGAGCGATTTGCTCTAATACATTTTGCACGACTCAGCCTAGGCATCTTGGCATCCTGAATCAATCCGACCAGTATTGAATACAGTTTAATTAATGTCCAATGTACCGTGCCTTGGTGAAGCCGACAGCTGGCAGCTTATCTTGTGTGACCTTGGGTGACAGACACAATCTGGGATAATGCTAATGTGTGTCTTTTGTCAATTGACACTGGGCGAGCCAAAAAGTCAGGGCTTCGACAACCAAACAATTAGTATATATCCAGGGGGATAAAGATGGGAGAGGAGATACGTCTACCATGAAATATCTCAGGCCCTTGTGATTCACAGACAAGCTAACGCCAGACGCAAGGCAATAACTTTTAATTTTATAAAGGAACTTGCAATGCTTCCAGCAAAAGAATTATTAGCAAGAGGGAACGCATTCTGGGGCAAAAACATTGGAAAAAGACAGATTTTGAAGAACCGAGCAAAGTGCTCACTGGTCTTAGGTGCTATTGCAGCTGGCAGATCTGAGCAGACCTTTCCCTGCAGAGACATCGGGCTGGTGGTGGGTGCCAGGAAGTCCATCTCTCCTAGAGGAAGCCAGTGAGGACGGATGATTCTGGTCAAAACTCACCGAGACACACAGGGCAGCTCATGGAGAAAGGGTAGTGGAGACAGGTTGGATCTGTGAGGCCAAGAAGCACCAAGAAGCAAAGGAGGACTCGGGATCAGCTGTGATTGCTCCTAGACCCAAACCAGAAGCAAAGATTAGGAGAACAGAAACTGAAAACTCAGATCAGTGGAGAACTGCTCACTTGTCTCTGCACACACGAAGGGATAAAGTTTCAGTTTGCTTTTCCCACCTGTGTTCAACACCCAATGCATGGAGAAATGTTGCTGTAGATTGAGAAATACTGCTAGAAATGGAGAAATATTCAAGAGTAGTCTCTTAAATATGTTTCCAGCTTATTCTTTTCACTTCTGAACATCTCATAAAGCGTTTTCTGACATTCTTCTGTCAATAAGAAGACGGCAATGGCGGTAGGAGTGCAATATATCATTTAACATAATTGCCAGCAATTGCCAATTCCCTAATTTCTCTGGATCAAATCTTTTTCTGTGCCAACTTTCCAACCAGGCTCATGCTGGAGGCTCTGCATGGCTTGTGTAGAGCCACAACCACAAGAGGGCTCAAATCCCCATGCAGGCTTCCGCATGCTGCCAGTATACAAGCAAACAATAATAAAACAACAGATCCTTTAAGAAAAAAAATCTGAGTCTGTTTTTCCAAATGTTTCCTCAGTACATTTTATTTTCAAGCTTCTATTTCTTTTGCCCTTCCCTTCGTATAGCTATATGTTGGGTTACTATCTCATTGCTGCCATTGCAGCAAGCTATATAACATGGAAAAGTGTCACATGCTCATTTTTAAATGGATGGAAGTTAATGAAAGAGAGTCAGGAAGCAGAAATTAGAAGCATTTCTATTAAGGGATGAAATTCAGTCTGTGCTGAGACATCTAATTTTAATGAGATTTTGTTTGTCACTAAGAGTCAGGAGGGATTCAGATTATGTCAAAACATCTTATTTTTCATGCTCTAGTATGTAATAATGAAGGTTAATTTACAAGAAAAACTAGGAAAATTTATTTTATGTACATAGAAATACTCATTCTGTATGAAAAGACATAGCAACATCAAAGAATATAGTGTAGATAGCTAGTTCATAGTCTAGGTCCCCTAAATGCACCTATTTAGTCTTCAAAAATAGGAAGAAAATAATCTTGTCTCCATAATTTTTATCATAAGGTCGTGTCATCAATATATTGACCTTCTGTCACAAAAACAAGCTTGAAAACTGCAATCAAAGAAAATACCAAATCACTATATGCACTCAAGACCACTAGGGAAATCTTCCAATATCTTCCTAAAAACTCCTGGTCAGAAATTGCCAATCCTGTAAATGTTGGGCACAGCATCACCAAAACAACAAATCATCAAGCTGAAATAAAGTAGCATCTCGTTATGCTCCAGAACTCTCCTATAAAGCATAAACTTGCTTGAGCTGAATTTTTATCATGGGCTAACTTCTCCATTTTAGACTAGGGCAAAGAAAAGTTTGGAAAAATCGATCAGCTTTTATTTTTTTCCTGTAATCAGAGGCAGCTTACAAACGTGCTGATGACTTTCCACTTTCTCACCAGAGTGTCTAACATAATTCTTTAGTCTGAAATCACACTCTGAAAAAGACAGGATTGAGTGCCTTAAATAATCTTATAGTTCAACTGTGCCTGAGAATGACCGTGTGCAGTAGTTTCCCATTTCCACCGGTTATCAGCTGAGTAACAACCACTTGTAATAACTGGGATATTCAGCTCCGTTCCCATTTGGCCACAGGTGTCTGTACCATCTCTGCAGACTCCAGTGTCTCCCGTGTTATCACTGCATCCTTTTGATCAGGGAGCATCTCGGGGCAGGTCTATTATTCACTTCAAAGCTATTGTAACCTGACTAATCTGGGCTTTCACACAGGAGCTGGGAGATACACTCAGAAGGGCCACTGGGGAAATCTGGATGACAAGCTCAGAAGTCCTTTGTGTTAAGCCTTTCTTCCCTCTCCTGACTCTCCCAAAACACTGGCATGTGGGGAACGTGAAAACGTGAGCCTTCCCCTCCAAGGACAGAATACAAAATGTGATTTCCTACCCAACAACAGCTGTATCATGAGCAAATCTGCTGCTCTGGGACAAAATCTGCTATTCTAGGGAAAAAATCCCTCCCACCTCCCTGTTATGTGCCACCACTCAGAAAGGTAAGTCAATGCTGATCTTTAGTAACAGGAGTAGCTCCATCAACATCAATGGGACAACCCAAGTGCTCTGGGGTATGTGTGTGCACCTTTCCCAACTGGGGCCACTCGGTCTGCAAGCTCATGTGAATCTGCTCTGCAAACCAGTTATAACAGTTATTGGTGGTCTGCGTTGTAGTTGTACGTCTGAGCAAAAATGCCTCATTCTCAGTGCTGAAAAGAACTGATTCGCCTTCCTTTTCAAGCTGCTCATATGGAAATGATAAGCAAGCAAAGGCCACATTTCAGAAAGCCAAACTATTATCGGGCCACCCTCCATGGTAACTCTTCGGGAAAATGTTTAATTGCAAAACTAACGAGCCAGCTGTATACTGCACAGATGCCACAACAGCCCATAGGAGCACAGTAATTGTATCTAAGGAAGCATGTATGGGAGTACCTGCAGCAGAGCAAGACCTAGAGATCAGCTACACAACACAGTTACAGACGAACATGCATACAGAAACACACACCAGGCTTTCCCAAAGGTGACTTGAATAAATGTACGTGCAGACCTATCATGCACACTCTTATACACTCTCTATACACAGCTAACATTGATGTTAGCAGCTTCTAATTTGGGGAATGTCCTGAAAACATGACTGAAAGACAAAACATGGAGAGTATCACAAACTAGAGAGAAATGAAGCATGGGCAGTGCAGATGTAATGGAGACAAGTTGAAGGTTGGATTAGGAAAGAGGCAAAGAATGAGGAAAGGCGAAAGAATACATATGTATATATACATACATACATGCAAAGTATGTATGAAGAGACAAAAGAACACCCTGCAGATAATTGTAGGCTCCCTAAATTTGCCTTTTTTCCCCTCCCAAATTAAGGGATAATGAAACAAGAGGAAGAAAGTCAAGTGTAGATAATTAAAAGAAAGATGGAGGAAAGACGGAGGAAAGATGGAGGAAAGAAAAGGCAATAGGACTAGATGAGAGTTCACAGAAAGCTTTTATGGCACAGTTTTTCACTCTATATATTTAAGCTTCTTTATTGCTGTTTGTCTTTGGCAGACATCCCAAATCTCTACAAGCGTGAGAAAAAGACATGACAACTATCTGGAACTCCTGTGGATTTCACTGTTGCTGGCTACTTAGTGCATTTTGTAATTAAAGGCAATTTAGAAAAGGCAGAAAGAGAACCTGCTGCTCAGCAAGAGCCGCAGCCCCTCCCGGAGCAAACCACCAACTCCACAGGGAAACCCATCTTTAATTTTTACCGGAGTCCAAGATTTAAAGACCAGGAGGGTATCTGCCTGCTCTTATGCTTAACTTCACCATCAAAGCCAAGAACTTCACCTAGTGATCCCAACACTGACTCTAACAAGCTGCAGGCAAGCTTGAATAGATGTTTTAAAGAGATGTCAAAATCCCCATTTGAGGAGCTCCCATCTCGGGCGCTTCTTAGCGAGCTGAGGCAGCGCTCAGTCCCGGGGAGCACACACAAACCGGGCAGGCCCATGGCACAGCCCCTCGCCACCAGTCCCTTTGGGCTGGGGGGATGACCCCTCGCCAGGGGATCCCTATGGCCCTGAGATCTGTGGAGTGCAAGGTGAAAAGGAAATCCATGTTGCAGCTGCATTTTGCTAGCCAAGGAGAAGTTATCGGTCAGCAGAGCTGAAACGCCTCTCCAGCTGCCCTCCTAAACAGCTGAGTCCACCCTACTTTAACCTCGGCTGCAATGTCTTTCCTTTCTCAATGTGCAGATGAAACCCACCCAAGCCAGCTCCCTGGATTCAGCAGGTTTGCATTTAAACCCCATTACTGTTTAATTATTTTTACACTGTCTAAGCGTCTATAAAGCGCGGCTACGAGCATGGCCAGCACTGGGAGCAGAAGTGAATACCGGATTTAATTACAGTCAAGATGTGCCCAGTGTAGCTTTCTGCTGCTCAGCAAATCCTCGCTCTCAGCTTATCTCCAGCACAAAGAGGCGTCTCTTCCCCTGCATGAAGGGTGCACGGGGAATGCACGGCCAGGCCATGCAAGGATGCTTTGTTGTCAGCCTTGTGTGCCGCCGCGCCGCGATGACTGACAGACGGGGCTGGAAATTACCTCCAGCTTTTGGGAGCTCAGCTTTCCGTCTACATTACCGCCTCCCTGTAACCTCAGAAGCCAGGTATTTCCCTTGATAGCCAACGCGGCAAGCTCTCGGGCAGGACGCGGCGCTCACGATGCCAGGCGCGACTCGCTGCGGCTTTGTAGAGCTCTGAAAGGAGACCACTGTCATCAGGTGATTTCAGCTTCATTCTGAAGCAGAGCCACAGACCAATGCAAAAATTCCTACTGACACTAACAGTTTTGCCTCTGCAGTGCGAGTATTTTTTTAATTTTTTCTTTCCACCGGACACCGCTACTGTAAAGCTCTGGAAGTCTGTGCAACACAGATGATAACACTCTCATTAAATTTGGGCCAAAGAGAAAGCCCCTGGGTAGATTCATGAATATAACAAGGGCTTTCTCCTGGCTCCTCACCTTCTACATAATATTGTGTTCACTACTATGCTCCAAGTTCCCAGGCAGGAGTGAAGCCTTCTGCACAAAGACACACTGAGTCAACCATTAGCCTAAACAGACTGCAGGCTAAAATGACAAGGCTAGAAAAGCAGTGTAATTACTACAGGTGGGGAAACTGAGGCACAAAAAACATGCAAGGAAATTCTGGTGGAGCTGATAGCCCAGACAGATATCCTTGTTGTTATTCTTACCTTCTATATTCCAGTGATGGGCCGCACATTCCTAAAATATTGAGTAGTTCCCACACGGGTAAGTTCTTCACACACAGACACACACACATATTTCTGGGCTTCCATGCTTTGAAATAAACCTTTAAAATGAAAGATAACATTATTGATACAAAGCAGTCGGTTGTTAGAGTTATATTTTTTGCTCTGTGATTTATAAGTGCTTCCAAAGATCTGCTAACCTGAGAGAAACCCTAAGCAAAACACCCCAAGATTGTTTGCTGTGATTGGAAGAAGGTTGGATAGGACTAACTTGGCAGGTAAGAAGCTTTCCAGCCTCTCCTTGTGACCATACTCACTGTGCATTTTTAAGTATACTCCCATTATCCCCACATTTACTACTGCATTAACTTACTGCTATTATGCCAAGACCTAGAAATTGCAGTAAAGATTTCAGCCCTGCTGCCATGAACCCTTTGGGACTAAGGAGAGATGATTCTCTCCTGAATTTGCAACTGCCGCGGAAAAAGCAGGCAGAAGATGATGCGAAGCAAAGAGATGTCCCCCAGGCTGCCCGGGATGCGAGCGGCAGAGGAGAAGGGCAGCCAGCAGCCTGCACCACGTCTGCCTGCAAGACGGGACAGCCCCGCTCCCCTGTGCCCATTCCTTTCTCCCCCCATCTGATATCCATTTCACCGCCTTGTCTCTCGCAATCACAGCAAAACAAGCAAATCGAGTTATGGTTTTGCAAATTCCTTGTGCCCTGCCACAACTGCATTCCTCGATGCCTCCCAGTGCCAAGGTCTAGCACAGCTCTCAGACCACCCTTCCAACAGAGAACCACTCAGAGCCACGCAGTGATTACGGGTCCACGCGTGAGCAGGAGGACACAGAAAAAGCCATGAGCAGCCTGCAGGTGCCTCTATCTGCTTAAGGACCGGTGAGACAGAGCGTGGAGACCTGTTCAGCTTGAGCAGGTTCCCGTGGGGAACCGGGGCACCCTGCAGCACCACGGGCAATACCCAGGATCCATTCTCATTGCTCGAGCACAGGGATCTCCCTCTACCCAGCTGCACTTTCAGAAGGAGCTGCAGCATTTTGAGTTTGCTTTTAATGATTTCCTCCCAGCTTTCAGCTCCTGGGTCATGTCTGGCTTCTGACAGAGAAGTCAGCTCTGCACATTTTCAAAATGAAAAGTGCATCTCAAAACAAAGTCAATTTTATTTGTAAATAACTTTTAAAATAGTGCAAGTAACTTCCCCTGCCTCCCCACCCCCACACACACACACACAAAAAAGGCAGGACACAACATTTGGTTTGCTCTACAGAGTTCTCTGCAGCTTTATTGTAAGGAGAAAATATATTTTTGCTTTGTAAAAACCTGAAACTGTATTTCTGTTTTCAGCTCTGGTGATTTTCTGAGCCTGTTCTCATTTTTCTGCAGTCATCCTCAGGGGCTCTCTCTTACAAACACCTCTTCAATCTGCTCCTCGATCCATGTAAGTGGTTTGCATTTATCCCCTCCTTTGACAACAGCTCCCGCAGGTTCCTGCCCCCTCCCAGAAGTCTGATTTCCAGGCTGCAGAAGTCCGCTCCATTCAGCCCTTCCCCACATGGGAAGGGCTCAAAAGCTTTCATCACGCTTGCTGCCTTCCTCTAACCTTTCTAGGTTTGCTAGCCTGTTTGTGAGCTGAGTCCTAGCCATGCATGCTGCACAGGAGATGTGGGCAAGCTGATGGCAAGCTCATATTTTCTGTTTCGGTCTCTATTCCTTTGCAGAGAATCCCAAAACTTGCTTTGCTTTTCTGAGCACTGCCAAGCAGGGAGTTGATGTGTTCATCATACGAGCTATAGTAGAGCCAAAGTCTTGGTAATGGACAGTCCAGAGCCCACCATTTCATACAGGAAACAGGGGCTGCACACAGGCATGTGAATCTTTTTACATTTATCTACGCTGAGCTTCAGTGAGGCCAGATCACTGCCCCTTCACCTGCTGTTGTAAGGATTTGCTGCAATCCTGCAGTCCTGCAGTCTTCCTCGCCAACTTGAAAAACATTCTGTCATCACCAAACTTTGTCACCTCGTTGCAGCAGCACAAGACTCAGCGCCGACCCCTGGATCATCTCCCTGCAGACCCCATGCACTGGAGCACCATTTACACCAATTCTCTGTTTCCTCTCTTTCAGGCAGCTATACACCCTGTCCACAGGCATCCCTTTCATCCTCAGCTTTACTTAAAACCTTCTGGTAAGGAACCATGATAAAAGCCCTCTGGGAAGCTGTGCGGGGTGTATTGCTTGGATCACTTGTATCCACATGCTTTTTGGCCTCTTTAGAAAACACAAAGGGCTCTAACATGCAATTGAATCATTTTGTCAACTCAAGATACATTTGGATGCTTCCAAAAAGCTGGAATTGCACCTCTGTGCACATGTCTACATATGTACATAGACTGTTTGCATGTCACATGCTAAGAACTTTTCCATCTTCAGAGTGGCCTAGAGATAAGTCAGAAACTGTACGTGTGTCACTGAAGACAGGAAAACTTAGCCCATAAGTCCACAACAATCAGGGAAATGTCAGTGACTGACACATCTTCTCAAGGAAGGTCACAGTACTGAAGACCAACTGATTAAAACACAAAACAAACTTAATGTTATATTAATAAGGGATTTAAATACTTCAATTTACAATCCCCCATCTGCACTTGATTTGCCACTTACCATATGACAAATCAAATATGCAGAGAACAGGAAAGAGTTAATATCTTTCCTCCACATGAGCTGAAGTTCAGCCAGACGAGTGGAAAAGCAACGCCACAGTGTTGACAGCCATAGTAATATACCATTAAAGACAAGCACATTATTCACTAAAGCTACAGGAGAGCCAAGAACAGAAACTTGTCACAGTGGACTTGCCATGGCATTGGACTTGCCATTGGCATTTTTAGCTGTTACCTACAAGCCAATATCCTGGTAAGCAGGCATCAGGAATTCCTGGCTAAATTGCTAATCCTCTGTGTCCTGGTAGCTACTTGGGCCAGTGCTGATAATGCTCTGTTCTATTTCTTCCCATTATCATTAGTGTGACTCCTGAGCAATTTTTCTAGCTGCCTTCCAGTTCCCTGTGCAGGTCCATCTTCCCGCCCTTCACCATCACTGAGACAGCAGCAAACTCAGCATCAGTTGCCATCTCCATGCTAGTCATCCCTTATTTATCCTGATCCATCCCTCATCCATCTCCATCCCTCAGTTCACAGCTCTCTGGCAGTGAACATAACCTCAAGGTCTACATGAGCTTTTAAACCCTCCCTCACAGCCAATATTTCTATGTTAGGGAATTTATTTTTTAAAAATCACAAAATCTCAATGCAGTTAGGGGTGCTTTAAATATGTATATTATTGGGCTGGAGGGGGCAAAGAGTTGCTTAAGACAAGTTTTCTTAAGATACATTTTCATGAGTATGTCAACAGCAGTTCCAAGTCCTGTTTATGGATTAGACCCATCAAATGGAAATATTGCAGGTTTCAGCAAGCAAAGAATTTTTAAAATTTAAGCCAATCTCTATCTAAAATTATATACATAAACAAACTGCCTATCCCACAGAGTCAGAATTCTTGCAGTGCTGTTGTTGACCGCTATTACTGGTTATATTTTACAGATGATAAAACTTTTTGTTTGTTTGTTTCAGAGAGAAATATAACTAACACTTCTCCTTGCAATCACGCCTATCTTACTTGTATTATTAAATGAGGTTACTCATCTCAGGAGAGTGTAAACTAGTTTTAAATGAATTGCCCAAAGCTATGCAGCACTCAGTGCTGTAACTAGGATCAGACTTCAGGAACTGCTGAGCCACGTTACAGTACCTAAACACTGAGCCATCTATTCGCATAGCTGCACAACGTTAAGGACAGAGGATGAGTCCAAACTCTTTTATCTAAGGAAATTAAACGTTAAAAAAAATTAAAAATTCACACATGACACTGCCAGCAAGCCCAATACGAGGAAGAAATTCACCTTGGTTGCTTACATATTCACATCAGCCAAACTGCAATTAGTAAATCACAATGCAAAGCTTTAGTCAGAGCAGTAAGTTTAAAGATTAACATACCAGCTGTTAACATCTGAAACATGATGCTTATCAAACCTGCTGGCACATAGATGTTGAGGAGAGATGACATTTTGTAACATCAAATATGTGTTGCTCTGTACCACCAAAATTATGTAGAGTGCAAAGGTTTATCACAAGGAATCCAGACTACAAAAACCCTCAGTCTTAATACAGTCATGTTAGAGGCTGCCTCCTTTTAATTAACAAAAGCTTTTTATTTTCTGATACGGCACCTTTGCAAATCCTGTGATGTCATGTTGAAAGGAGAAAAAAAAAAAAAAAAAACTTGAGTGAAGCCAGAGATCATTATACAATTTTTGGAATATAATTTATCCAGCATAAATTTTGGCCTGTGTGTTCTCTTTTTCATTCATTCCATTTAATGAGCTGGCATGACATGGATTGAAAAATATCATTAAAAAAAAAAAAAAAAGATTTACAACTCAAAAATACTCTGCCAGAACATTCGAAATAAAAGCAAATTGAAACAATATACTTCTAACTTTATAGAGCTCCCTAAATTTTGCCTCCTACCCTTTCTTTTAAAGATCTTAATTCTCTTAATGCTCTTCAGTGTTTTCACCCATTACTTGAAGAAGTTGAATAGCTGATCTCTGAAGAAGCACAGCACTACAGTTAGGAGAGTATAAAAACCCTGAAAAATTTTTGCTTCCATCCTTGTTCACTAACAACCTCCAAAGGTCATATGGCTTCATGTTATTTCCCCTCTCTCATGTACCGTAATACAACAATCCACAACTTGAGTCGGTGAAAAAGTAGAGAAAACAATAACAGTGAAATAGTATCTTATGTGGAATGATGTGCATTTTTCAAGAGAGCTGTTCCCTCTGAGCCAAAGTTTTACTTCACTGAGCCAAAAATCTACTGCAGATTAACCATGGACCAGGATTTGGCCTGTAGCTCGTCACCACACACACACACAAAGCTTTGCTTTTGCTCTTTGCCTTTTTTTTTTTTTTTAAAAAAAAAGGCTTTTGCCACAAAGTGGCAAACTGACAAAAAATCACTAACACGACAAAACAAGTTTTAAGGGAAGGACACTAAAGTTAATTCCCAGGTCTGCAAGGCAAAATGAAGGACTAATTAAGATGTTTGGCCAAGGCTTGGTAGCTATTATTTAAAGAAGGCACATACCCATTCTCCTCCCTGAAGATAAATCAGCATGTAATTACTACAAGGCCATCAGACTGGGAAATTGAGAGGAGAAAACCCCCTGCTTTACAGGCCCCAATTTGCCTTTTACCTGTATTCCTGCTGATTATCTGGAACACTGGTCCCTGACAAAAAGCAAGATGAAAAAAACTGCTGATTATCTGGAACACTGGTCCCTGCCAAAAAGCAAGATGAAATTTTAATGTAATACTGTTTCCACATTTTCAAGAAGGAACATGTGAAAGAAGGATAATCCAGTTCCACTGCATCTTTCCTCTGTAATGTTGCTGACTCCTTTCCTTTATATAGACTCTGACTGATTAGGAAGGGAATTAAATGATTCTTCAGTCACTACTCCTACAAATGAAATAAAAAGATGGCAACAGCTCACACTTTATAGCCTACTAATAAAGGGTGCAATAGGCTCGAGAACCAAACACTACAGCCCTTTTACCTCCTCTCTCCCAGACAATTTGTGGAAATCCTAAGATGAACTTTTATGTGCTTTGTTGGGAAACAAAGCATTTTTGAATGAGTAGGGAAAAGAAAATTAATTAATTTGATATAACTTTAGTTATATGTCTTAGTATCTGTGCAACAGGTATTAGGTGCAACAGGTAATCAACAAGTAACAGCAGGATAACAGAAATAAGTTGAAAACAGAAGTCTTATCCTCTACGATGTGAAAAAGGGACATGTGTTTTTTCTAGGCAGTGCTTTCATGTTTCTCTGAGTTATTGGCTTAGAAAACCCTAGTGTGGAAAAGAGAATGAAAGAGCAAACCACACACCCAGAGCTATGAATCTTATATTCCTCTATGCCATTTTGAGGTGAAAGCAATATGTATTTGACATACCCTGACATGCTTCTTGGGAAGAGATTTTAAAATATTTGCTATTCTCTCTTTTGAGCAGCCCCTTTTCTGTTCCAAATAATTTAGCAAAAGCTTATCTGAGAATGTAAACCTTATTGCACAGATTTTAATTCCTGGCTCAGGATCTATCCATAATCGCTATTGTTGTTGTTGTTGTTTCTCATCAACATGAATCACCATCTGGCAACAAACTGCACTCCAGGAAACTTCTATAACATCCCCTTAATTTAATTCTTCAGAATTCTCACCCTCGTTTAGCATGATATTACCAGAAACTGATCCAGATGTTACAGGGAGAGGCAGGAGATAAGTAGCTACTAACTGGCTTAGACAATTGTCTGCAAGGGTTGGATTCACAACAGTTACTTTCAGACACAACTGCAAGCAATCACAGAAAACTTAGAGGTCTTTTGACTGAAAAATAATTAAATGAATAATTTATATGAGTCATGATTCAGCCAAGGACTTTACTACATGGTCAACTTTAAGCAAATAACGAAATCAACTGCAAGTGAGTATTAACACATAATTTAATTTAAGCCATGTTTTAGAACTTTGTAGATGAAGGAGAAAACAGAGACATGATATACAGACAGCTGTTGGACCGTAAGTATAAGAACATTTAATTTCAGGTAGGTATGAAAAGTGGGGTTAAATTGGTTTTAAGTGACAACATGTTGTCATTTAAGTGACAACACTACATTATCTGGAGTGTCCTGAAGCTCATTTTTTCCAACAGGAAAACAGAATTTTTACAAATGGAAAAGAAGAAGAACGCTCAGAACATACCCCAGAATAAACTTCTACTTTCCCAGGACCTCTGATTTCTGGTGAGGAAGACTGTCTAATTTGACAAGCAAGTATATCAGCACAGACTTTAAATTCTTTGAATTCCGGCAGCCAGAGTTCAGAGGTGATGTCTCTCCATCACAGACCACTCTCACCTGGCCTTCTATCATGGCAGACAATTTGCACCTCCACAGATAATTATTAAAAGTATCTGTGATTGACTCTGGCCTTCCATAATGGCAGGAGTAATCCTCCTTTTCTCAGCATATCCTACTCAGATCAAGTTAGACCAGGAAAACGATGGCAGGTTTTTACGACCTTCTTCAAGCTCACTGGGCTTAGGACACTTTTCCTGTAATCCTTTTCTGTTAAATGCCAGCCAGCAGAAATCCCCTTGCTGATAGTGATCCTTACATATGAACTCCTAAAGTAGCCAGCGCACCTCAATGCTCGTAATGCATTTCTGGGAAATGCATGAGGGCTCTGGGCATGGCACCTTTGATGTGGTTACCCAGGGCCCAGAGGAACGAAATGTCCTGCTGTGTGTCAGATCACTCAAAGTCACTGCTACTGCTAGGCTCCTATTAGGCTTATAAGAAAAAAAAAAATTAAAAAAACCCCACAGCTTTGAAAAGCATGGAGTTGCAATAATGGCACCCAGCTACAGAAAAACAAAATGCATTATTTAGATCCTTAGCAATAATGATCCTCTGCAGGGGCTCCTGCATCTCAGCTTGTGAGACCATCTAATTACACCCTTCAAGTCACCTGGGGCTCCTGTTCCCTGCAGAGCTCTTAGTGCTACATGTTTTTTAGCCCTATGTGCAATGATGCACTGGGAGCTCCTCTTTCTGCTGTTGTTAAAGGTGGCTTTTAAACGTGCTCAGAGCAGCTGGCTGCAGCCTCTCTTCTCTGGCTTCCTTGGCTTTCCTTTTCTGTCCATGGGCAAAGGGATAAACTGATAACATGGGGGACAAAGCACTCTCCTCCCCTCTCCTTCCTTAGAGAGTTTTAATTTGCATTTCTATTGTATGTACTCATTACCACATTCCTGGCTTCAGCTTTAAACTGGTCATTCTTGTTACAAGCCCTTTAGGACACAGTGGTAAAACTTTTACACACCGTGTATTAGAGCAATTATTAATCACAGGTACCTTTCAGTGACTGAACTACAGCAGTTGCTACCAGTCTAAACACAACACTTAAACAGAAACAAATGACAAGGCTGCGAATGGGGGTACCTGGCTATGGTGACACTTTCTTAACCCCATTAGTTTTATAGGACCCTTTGGGGGCTCTATCACAACTGGGATGACTCCACAGGCCCACTGCAGTTAGGCAAGCAGCAAAGTGCCTCCCAGGCAGCGCAGGTGCATTGGATGCTGTTATTAAGGAGAGCTACTGAATCAAGCAATGGCCAAAGCTAACGATTTGGAAAGTGGTTAGGGAATACTCCCCTAAAAAGCACAGGGCTGTCAGAAAACATTTACTGGTAGAGATGGAGATGGCTGTTATATAGAATTAGTGAAATACAGAGTAAGAAGGAAAGTAAGAATTTTTTTTTTGATCCTTCTAGTTGCTGTAGTAATTAAACAATCTCATTAAGTTATATGATACTTGATTTTAATAAAACCACTTAGGTAGAGCCAAGAATTTAGGCAGCATTTCATGTGCATACAAACTAAAACACATCCCTCTTCAGTTATGCCTTCAGGAGAAATTAATAAGATCTATGTGACTATCTAAACCAAGTTTTAAAACTCTCTATAGTTATAATCTCCTTCACTGACAAAATGAATGACATAGACCAAGTGTCCTAATCGTGCAGCTTTAGGCATTTATGCTCTGATGCAGAAAAGTGCTTGACCGCATGCTTTGCCTTAAACAGTTAAGTGATCACACTGAACTTAACGGAACTACATTCAGACCCAAAAGAAAGCCGTCTCTCAAGTAATTTCTTTTAGGGCCTCTCTACTTGTTTATGTCAGTCAATAAATTTTCACTCTGAGCTAAAATTAGCCAAGATTTTGAGTTCAAGACAATAGGAGACCTCTGATTTCCAAGGGGTGGAGGCTTGGCAGCTTTGTATCTCAGCCTTGACGCTCAAGAAATAAGGCATGAAACCACCCATATATATCTTGAAACACAGAGGAGAAAAACTCTGATCTCAGTTTGGCTGCCATGTAAACCCAGGGTGGCTCTGCTGAGAAAACCTCTTGACTGATCCCACTGAAATCCCTATACTTTAGATGATCTTTTTTCATTCCCTCTCTTTGACACATTCCCAGGGTCGGTGACATCGACCAGTGCACTCCGGACATGATTCAGACTGAAAGCTCTTATAGAATGTGAGATGTTTGCATGGTCAAAGCAAGTAACCCAGTGACAAGTATCTGCTGAGTCGAAGGCCAATTGCAATTTCCTTATCAGCTTACATTTGGAGAGGCTTCCTTTTAGCTGCATGATAGTTCAAACAATAAACTTGTTTTCTGTATCGAGTTATACAGTTGCTAGGTTAAAAAAAAATAAAGACATAATTTGGAAAAAAGAAAAACAGTAAAAACTGATGGAAATGGCACTTGGAACAAAAAATGCCTTTTGCAACACACCAATGGCAATAAAATCAGTCTGTACATTTGTGATCCTTACAACAGCTTGACATCGACACGCCAAGGTAGGAATTTATTTGTATTTGAAAGAAATGTACTGGTCTCAGGGAACTGCCAAAGTCAAGAATATTTGTCCTGGGGCTGTAACTACAGCTGTTTAGATTACTATTCCGGCCAAAATGTCCCGTGGACAGTTTTTCACTTTTATTTCCTTTGTCACTAGATGTCACTGTACACACAAGTGTGTGCCTGGGACTCCCGGCGCTCTGAGCACTGATGGCCTGAGGACATGGCAAGAAGTAAGGTCCTATTTAAGCACTGCTGCTTGTCTTTCACTTCTGTCATCCGCACTTGGGTCCATTTAAGTTTTCACTTAATTCCGGGGCAGAAGTGGTTTTCTTCACTTTTGCAGCAAACACTCCACAGTTCATTTGCTCATTTTATTAGACAAATCTTCCTCTCCTCTCCTCTCCTCTCCTCTCCTCTCCTCTCCTCTCCTTTTCCTCTCCTCTCCCCATGCTTTCCTCTCCTCTCCCCATGCTTTGCTGTAGTCCAACTTCACTGATTCCTCAGCGGGGCCAACCAGGCTTCCTCTATCAGAGTGGGAGCATCCAGCCTGCAGGCCAGTAGCCATGCAAGGACCTGATGGAAACTCCTGCTGGAGTTAACAGCAGTTATAGCAATGCAGAGAAGATGCCCGTAGCAGCATCCTGCACGTGGAAGCACTTGCGAGGCAGCTGGTCCAGCGGGTTCAAGCTCTGCAGTGCCCACATCCCAAGAGCAAAAGCTCAGTAGTGCAAAGCTTCTCTTCACCACCGAAACCCTGCAACCCTCGTGAGACAGCATTCGTATCTACTGTTCATAAGCGTCTTGGGAAGCATTTGACAATCTTTTGGCCACAAATGCATTTCAAAATTTTCAGGGACTGTCTTGTGAGACTGTTGACTAGTCACATAATTCATGTGCTCCCCGATAGAAAAGCAACATGAATAAGACAGTGAAAATCAAAGTAATTTCAAGACAGCTGCACAAGTTTCCTCATTAAAAGTCATTTGAAAATAGCTGTGCGATTTTTATATTCTGGCGCATTTTTTTCTGGACAAAGTTCACATACTTAAACATTCACAGATATTAAATGACAAGAGTCACACAAGGAATTAAACCAAATGCACAGGGATAGATATTGGCTGTTGTAAATCAGCGTTGCTCTAGAGATTTCTGATTTATATCAGTTAGGAATTTGACTAGCAGGTTCATAGATGATTTCCCATTCATCCAGATTTACTACAGCTTGTTAAAACTCTCTCAGTAATTTTACATAGGAAGCTCTATAAACCACTGACTTCATATCTTTTATATAAGAGATAATACATTTCAAAGAGTTTTTATGATTTCAAGATAGATTCAAGTATGGGAAATGCACTGAACAGCAAGGTAGACTAATGTAGCCTCTGTGCATCCTCAGCATCCACTGAATATGTAAAATTAAGTGGTGGTTAGTATTTGATAAGTCTAGATCTTTTACTTTAAGAGCTATATATCGTAAGTATCATTATTGATATAACAAACAATACTGACATGCTAAAGAGGTAAAAACACTGGAAGTAAAAACAGAGTCCTCTTCACATTGAAGATGATCTGAAAAATTCTCAGCACTAAACTTCAAATTCCTAGTTTGTAGGCTGCTGAGAAAAAAGTTGGCTTTATTTCTGTCCTGTGACCAGAGGAGTGTATGAATATTTCCAGCTTCCTGAAAATGTTCGTAGGCTTACAATGTAGTGCACAAAAACATTTGTCCACATGGTTTTGACATTTGCTCTCAGGAAATACTTATACACAGCTATTCTGAAATATTGAGTGCTCCAAGAGAACATAAAAGAGAACCAGTCATGGTGAAATGCATTTGAAATGATATTCCAATATTTATGCATTATTTGCCCAGCTATGGACAGATTACATATTGTTAGCTAAGATGAACGAATGTCACCCTATTGCAAGACGTGTAAGACAAATGATAGCAGTGTCTATCTTTCTTATCTGATTGAAGATTCTATAGATGAAAAAAAAAGTATAAAGTATAAAAATATATATTTGATGGAGAAAAGTCCAGATGCTTGTAGATGTTGCACATACTATTTCTGCACAATTTGCCAATGATTATTTTGCCATGCCCATCCCGGTTTACATCCCAAGCTAAATCACCTCTGTCCTTATTATCAGTCATTTTAATAAGCCATTTTATTCTACAACAAGAAAAAATTAGCCTCTTACACACTGCACTCTTTTTTTCTGTGCCACCTTCACTCTGCTATGACTTAGTTCTGTGGCAGCTGACCAGCTCAATTCAGCAATATAATTAATTCAATTTCAGCAGCATGTAGGCCTGAATGAGAACAGTAGAGCAGAATAAATTCTTGAGTAAATCAGAACTTGTCAGGGTATTACTAAAAATGCTACAGAAGTATTATCCAATATTTAACAGTGTAGACTACCACTTCCGATCAGCTCCAAAATGGTATGTGCCCCTTTCTCATACTAAAACCTACTTAAGCAGTGTAAAAGTTTTCTAGCTGCATAGTTACCAGCTAGAAGTAATAGCAGTGGGAAAAAATAAACCTAACAAGCCCCTTGTATAAACATCAGAGTTCTAAAACAGTGAAAATACTTCGGAATTTCCCTTATATAAAAGGAAAAAATGTATATTTTTGTACCATTTTGTATTTGGTAATTTCCTAACGAGGCTCTGAAAATAATTTGGGAAGCATTAAAAAAAATGCAATGGTGACAAGGTTGTCTCTGACCACTGTGCTCTCAGTCCTGCTACTGGCTCTTTCAGTGGTGGCCTCCAGATCTTGATCCCATCTTTTGGCAGGTATCTACCCACAAGTGACATTTAGTCCCTCTGCAGATCAACTCTGTGCTACACGTCCAGCGTGTTTGGGGAGGTGAATATTGGTTGGCCAGATGGTTCGATGGTAATTGGTATTTGGAAGCTGACTACATCCCCTCCCCAGCGTCTTATAACTGAACTGTACACATTTCCACTGAAAAAAAATTGTCCCACTGGGAATTCTTGTGAGACTTTCAATAGTTTCAAAACGTCCACATATAATATATCTTCACACAGCCATCTGCAAAGTGCTGTATATGTACACGAAGGACAAATCCTAACCTATCCTTTTCCTCCAGGGCACTGCAAAACTCTAACCACAGTGCAGCCTTTGGAGTCCCGCTGTAGGAAAGACCAGCCAGGAATAGAGAGGTAAAAGGGCTGTCTGTCCTTATGGACTGCAGCTAAGCCTGGCAGGGAAGGGAGCTGAGCGACAGAGACGGGACAGGAGGGCTCCAGCTGATGTAACTGAAGACGAAGTAGATCCAGAGAACACAAAAATCCTTACTTGGTTTGTACAAACTGCACTTAGTTCTAGAGTCTAGTGACTGCATCCATTATTGACTATGCCAGTAGACAGGCAGCTGAGCAGTGCGATGCTTCAATCTCGGACCCTGCAACTCTACGCGGCCTGTTTGTTTCAGCCATTTAGCAGTCCAGCCTCGGAGCTTAGAGGTAAACATGATGGCCCTGTAGACAGGGATCCCAGAAAATTTTCATACTTGCTTAAATGCATATAAAGAGGCACAGACAGCTTGCTCATCCAGTAACTCTCCGGAAAGACTTCCCAGTTCGTTCCAGCCTTACCCAAGCCTGAAGTCACCTCACACAGGACTGAGTTCAGCACCCTCAGGCATCCATGGACTTTGCCCCTGCCTTTACTGGGATCCTGCTGCAGATCCTTGCCACGCTCAGCCGACTAATGCTCTTCACTTCTTACAACTGCTTTTCTTGGGGAGGAAAAAGGCTAACGTTCTCTTTAAAACCAGTGCCAGCATATCCTGTTTTTGATGACTGTTATTCCTATCTAGACGTACTGGAAGCTAGGTGACGGTCCACCTGCCATCAACACATCAGGAACCCATTCAGCTTTTAGACTGCTTTCTTTCACTGTGCAATCACTGCCCTGTGGCACGTAAAATCATTCCTGAGCAGTTGGCCTGAGGCAATTAGTGGAACCCCTGCCCCTCAGGTAGAGAATAAATAAAGGATCTGTCACCACCAAATAAAGTGTGAAACAAAGCTCCAAGGACATTTGCTGAAGCAGGTGACCAAGAAACCAAAGTTGCTGAGCCACTAATGTACTGTGATGGAAATAAGCATATGATACAACTTGGCTGACAGCATCCTTAATTACAGGACATGGCATCATTTGATTCACAATGGAATAAATGGATATATTTATATATTTGGAGGTTTGAATGAGGATTTCCTGATTTCCTGATGAAGTCATTCCTTATTACAGCAGCACCTTTCGTGGCACTTGACACCTAAGGTCAAGTCACCACTTCCATTAAAAATATCAAACCTATTTTCAGGTTTTTATTATTACTCATTTATACAAAAAAGTCTGTACCGGATGAGACTTGGCATACAGGGCCTCAATCCAGGAAGAGGGAGATCGAGTTTTTTCTCTCTTCTCTTCTTTAAGTACACAAATAAATACACAAAAGCTATGTAGCAGTAAATTATGCCTTTTAAACACTAATAAATCCTGCACAAGCTTTTTCCTACAAACCCTAAAAACAGAATTCTGCACTGGAGTACATGGCAGGAGAATATTAGAAACTACTAAGCAATTTGATCTGGGAAAGTAACTGCTTCCCATGCGCAGTGGCTCCTTTTCCAAGAGTAGTTTTTACAACGCATTTTATTAACTGAAGACTGCATAATTAATACGGCAGACTGCAGACAAGGGCTCAGCCCAGCGAACGGAGCGAGAGCTTTGTCGCAGCCCGGCTCTTGCACTGATGTGAGCGCGGAGAGCTCCGCTCCGCTCCGCGCGGCACAACCGCACGGGCAGGCAGCCCCGGGAGCGCGGCCCCGGAGCCCTCAGCCAGGAGGCTGCAATGACTTCAAAGGGGCTGCCGTACTCTTTCATGGGAATCATCAGCATACAATGCCACCTTGTTTATCCAAAGGGCTCAGGTGACACTCAGGACCTCCCGATAAAAGGTGATGGGGATGAAGGAGCGAAGGGCTCAGATGGGCATAAAAGGATCCCTCTCCAGGGATCCAGAAGCATCTCCATTTGCTGAAATTCTGGATGACAGTTTTCACAAAGCCCTCTGGGCAACCCTCTCTGTACAGAAGACAGAGTTTTGGAATTCAACCTAGTCTTGAAAGACAGATCCAACCAGAGCTGGCGGTAGACAGCGTCCCTACAGATATGTTTTCTCCTCATGCACATGGCATCCACGCAGAGATGACACTTGTCTGGGGCCTGTGCAACGTGTCACTGACCCCCCAATACCTCAGTGAGCACCTGATCATACCGAGCCCTACACTGGGTTTCTTCTACTCCATACCTCAAGGAATTAGTATGTACAAGGAGGCTCTCTGCACTCTGCCACATCCTCAAACTTTTTAGAAATGTTATGTTTCCAAGTCAGAGTCCTGCACTTCTAACATCCAGGGAGGGCAGAGGGAATTGAGTTGTCAGGAGGTTTGCAGGCTGATAATTTCATTTCTTTCTGCTCTTTTATTTGCTACACTTCGTCAGAGTCAAGCTTGATTTTGGTGGAGCTCTACAAATTTTTGCTTTGTTGAGCAGGACTCCTGGACTAGGGCAAAAACAGCAAAATACATTCATTGTTCCAAATCAATACATCATTTTCCTCTTCCTATTTAGGGACATGAAAGATGTTTGGCAAAAAGCAGTCTGATAGAAGGAGGGTTAGCTGAACCGTTACTTGCTGTCTGTGACACTGTCACTCGCAAAGATGAGCTCACAAGCATTTCACTCCCAAGGAGGAGCTTTCTGGTATGACTCTCCTCTTGGCACTAGCCCTGCATCCACTAGGTCTAACACACTCCCTGGGCATGATGAACTCAGATTTACTGAAAGCTGGTCTAATGGAAATGGTGCTTTCAAAGCCTGTACATCAATGGGACCATTTCATGATGACATGCGGTAAAGATATGCGAGAAGCTACACGATGATTAACATCCAAAGCATTTCTAATACAGGCAGAGTCTAGGGTAATTCCTTTCCTTGTAGCACATTCAATACTGCCTGGCTAGGGATACTGCCTTTTCATCCAGAACAGTCCCATATGGCACAGCCAAACATGAGAAACAAGAATGGTTAAAACAGCTGTCACAGACCCCCAAATTCTACAAAAGTCTTGAATATCTGTTGCTTACTCAGACTCTAGTGTTCAACAGAAGAAACCTAAGTTGACCCTCAAAAAGCCAGAGCTGCTACAAAATGAGTTTGCATAGTGGTACAAAGCTCACAGTGAAGCAAGAATGCATCTCTGGTCGGCTCGGGTATGAGACACGGTTACGTGCTGCTGGAGGGGCTCTCCCAGCCAGCATCAGGACAAGACGGTCACAGCCCTCCACTAGGTCAGCACCTAAGACTCTAGCAGATTTTGTGTGCAGAATCCCTTGATACTTTTTGCACAAATCTACTTGTTTAAGTGGAATCAGAGAGAGCGAAACACTGAATATCTGCAACAAATGTTTCATGTTCACTAAGATGGATGAGAAGCCAACAATTCATGCACTCAATAACGCCATTGAATAGTACTAACCATTTACAAATGTTAACAGATTACTGCTGTCCATTCTACCTTAAGTACATACCCTGCCAAGAATACAACCTTTCCAAAAAAGAATCTTTTAAGAAAATGGGGACAGCCACACAGGAGCAGGATTCTACCTAGCCTCAGAATTGATCCTGTCGCCAACAATGACCAGTAGCAAAGGCCTAGGGACAGAGTATAAAAAATAGAGCAATAATCTGAGTGTACTTGCTCAGCTTCCAGCAATAAGCAGCAATGTTTGACATGTGTAGACTTTAGGTAGACATAGAAGACTGAAGACACTGCTTGCTATTTGCGCTTTGGAAACTTTATGTTCTCTTGGTAGAGTGACCTATAGAGTAAGGAATCCCTAAGAACTCATTAATAGGTGGTGTCTCATATAGCTCCACCGAGACTGAAAACAAGAAATAAAATGCAGACTTTTGGGAAGAGTTGCCTGTATATTTCACTGAAACATTTTAGATTTCCAAATGTTTCCTATTATTTATCATTTTATGTATTTGTTCTTTTGAATTCCAAGGTAATGGGCCAAGTCTAGGAAGACCAGAACAGCATCCAACCAAACCAGAAGAGAAAATTAAACAGTCACTTTGCTAAACATGACTCAAGACCACAAAAGCAAGAAAAAAATCAGTGTTAAGGCTCAGATGCCATCCTTGTCTCTGCCAGCCATCCTTCAAGGAGTCTCCGAGGCCGGGGTGATTTCACAGGTCACACACAGTGCCTGGGCACCACAAGATAGGTTAAGGAGGGAGTCCCAGCATTAACTCTGCATGTGGTTTCAAGTCAGACTCTCAGTGTTAGTACAACCTATTTTTTGTGGTTTAATAAATCACATACTTTAGCTTATGTAATGACTCAGAGTAAGTGATTGTATTCTCCTCTGGCCCAGAGGTGGTGTGATCATATCCCAGCTCTGTAAAGCAATGGAAATCAATGGTTGCTGCTGGATTCATTTCAGGCAGGCTGGGGTGTGTGGAGGTGGTAAGGGGCTGGCTCAGACCTTAAAAGTTTACTAGTTCCAGATGGAGTTGTTTACAAAAAATAAAACATTTTTGAATCAGTTTGTGGTTCAAATCTCCTTCCCGAGCTTCCCTTACCAAAACAGACTAAAAAGAGATGGCCGACTCCGTCTGCTGACTGACAGCCCCATTACACATTATCTAGTTTTCTCCTAGTTTTAAAACATTTTGCAAGTCCCACTACCTGCTGAAGCTTAAACATCCTTAAGAGCTGCATGGGGAGATGTGAAGTCACACACTGCTCCGTGCCAAGGTTTGCTCTCCTGCACATCGAGAAGTGAAATCTGAAGCTGCTCACTGCAGCACACATCCTCCTCATTAAAAGGCTTTCCCATTACACAAAACTCTCTTGCATGAAGAACACTGGCACCGTGATTGATGAAATCTCTTTGAAATCATCTCCCTTATAACACATCGATGCCGCTGGGAGGAAGGGGGAGGAGGGGAAGGAGAGGCTCTCCTTCCTTATAAACTTTTGTGCCGCGCTTCTGAGTAGCACAACGAGGAGAGGGGACAGCAAGCGAAGGGAAGCTGCGCGCGGGGGCCTCACTCTGCTGCTCGCTGTCCCCCGCGGCTGGGGAGGGCTGGTTTGCACCAGCCGCCGCGCGGTGTCTGCAGCTGAGCTGGGAACCTGCTCCGGCCGACGCGCGGCGCTTCCCCTCAGTGACTAGCGGGTAGCAGGGACGTTGCTGCAGCAGCTCTGTTGAAGGCTCCTTCTCCTGGCAAACTTTGAGGACTTGGGACTCTGCCATATGCATTTACAGAAGTCACTGGTTTCTCATAAATAAGACTGCAGAGAATTTGTTACAGGAACCGTGTCTGAGAAATGTAAGCTAGTTTACAATTTGAGGGGCTTTTATTATTCTTTTTTTTTTTTTTTTTTTTAGGAATCCAACCCATACATCACGCGTCTGGCATTGTTTGTACTCTGTGGGCAGCTTATAAGAAGCAAGCAACAAGCGCTGCTCTTCCCCACGCGGCTGCCCCGCTGTGATCCCCAGGAAGCCCCCTGCCCTCTTCAGAAGGCAGCCCTCCCCTTTGAAAACGTGGTGCAGCCTCCACGCACATCACACGAGCAGTTCTGAGCCATCCCCACGCGTTCCCATGCATAACATCTGCAAAAATGCTACAGGGAAGACGGATTGTGAGAGGCCACCAATAAAACAGCAACAAACTTTTGCATAAGCAGCTCTGGGGACTGAGGCACAAGTGGCAAATGTGCCAAGACAAGACAAGAAAAATAGAAAAAATTGCAAAAGTCTTGTGGAGAAGAGAGAGAATTAATATATTTGCCCAGTGTAGCTTGTGTCAATTTTCCCAATTCGTAACCATGTGACTTCTGTGTTTGAAGACGGGGGAAACACAGGGTGAAAGCCATTTCCTTGTCCAAATCCCACATCTCCTGAGCCCAAGAAATAGAGAGTCCAAGCAAAAACCTTTTAAAGTAAAACTAGTTCTCTCCAAGTGCTCACAGGCTCCGAATGAAGCAGAAATGAGAGCTCATCCTTCTGGAGAATAATGGAAGCAGAAAAAAGAAAACTTCTAAGCCGCCTTGCTCCCGCGTCCTTCAGCGAGCGCTTCACATGTAACTTTTAGCTAGTGTTTCGCATGTCTGATTTTGAAGAGCATTTTCATACTTCCCTTTGAATTATTATGTTTTCCTTGGTTCTCATTATGGCAACGAGGGGACCCGAGAGCCTCCCTAATGAAAGGCAGAGCGAGCCGGAACAATGAGAGCTGCGACTTCCCACCAAAGCCTGCGGAAAAACAATTAGGATCCGATCCGAGGAATCCGAAAGCGGGACGGGGGGCCTCGGCAGCCACACCGGTTTACAGGGTCCGTGCCCACCCTGCGGGCTCGTTCCCAGCACCAAGTACAGCCTGAAGCCTCTTGACTGTGACAGAGCAATAATTAGGGGGGCCACACTGTAAACTATGTCAGGGAGCTGATCCTGGGTTAAAAATAAACATGGGGGAAAAAAAAGAAAATAAAAAATGCCAAACCCAGATCAATTGGCTGATCCGATTTAACAAGGCCACATGAATGCCTGTCAGCCGGCACTGAAGACTTCAGTGGGCTGGGAAAAAGCACCCGAAAGGAAAGTCTTTAACCAGAACTGCTGGTGACCTAGGGGCGAAGAGAAAAAAATCCCTATGAGCTCACAGCTCTGTGGTGCAAGCCCTGTAAAGTTCTTCCAGCAGAAGAATTTTACAGCAGAAGACAGGGACCGAAGCACTGCTGACCTGTGAGCGACCAGCTGCATCCACTGCTCTTCCTTCCCTCCCTGCCTCCCTCTCACCCCCTGCGCTCCTCTGCATTTCAGTAGTCTCCCTCTTAATTTTCTTTTGTATTTCAAATAAACCTTTTAAAGAGATATTTCCTTTCCAGTGTCATAGTACAATGTAGGCCGGGTCTGCATTTGATTAGTAAATTCATCCCATGTTGATGTTTTTGTATCCTCAGTGTCATGTACATTTAATAAAATGCCATTCCCTTCTCTGTCCCCACGCTTTTTTCTGTTTGTTTGTTTTTCTTTTAGGGAAGATATGTGTTAAGATGTAGGAATATTCTTGAATGAGTGAGTCAGGGAAAGGAAAAGGAAGAAAGAAAAGGAAAAGAAAAAGGAAAACGATAAATAATTTGGAGGCAGTTAAAGTTATTAGCCAGAAGTTTCCTAAACAGTCATCGGAACTGGCAGGCAGCAAGCACACAGGTCCTTAAGCACTTCTGTGCTTTCCAGCCATTCTCAAAGGCAGCAAGCATCTTTGCAGACAGCCTGGACGCTTTCGGCTGCCCCTGAAACTGGGAGAAGGAGATGCTGTCGGTGTCTCCACTGCTGGAACAGGAGCCTTTCTTAGGGACCAGAGCCACCAATAACCCACAGGCTGCCGGCCAAGAGCAGGAAGGGAGCCTGTAGCTAACAGTGTTAATGGAGAGAGCCAGGAGCACTTCTACAGAGAAAGGATAGCACAAGCAGAACTCCCCTTTCCTTCCCCCCAGAAAAGAAAAAAAAAAGAAGAAAAAAAACCCCAGGCACAGAAACAGGTGCACAAGAGTGCACCTATTGGCACAAATCAGGTGCTGGGGAAAGGTTGGGGATGGAGGTATGAAAGGCAGTGGGATGGGATGCACAGAAGAGCAGGGAAGAAGATGGCAGAGGGGCAGAGAGGGAAGTAGCCGAGAAGAGGAGACACAAACGGTGCTGTGCGTGGCTCACGATTTGTGTTGTGGTGCAGCTCCCTATGTTAAGGCTTGAGAACCTGCCCCCAAGTGTCGTGCAGGCAGGCAAGGAGGGCCCAGCCATCTCTGACAAAGCTCTTTGACTGCTCGTGTTGGATGGTTTGGAACTAAACACGGTATTGGAAGAGGTTGAAAAACTGCCACTGCTCACTGCTGATAACCCAGCTGCTACTTTTTGCCCCCTGGAAGCATCGGAGAACAGCCTGGGGTAGCACAGAGCACTAAGACATTGAACCTGCACCTTGCATTAGTTTTCCTGAAGAGCAAGGAGAGGCACAGGGTTATGCAGCCTGTGATGTGGCAATCCTAGTGGCTGACCTTACACCCCCCATGAAATGCAGCTCACAAGTTCCTCCATTCAGACTGGGTTGCATTCATCCCTTCACACTTGTGCCCTTTTGGCACAGGTCATGCTCAGCACCAATCTTAGCAGGACCATGAGGATCTCTAACATAAATTCAGAAACACCCAGACCCTACTGCTCGGAGGTAAAATGCCTCATGATTGTGTTCATGGATGGTGTAGACTGGGGCAGGTGGGAACAGGAGCTGATCTCTCCTAAAATGTGATCCAAAGGATAAAAACTCTGGGGAAACCTTGTTTCAGTCAAATTAGACATTCTGTCAGGATCTGTCAGCATCCTTTCCCCACATTTCCCTCAGCTCCCAGATTTAGCCCAGAGCTCAGACATGAACAATGAAATGTTAATCTGATCCATTGCAGTCAGCGATTTTAAAAAAACATCCCAGAAGTCACCTCTTCTGCAAACATACCCATCTAAAAGGGATATTAGCTGGTGCTTTTGCAAAGAAACACTAAGACAAGGCTGCTTTTGTTACATGAAAGATCTCCCAGTGACGGACAGCTGCTGGGCCATGCCTTGTACAGGACAGCAGATACGAATTACCTAGCAGTGAAACATCTCAGGCATCAGTGCTTTGAATGTTTATCATCAGCTGGTGAAACAAAAGGCATCTCCAGCATTTTGGAGAGGATAGCCAAGAGTAACTGCTGACACAACATCTCAGCTGGCACTTTCTGGAAGATAGTCTCATTAAAAGTAAAAGTAAGAAGAGGAGAGCTTACAGGAGCACTTGCAGAGACAGCTTACGTGAAGGAACTGAAAATGAGCAGAAGGGTTGCTAAAAGGCATAGAGGTTTTGCACAATAGCATATTCTCCTATAAACCACCTAATTCTTCTACTTGGTATTCATCACTGTCAGGAGCCTTTATAGGAGTGAATGAAGGCTTTATGCTTAGCCTCATTATCAGCTCAATGATAGAGGGCAAGCCGTGCACATGAAGTTCAGTACCAGAGATATGTTGTTAAAATGCTGCAATTTGTCAGCATTTAGATAAACAAATGAGGGGCACTGGGTGTGTGAAGTGACCTCTGAAGCATTCACGGGATATTTTGCCACTTGTTCTGAAAAAACGTATTCAAGTCGCTCTAGATTTGCTTGGGTGGAATGAGGAAACATTTATTTAAAAACGATCCCTTTGACCAAGGCAGGAGTTTACTCTCATTCTGCTTTAAGTTGTTTCTCTCCCTGTGCTTTGTTTACTAGTGTGCTTCCCATAGACCCCAGCATTCCAGCAAGCTGTCTTGGGCTTGATCCTGAGCAACTGGATGCAACAGCACATTCCTATTGACTTAATGCCTGTCAATCTACGGTGTGAAGAGTTCAAAAACAACTAATAACCCATGCAAAGTGGTAACATATCACAGCGATGTAACTGAAGGGATGTGCTCTTCCCTGCTCTGGCTAATAAATAATAAAACACAAAAGCAGAAAAAAGGTCAATCTCTGTAGAGATTTGACACACTTTCCTTTCCATAGGGAAAGCTGATCTTTTCTGTTTTATTTTCAGCAATATTTACCCTGAAGCTTACATTTGCCTGTTTCCTGTCAATTCTTCCTCCCAGCACTTGAGCGGAGCATGCTCAGGGAGAGGACAATGCCTCTTAGCAGAGGACTCCATTTCTCAGTTTCTTACAGAGTTTTTAATGATGCCATGAAAGGCAAGCACCCGAGACATCAAATCAAATGAATTGTAACACTTTCTGAAAAGCAAGATTATGCTACAATGGGGTTTCAATCACCTCCGGGAGAACGTTTGTCTGAAATCAGGCCTTCCTCAGATTATACACAGCTGTTGAGCTGCCTAATGCTTTCACAGTTTTCCTATGTTGAAGGAAAACCTTGGTGGCATAGGATCACCATCAATCTCAATACCTCATACAAAGTGGAGTCACTAAAGTCTCATTTGCAGCCCCTTTTCTTTTTGGCCTATACACAAACTTTTCTGCTCATTTGAAGAGAATTATGCGGGCTTAATTAAGTGTAGTAACTTATTGGTAGCACAGTGCCCAATCAATGAAATGTGCAGATGTGATGTGAAATGATGGGGCAATGCTGCTGTGAAGAATACAAATCAGGGTGACGGCTATTATTTGTATCTAAAAGAAGTTATTTGGGACTCAATTATCCCATTCATAGCAATTGTGGTGCACCAGATGGTTACAATGCATAAGAGTCTTCCACGACCATAACATTTTTTCTGAACACCTTTTCTTCTTCTCTAATTCACCATACGACGATTAGTTTCTTATTGGGTGTTTATTGAAATGAAGGGGGCTAAGGAACAGATTTAGTGCATCAAGGAACAAAAGGGAGGGGAGACCCATGAATCAAAATAGGAGACTGCAGGTTGCCTCTGTTGTTTTTCAGAGGCCTCGAAATAGTCGCCTTGCAGCTTATCTGCAATGACCTTCCCTCCTCTTCTTTCTCTTGCCCCCTTCTCTCTCCAGGTCCAGGAGATGTAAAGTTTTTAAAACCTGACCGGCTGCTGCGCCGTCTGTCAAAGCCTTTCCAGCCAAGTGAGCAGTTTTTCATTTAATTCATTGAGTTGTCCTCAATAACATTAATTCCTTCTCATCGGCACCATTGAAGCAGCGAATAGGAACAAAACCAAACGAGGTTGTGAATATAGTGCTGGTCATTAACTAGGGGCACTGACTCTATCATCTGTTCATCTCTTCGTGTCACTGAGGTGTTTGCAATATAAAAGCAAAGGAGAGAGGGAGAAAATGAGAACAGAAAAGCCTAAGGAACCAGGTTCTCAGTCTGAAATCAGCTTATTTTCTTTGCAACCAAGGAAGCAACAGCCGTTTGTACCAGAAGGCAGTAGCACTGGCGTTATCCTATAGCTCTTGCCTGGCATCTGCGTGAATCTGGTGGTGGAAGGTTAAATAAAGACAAGTCATGACCTCCCTTTGCGTGTGCAGGAAAGGGGCAGCCGCTGCGATGCATTGCAGCCATATGTCACTCCCATGTAAAGGCGACAGGACCTTTGGGAAAAGAAACCCCCTGCCTGGGCTCAGGTGAAAGCCCTGGGGACGGCAGCACGCTCGGGTCTGCACGTGCTGATCCGCAGCTCCGAGCAGCAGAGCCTCGTGCTCGTACGCAGGATGCCAAGGAGGAGCTAACCTTCTCCCTCGGCAGTCCTCCCTGCTAACCTGCTTTATCTCCTGCGCCCGCAGCGTCCCGCTCCCCGCAGGCTGGAGTTTCAGGAGAAGCCGTGCACAGGCTTCGGTTTTAGTCTACCTGTCGCTAGGGCTGCATCTGGCTGTTCAACACGGGAGCAATGCGTCTACGTCTTGCCTGCTCAAGACAGCGGTCTAGCTCTGGTGGCGTCTGCTTGAAACTTGATCGTGTGGCTGCAGAGGCTGGCAACCACATCCTACTTTGGGGTTAGCCAAATAAAACTATATTTTGGTTTAGTGCTGCTAGCTTTGAGGAAATGATGGTTATGATATTTGGGCCAGAGTTTATGTTTACTTACACTATGGCTGCCACGAGACAGAGTCCGTTTTTCCTAACTTAACAAAGGAAAACAGCATGCAAAATAGGCCTTTTTAATAATATTTTTCAGAGGTGCTTTCCAACTTAAAGACACAGACATTGCAATGCCACTTGCATTCTGATGCCTATACTGAAATAGCAGCAAACTGCAACCCACAAGTCCAAGTCATGCATTGCAAATTGTTTATTATTTGCAAATACATGAAGCTTGCTGACATGTATCACATACATCTAATTTCAACCATGTATTTTCTTTAATAAACAAAACATGCTGTACCAGCAAAGCTATAACCGAGTCATAACATCTGATTTTTCAGACAATGTAAAGATCACAAAGACAACTTCTTCTCCCAAAACAACAACAAAGTAGGGAAGAAAGGCAAAAAAGTTTGGAAAATATTCCAAAACTGCCTATCAATCACTGTTTTACTAATCATATAAGCAGAGGCAGAATGTCAAAGAGTTTTAACATTACTATATACTATTGTTTTTCCCAATATTATGAATACAGCTCTTGGAATCAAGTTCTTCTCTAAAATCTCTAGGTTCAGATGGACCATGCAAGCACTAAACATTTTCAAGAAAGGTGCACCAGGATACAGAAGACAAAGAAGAATAGTCTGAGAATCCAGTGTTTCCTTTCCTTGTTGCAGGGCCCGCTATGGTGCCCGTGGGCCCCCGTAATCCTGTTTTCTATCTCAGCTACATTCTTTACAGAACAAAATAGACCCCTGCCTTGCACCGTTTGTGAATTAGACCCTTGTATTTTCTATTTTGTTTAGCTTTCGAACAATACTTTGCACTGTCAGGGCACCCCATATTTATCAATTTCCATGAATTCTCCACAACTCAGGCTTCAGGCAGCACCAGCAATTTCTTACGTTTTACAGACTAGTGAAGTTATAAAGATGATAAGCATCAGCTTGGCTACATCTCAGCCATACTGGGGTTGGGGTATATACTCTAGTCATGCTTCACCTCGGAGAGACCAGAGTAGAAGACCTTCCTGGTTTCTGGTGGCACAGGTAAGGATGGAGCCAAGCTGTGCTCCCGTTGTTCCCTGGCTAGCATGGTCAAAGGACCACAGTTATGGGAAATCTGCTTCGCAGTTTAGACATATATCTACTTTTCCACTAGCAAAAGAAGGAATAGAAAGTAGAAGCCCTGATTCCAGTCATCTTCTCTAACATCTGCATTACTGTCCTACCACTAATTGGCCATATGGTCTCCTAAGGCGCTTTCTGAGAGCTACACATGGCAAACAGAAAGGCAGCTAGAGACCAGAGACACAACATTAGTGATCTCAAAAAGTGAAATGAATCTTTCTTTCTAAGGGCGAATAACTGCACTTAGCATGTTAGAAGCAATTTGTTTTGTTAGGTGGAGAATAAAACTCTGGACTCACTTCAGCTGAATGTAAATTGGCCTTGATCGGGAGAAGATTTCACATAGTGTTTGCTATTGCTGTAGCTTAATATTATTGCAATACAGTGGTGTAATCCTGGCACTTCAGATTCTCCATTAAATAGGAGCTAACTGAATTTTGGCACAGCTTTCCTGACCATTGTGCATTTTTGAAAATGGAAATCATGTCAGTCAAAGTGAATTACAGTCTGTACCCACTTTGGTAAACTTTAGGATAATTTAAGAACTTATTGCAAAACCCCAACCAGATCTCATGTCATTGCAACTGGTAGACATGGCAATGACACAGTATGGCTAAGACCATAAAAGTTTGTTCCCACAATGTTTTCAGATTAGGCTTTAATTAAGACACAGTACTCACTTTGCAGGCTCTGATTTCCTGACTGTACTAATTCATCAAAACAAATTAAGACCCAGCAGGTAAGAGGTATACTGTGACCCTAAAGGCTATGAGACTGTCGAATACAGGCAGGCAGCTCCTGAACACGGCAATACATGTGTTAAAGCCCCAAAGATTTTGTCTGCCCCATAAGTATTTTTGTTAAGTCTTATTCATTATCCTTTACCATAGGCTTCCACCAAACCTGGGTACTATTGAGTTGCATCTCAGCAAACACATTATAAAAAAAGTGATTTTCTGTCCAGAGGGATGTAGGCTGGTTTCTCTGAGAGGTACTTAAATACCTCTGAAGAGCCTTGCTTTATAGTCTAGGAGATGGGACGAGGGCACTAAGAAGTACTCGGGCCAGGACGGTCGAGTCGTGAAAATAATGAGAGCTTTCAGTGCAGGTCTCCCAGGGAGATTGTATCCACACATCTCCCTTAACTTTGGTTTTCCCAGGGACATCCAAGAGACAGCTGGACTTTGTGCACCAAGTCAGTATCAGAAATTATCACAGTTCCATGATGGCTTGTCTTAAGCTTGAGTTGCTTTGATGTTTTAACTTGACAGTATCTTTTTCTTTCAAATATTATTGTGGTGACATTTTGGTTTCAGATTTCTACTGAGACTGTCCATAGTATGTACACAGAAAAATAAAAAGAAACAAATTTATGGTGCTGCTTTCTCTCTCATACAAGGAGAGTTTTTCCTATATGTTTTGTTTTGATCTTATCTATTAATAGCGATAATTTCTTTGCTTTCTCCAGGTCTCTTATTTTTATTTTTAGTAAGAATACATGCATGCAAAAGTATCTGTGCTGAAGCCTGAAACCCCCTGAGGCCTATCTAAGTGCTATGAACTTGAATGTACAAAGGAATGTCTCTCATTAATGGATATTTATATATCATCTGCATAATCATATTTTTCTATTTCCTCCTCCAGCCCCCTTTTATGTCTTTTGTCATTTGGGTTTGGCCATACACTAGCTGTCAGAGGTCAATTATGAGACCAAAAGGTGAATGAGGAAATTATAGCTCACCCGATGGAGAACCTAAAATATATAGTTGCCGTTGACTCTGTCAGAAGTTTTTTTTTTCTGTATTTAAGGAGAGAGTAGAAAAGAGTTTTGGATTTATTTCGATCAGTGTTAAGGTCAAAACAATCATAACTTTTCATATCTGCTCAATTAATTACAAATACTAACTAGTTAGGCTGGATAGTTCTGTGGTTTCCATGTCTTTGAAAATCTATTTCCCAAATAACTGAAAAAAAAAGTTATTTGCTTTGACTTGTACCTGAGATTACGTGTATATATCTGCTTCTTCACAGACTACTTAAAAAAAAGATCCTAGCTACTCTGAAAGTTGACTTCAAAAAAGGTAGCCATTCTTCTGTTTAAATCTCATGCTCTTCCAACTAACAAATAAACATTTCTTTTTTCTTTTCTCATAACAGCTCTCCTGAAACAAACAGTTTCACTGGAAAAGAAGCGTGACATCCCAAATCTGCATTCTCTTGGATTTTACACTATTATGAGTGGAGTTTGCAATCAAAATAAGGGCCTCAGTTCATCTGGAAATACACAGAGCAGAACAAAATCTGTCATTCATTTAGAACTGCTGTGTCTCGGCAAGGCTAGGTATTATGATATTTAGGTAGGGAAGTAATAAAGGTATCACTTTGGGGCCCAAAGTACACCTCCTGGATGCTTGTATATTCTCAGTAAAGTCATACAAATATTTGTGAGGCCAGATATTTATCCAGGGTAAGTTCTTTGACCTCAAGGCATGACACTGATTTGCACCTACTGGGGATCTGGTCCTAAATAAAAAGGCCAGATTGCTACAGCCTTCACTTAACCACACAGGAAAAAAAAAAACAAAACCCACCTCCAAGGAGACTTAGGGAGAGGTTCCCACAAAGGCAGATGCGAGTAATGAGGTCTGAAATAGCACCGGCTAGGAAATTGTCCCTGAAATAGTTCAGATGGCCTCCCAACTGCAGTTTCAGAGAAGTCTTTTTAAAAAAAGAACTTTGCAAATACTGAACACCAAATTTTGACATTTTGCAGAAATGCATAAGCATCTGCATGAGCAGAAAATTTGATTTCTCCCTTTCAAAATTAGTTTTCTTTTCTGAATATGTTTCATCGTATATACATGAAAAATAGAGTCAAAAACAGACTAAGCTACAACATGCCTAAAGCCACGCAACCTTGCAGTGCCTGTGTCATCAAGGGAGGAAGAAGAAGCCATCAGTGTCAGACAGAGCTCCATCCAGGCCACCCTGCTTTCCCTTTCCCGTGGTTGCAGTCACAGCTTGGTACACTGGGACATACACATGAGCAACCTTCACACAGCGTGTGGTGCCTATTGCACAGTCTCACAGCTAGTTTAAGCACAGACCAGTTCTGCGGGCATGGGAAGTTTGGGGGAAACAGCCCTCTTGAGCTCATACCCACAGCGCAGTGCTGAAAAAGAACTTTGCATGTCCTTTCATATGTCCTTTTGCACGCCCAGTCTTCTTCTCCTCTAGGGCTGGGAAAGGCAGGCTACAGACTGCATTCATGTTCTTCCCTCTCTTAATTAAATACATTTGGTTAGCTGTAACTTGGGTCCTTTGAATGAGATGGAGTCCAAAACTTTCCCAAAGTTACAAGCTTTCATATGGCCTGAGAACTTCCTCAGTGCCTGATAAAAGTTGTTTGTTGAGATTGGAAGCGC
>NW_010589544.1:450671-478332 GCF_000705375.1 Tinamus guttatus
CCTTTTCTGCATCCCCTGCTCCTGCCCCAATGCCACCCGAGGCTTCTCATCAGTGCTGGGGGGCCACTTCTTGATGTGCTGCAGATGTGGGGCCTTGCTGGTGCTTTCACATGGAACTCCAATCGCTCGAAAAGGTCTCACCCTGTGACTAAATTCTCAAACCTGCAAGCTGCAAGCAAAGCCCATGTTCCCGTCCCGACTGAAAAGGGCAAGCTAATGAAAGAAACCCCCACCTACTAATTCACAGGATGCATGAAAAGAAACCTAAACCCCCCACATTCTCAATGCTAATTAAGCAATAATGATCAAGGCACAGAGTATTTCCTGGGGATTAATAACTAACTGGGAGGAGATGATGACCCCAGACAGTCATTAATCCTCAGGAAATGCCCTGCATCGAAGTTCTTATTGCTTGTTCAGACTAAATATGTGAGAAAAAAAGTTTTTAAAAAGTCTATCTGCCAGGAGGTTTTTCAGTGTATTTTTTCTTTAGTCATGATTATGAGTCCCCTGGAGTAGGAAATCTCAGATCCCTCAGCCAACTGCACAAAACTGCACTCCTCTAGGTCCCACTACGGTCAGAAACACAAATCAAATCAGTCTCTCGGATTCTCTCTTCTGCCAATGTATCTTGGGGCTCTCTGAATGTTCAGAGGCTGATGCTGAACAGCGTTACGCTGGGTGAAGGCCATTTCGGGGCTGAGCCTCAGCACCTCCCACATGAGCGTGACCTCTGCCGCTCTCCTCAAGCTCCAGCCCACGTCCACTCCTGACTACAGGGCTTGACCCTGCTGCGTGCTTGACTTCAAACATTTCAAGAAAATCTGCATGTTTCACTGACTTGAATGATTTAATAGATGAGGTCCCAGAATCAGAAACCCTTTGCACCTGAGTTCTCACCCCTATGTCTTCAACTCCCAGCAACATGTAGCCAATAACAGGGGACGCAGGTGGAAAGTTGAGCACACGTAACGACACTTTCAGGAGCTGAAACTGCATTTAAAAGCACCCGTGCCGAGCAGAGAGCAAGCGCCATGCCGTGCAGACGGCTGGCAGCGCAGTGTAGGCCCCAGGCCCGGGCATCACTTTGAGGGGCTTGCACTGGAAATCTCGTCTTGTGTGTGGGTCTGTGGGAATGGACATGGCAGTCTTCAAACCAAATGATTTCTGTTGCAATTTCATAAAAGATAAATGATCAGATCATGCTAATAGCACAACTACTTATTGCAAACTGCTGTTCACAATGAAGGCCTCAAGAGTCGCACACATCCTTACATAAAAAGAGAAGATCAAGCTCCTAATATAACGATCCCTCACACATGGATATTTTCATGTCTACCTAAATCAGAGTTGAACTTCTGTAAAAAAAAATGGAAATTAAACAAAATTTCTCTCATTATTACTGGTAGTCTTAAAATTCTACTGAAAATAGATTTCATAAATTTTTGTATGCCATTAAGTATTTCCTTTAGCTTAGGAATAGGAATCACACAAAAAGAAAATAAAGGCATTATTTTCATCTTCCCAGATGGGTTAAAAGAATGGCAATTCAATAAATACTATAAATGGTATAAAAAGTGAAATTCTCTTTTCTAAAATATTTGCCATTTAATATTAGAAAAGGTTAATAATGGTACAAGGAAAAAAATATTTACATATATGTGATATGCTTATTAAAATAGAGTTCATCCTTAGTGTCCTTCTTTCAGATCTTCTGTATCATTCCTCAAAAAAAAACAAAGGATGAGGAAGAAAAGTCTGATAACAATAAGCCCTGCCTGACTCCAGCTCCCACATTAGCCTGAGACCAGGGAAAGCATTCAGCACCTAACAGGATTAAGCTAAAGAAAAATACTTAGAAGGAGCCAGTTAAAATTCAGTTGGCATACTAGTGATATTTGAGTGATTATTTTGTCCAAAGTAGTCTTACTCATCTCTAATGAGAACATATTTAATCAGAAGATGAAAAAAAAGATTCATAAATCAACACAATGTATCACACTACAGAAAGTAACCTAACATATATCTGTATGAATTAGCAAACTCCATTTTGCATGGAGTTCTCCCGAGCTGCTTTCACAGGACCCCTGCTTTATCCTTCACATAAATCTCTTCACTTTGCTGCAATACCAGCCCTTAGTGTTAATAACACAATGTCAGCATTTTGGTGAGATTTATATAGAAAAACTACACTGAAAATTGCCTGGTCATTATACATTCCTTTGGAATCAATGAAATGCTATAAATCTTCTTTAGATACTTAGGTGCTTGTATGATTCAAACACTATTCCCTGACATTCATTAGAGCATACTGAAGCATGGTGTTGCAAAGAAGAAAAAAAAATGCAATAAGGTTGCTGTGCTAAAATTGTTATTTTTTAAGAAAATCAAGTACAGATGGAGTATATTCTGAGTGGGCGGGGAGACCTGTTTGTGCACTGAAAACTAATAACTTGTCCAAAATACAACCAATGCTATTGCTCCTCCATACCATGAGAGCAATCACTTGGTCTAAGGTTTCACATTGGCCTATTTCTTCTTAGCTGGGCTAAGCTGGCATCGAGGGGCTATCATCTGTCAAAATATCAGCAGGAGAAACAATTGACAAAGCCACCACTTGAGAATGTTGAGTAAACCGGGTAAAAAAGCAGTGAAAGAAGTTAATGTGCAACCTGGCACACAGTACCAGCCCAAGCCGTGAGAACCACTTACGTGATAATTGGTGCCTCACAATATCTTCTGCTCTGTAAAACATTGTCTTGGGCTTGTCTTTCAGCACAGGAACTGATCTCTTTGAGACGCAATGAAACAAACACCCACCCAAAAGCCCCCTCCAGCTGACAGGGGAGGGATTCAGGTGGGAAAGCTTGCAATTTCTGAACAGGTACAAACAGTTTCAGGTAACTCCAGACTCACCCAGGGTCAGCGGAGAAAAGCAGACCGTTTTTTGAAAGAAGCAGCAGCAAATTTATAGGCATTCATTTGTTCGGTTCAGACAGAAATGAGTAGCCTCTAGGGTTCACAGTATCTCTCTCCCTGTTTTACCCTCCTTGTTGTCCAACCTTAAAAAAATGCTTATTGTACTGACTAAGCATTGCCAGGGGAAGAAATGTAAAACCAGGAATCACAATGGGAACAGAGAAAATCAAAAGCTGGTCTTTCTACAAAGTAGGTGTCTAGGCAGCAAAAAAAAAAAATCAGAATATATGAATAGATCATGAGACACCTGCAATACATGTCCTTCACACTACATCCAAGCTTCCTTACCCTTTGTTCATATATGCATATCCACATACATATAGAGAAAGAAACCAAAATCAAAGCTAGCAAAGTATTACCATGTTACATATACATTCATATCTATACACTGTAAACACACACATGCCTCAGAGAGGGCAGCCGCTCTGCAAGGCAGCATCACTGTGCAGAAGAGGGGGAGTCTACACTTTATGTGAAACCTGTACTAAAAGATTTGATGATACAAAGGCTGTAAGTAGAGGGGTGAATTTCACCCTATAAGGCGAATTCTTTTACTGTCTAAAGTTGGTTCACTTAGAGTTTGTGAAAAAACCTAGGAGACTGTTCTAAAATGGGATCTTCTTGAGAGAAAGGTTCTGATTTGTAGCTACTGGAAAATATGAAATCTATGTATGTTTTGGCATATCTTTAGATTCTCAAGAGTCAAGAAAAACTACTCATTGTTTTTTAATGATTCAGAGGGTGGCAGCCAGTCCTTAAAAAGTGGGAGAACTCAATGTTTGTAGAGCAAATATAATTTCATTTATGACAGAAAATTTCCCATAGCCAAATTTGTTATTTCGTGGGTTGTTTTTAAAAAACAGTGATCCTTGTTCAGGCTTGTTGCTAGGAACAAACATGTGGGCAAATGCTGTTTCTGAAATATGCTCAACAGCAGGCCAGGTGAGCTATTGTATAGTTTTGGGGCTCTTGCTGTGTTAAAAATCATAGATGAATCATCACAAGTTTCCTTCAGAGTTCACCAAAGCTTAAGACAGTCATAGTTTCCTTCTCAATCTGTGCTAACTCAATCCCTGTTCCATCAAATGCGCCATCCTTTTCATAAATAGTCATATAGGGACAGGACTCTCAATATGTCAACGGAAAAGTAAAAGCACAGTGTGTGTTTGGTATCCAAAAGGAAAAACAACCATTATGGGTTTTCCTTTGATGAGATCATGCACTGTCTCACAAAAATGGCAATGACACAGCCAGAACTACTACATGAAAATAGCAGAGATAAAAAGAGAGCACAGAGACGAGACTAAAACTACCTCCCTCGTGAATAGGACTGGCATACCCTGCTCTTATGCTTCACAAGCAGCCCTGAGCTGTGTAGAGAACCTGAAAAAGCCTGATGTACCTGGACTCGGTTCAGCCACTGCAAGGGAATTAAAAGGCTCGTATTTGAGGACCACTGTCTACATGCCAGTAAAAGGGACTCTCCAGGGAGAACGAGATGCAGTGCTGTGAAGATACCAGTCAAAGATGCAGCATTCCATACTATCTTTAGGTATATATCTACACTGTAGATGTAGGGGTCCAAAAAGTGACCTCAAACACTGGAGCCCTGAACATCCATAATATTTACCAGTTCACTCCCTGCCTATTTCTCAACTTCTCCAACTAGCTCCCTTCAAAAGCAGGCCCAGGTACAAGGCTAGCAACAACACACTTTGGGGACTGCTACCAAAGACATTAGGTATGAGGCAGGATTTGGTCAAGTCATCAGCTCTTCACCTTTGTCCTCACAGGCAGTTCAGCCTTAGGCACTCCCACCTGCCCTCATGCCATAATCCTGTGTATGTATCATCAGCTTGTGCTACAACACCAGCAAATTTGAGAGTTGGGACTTAGACTCACTATGACAATAGACATTTCATACAGAAAAGGTCAAAATGTTAATTTTGTTACAGAATTGGTTTAGACTTTGCTTATAGGTCAAACAAGGCTGAGGTGGTCTAAACGGTGCAAGCTGGTAATCATCAGTAAGGAAACCATAACTTTCTGTACCCTTTCCTCGGCCACCACTAGCATACGTATGCTCAACAGATGGATTGGTGCAGACATGCACATCTGGAATGCAGGTGTTCCACCAGATACTTGGTGGCATTCCAGCAGCTGGATTTCTCCATAGGCATCCTCCATTGCTCAGTGCCAAGAAAGAAGTTTGTCCCTAATTGGCATTAACAATAACAACGATATCTCCTCCTCCTTAACAAGCTGAAGGCTGGAGTCAGTCACACATCTCACTCTGCTTCCCTTTACTCTAATTCTCTTACAATTAGACCACCCTCCTCTTCATCTGCTTGGCAGACTGCTAGAGGTGGAAATCAGGGCCAGCAGCAGCTGCTAGTTCTTTATTGCTCATCAGTTCTTCATTTGAGAATTTTTTTTTATCCTTCAGCAGCTGGGGAAAAACAGAGGAGAACAACAGTGGCTTCTTGAGCTTGAAAACATAGCTCCAAACATGGATACATTAAATAAATAAATCTCTTTGGAGCTAAGCCTCATTCATTCACATAGCCATACACCTTGTCTGAGTTTTGCTAAATAGCTCCATGATACTACCAGAAAAGATAGCAATGTATCTTGTAAGCAAGGCAGAAAGCTTTGCACACACACTCTGCAGGCCGCTCCAGACAGTGCTGAAATGCACATTCGCCTGAAAGGAAACAATGGTACTACAAAGAAAGCACAAGCAAAAGGGGAATTATTTAAAAGGAATGGTCAGATAGCTCAGCAGCTTGCTAAGCCATACTCCAGTGTTCCTTTTTTTTCCCCACAGATATATTTTCATCCTCAAATGTATTAAGAATAGACACTTAAAATTCTGCCTCCTATTTTTAACACCATATTCAAGATATAAAAACCTGTCTTGACTATCTGGAATGTTTCATCTGAAGGTCTCTTCCCAAAGAGCAGAGTTGCTTCTAGTTGATTTTCAAGTGGTAGCAAGATGCCACAAATCCTTTACTTCTGTAGCACCTTTCAGAATTCAGCCAAATAAAAAGTCTAAGTTGTCACAAGCTATCAGTAAATATTTAGTATTAGTCTTTTGACCAAATTATTGTATCATTATGACGCATACCACGTCAATAACAGAAGATTTTTGAAGAAGGAACTGAAACAAAATATTAAATATTGTGTAGTTGTTTAGAAGTAGTTATTAGAAGGAGCTGCTTGGTACTCCCTATCAGCACAACGGGGCTTGCAATGTGCCCCCTATGCAAATACTGAGTCTTTCTCCTTGGTTGCACTTGTGGCCATCTACAGCTATGATGACTACCGAGAAAAGTCATTTCTGAAAACACACTGCTGCTTGTATTGCTATACTATCTACTCCTGCTGTCATTAACTCTTTTTCATCGACTTCATCTTGAGTGACATGCAAAAGCTTTATATAGTACCAGGAATGAGATGACCCCGATTCCTGTCCAAAGACTGCACACACCACAGGTACAACATACAGAAACATAAATGATTAATTGCATTCAAACCATGATTACTTATACATGTCTTTAGAAACTAATTTCTGTCTTCTTTTTTCTTTCCCTTTAATCCATGTTTTCATAGAGCTCCTTGCTTTTTATTCTATTTTCCATGTTGGATGAAGTTTTAGTTCCTCCTTAAATGCCTTCTTAAAACCTGGAGTTACCCAGGTCTTGGTTAAAGGGGAAAAAAGAGTGATCAGTTATTCCTTGGCTTGTTCTTTCCTGTTGCAGAGCTTTGGTTGGGAAGAGATTCCTGTTGTCTTCCCCCTACCTCCCCCAAGCTGCTGAGCACTGTGATCTGGGAGCAGCTAGTAATGCAACAGGCTTACCCAAGGCAATCATTTACTAACGCACTGTTGTAGAAGGGAAGCTTATAATTCATAGGTAGGTCTTGGACACAGTGACTCTGGGCATTTTTACTAGGCTGGTGCTATACGGACGGTCGCAGCCTAGTCTGATAGGAAACCTGTTCCAGTTTTTAGGACATCTGCCCAAGCACCGGGAAACACTGCATCACCCCATGAGCTTGCTTCCAATGCTGTTGAAAAGGCCGACTTTGGGTGCCTCCGTTAGTTGTCGTAGTTACTGCGGCATGTAAGGCCAAAAGACAAGTTCAGACATCTCTACTCAGCCATGAAGGGAAAGTCCTTCTGGTGACCAATGTAGGCATAGTGATAAAGAGAGCTCTTACTTAATTTTTCTTGCTTCCAAAATATAATTTTTGCCATGGTGGTAAATGCTTTGAATGAAAGAGGGCTTATCATAGAACCATAGAATACTTAAGGTTGGAAGGGACCTCTAGAGGTCATCTAGTCCAACCCCCCTGCTCACGCAGGGTCACCTAGAGCACGTGGCACAGGACTGCATCCAAGCGGGTTTTGAAGATCTCCAGAGAAGGAGACTCCACAACCTCTCTGGGCAGCCTGTTCCAGTGCTCTGTCACTCGCACTGTTAAGAAACTTTTCCTTAAGTTCCTGTGGAACTTTTGATCCTCATAAAACTGCAAAAGTACTGAGTATCTGTGGTCCCAGCCAGTCTTTTAGTGCAAGAGGATGGAGATCTTAACATCAAAATAAATTATGTTCAGAATAATTTAAAAGCTACAAGATGATCCCATTGAAAGCTTGTTAAAAAACAGCCTGTGGATTCAGCATGTGTAATGATCCAGCTGAGTCCAAAGTCTTTTTTTTTTTTTTTAAGCTAGGAACCTAAATTTACGTTCCTAGGTCCAAATTTGGCTTCACAAATGCTGAAGCAAGCTCACTTTCATACACATTTCTCATGCTGCAGCAGCTACTGGAGGCATTACTGAGAGGTTTTTCATCTCCTTGACTATTTTACTGGGACAGAGGCTGTTGTGACATGCCAGGGGCAAGGAAAGAAGTTGCTTTGGGGAATTTCAGTCAGATCTGCGTTACTGGATCACAATTACTTCTGTTGATCCCAGGTTACCTCAGTAACTACACTGTCACCGTACCTATTGGAAAAAAGAAAAAAAATAGGAGAGAGGGAGAGACAGAAGCAGGCAGTTTGTTCAGGGATCCGGACAAAAGGAGTGTCTCAGTTTTCCGTGACTAATAGCTGAGATGCAAAGGGTCGAAAGCAGTTTATTTCACCACATAGCATTATAGATGAGATCCTTTGACTATGCTATCCCTTGACCCATTCTATTAGTGGAAAGCTTCTTAAGACTTTCATATTCTCCAAGGCCTCTCTTTTCCTTGACCTGGACTGAAACCAAATACCATACCACAAACGTATGCTATTTCAGGCACTTAGAGTTTTACAATTCCAGGCTGTGATCAATTACCAACTATTGAAGATTTATAACAAGCCCTTTTGCCACAGAACTGAAATCTGATGGTGACTTCAACTAGCAACTCTGAGAAAGCTGAGGAACTGATTTTTAAAGAAGAAGCTCCAAAGGGATCCCTATTTCCAGATTTAGCTGGACTGGCTGAACTCAGAATTGGAAACATTGGTGCTAGATTTTATCTAACAAAAGACTGAATGTCAATCACAATGGGAATTGTCTACCTGTAAAAGTTACACCAATATAACAACAGAGTGGGAAATTTTAGTTACACTTCAAATACACTGGTATTGTACTCCTATGAATATGTTTATTCCAACCTTTTCATTTTATCTTTTGCTACAGGGGAAGCAGCTTAATTCTAACCTTATTTCTAAGAACATACACATACAAAACAAAACAAAAAACACAGTTATATTCTGAAAGAAGGGGCACAGATCAATGTACGCAACTAGTGCATTCAAATTAGAAGTGTAGTTGTCTTTGTGGTCAAGAGAGTCTGACAGTTTGGTAGGACAAGTCTGCACGTAAGACCATTTCACCAGGCTACATATGGAACTAGCCTCCTAACTTGAGAACAAAAGTGAAATGCCTAAAGTTGGTTGGGATGAACATGGGCCTACAGAGGTTGCCTTATACTAATGGGGATGAGCTGACTGCTCTCTCTTTATGAATTATCCATTTCAGAAATAAAGGATTTGAACAAAGACTTCCCTGTATTCTTCCTACCTATCTTAACTTCCTCTTGGTCTAAGCTTACTAATGAAATACGAGTTACTCAAGCGAACAAGCTACTTGGCCTGAGGCTTTACAATGAGTCTTGGGGATAATGTGCATTTCTTTCCCACCCTCCATCACTTCTTTCGGAAACATCTTACAAATTTTTTAAAGAGAATTCTCCACAAAAAAAAAAGCCTTGTTTTCTGAAGGACACCTGTAAACCTTCTTACAAATTCTGAAAATACACAGTTCTGTTCACAAAACACTGAAATTCCCTGTTTCTGTGATTGTGATGGTTTTATATGTGCCTCCACCATCATGTCTCACTAGTTCTAGAACCAAACCTGCCACGTCACAAATCAGGTGCATCTGGATGGGTGATATAGATGCATTCCAAGCATTCAGGATATAGCTTTGAAAGTGCTAACTTTCTTGGCAAGCCTTCACCCTCTTGAAGCTTCAGTTTTTGTATCTGTAATGCTCTTCAGCACATGTAGCTAAAGCACCACATAAATATCAAGCATTTTTGTAAGGACAGATCTGGATATCCTCAGTTATAATACTTTCATCCTTGAATTCCTTCTGATTACCTTGAAACCAGATATATTTTTCACAGGTATTTCCAAATCTGGTTCACAGTGAGAAGTGAAGATTAGAGTCAGTAAATTTTTTCAGCTAGAAAGGATTTCCCATAAAGAGTCAAGGCTTCCTTGAAAATGAAATTTTTCATAGCACTCAAGAGTTACATTTATCAGAGTTGAAAGCTCAGGACTTCCTATTAACTTCACAAACACTCACTTCAATCTCACTCTATCCAGGGTGTCAAATGCATCAGAAATATGGTATGGACATTCATATTAAAAATTAAATCTGACAGGCAAGGCTATTTTCTACAACATTAATAATTCAAGACCTTTATTCTTCCCCTGCATAATTAATATTTTCGTTTTGTCTAATCCATAAATACAGACTTCAGCAGGTTTAAAATATGTTAATTATTATCAACATCTTTTCCTGAATTAAGTGTTTAGAAGTCCTAAATTTGGTTGAGATCTTCCTATCTGAAAACCTTTCTGATCTCTGATATCTTACTTAGGAGTTTTTTTCTGAGTTTTCTGTTTAAGTACTGTATGATACTGTTTGTAATTGCACTACTTTCTCTCTTCCCAGGATCTTGGACTTTCAGCTTTCTTTTCCATGCCAGTGCAGGCCAAGGATATTTAGATATTTCAAAATATGTCCCAAATATTTCTTTAGTGCTTTCTTCATAACTTGCCTATTTTCAGTTACTGCAGCTTTTCAAGTGGATTGGTTGCCCATCTGTCATTTTGTACATGGCTTTTGTATGACAATTGGAGTCACATTTTTCCTGCTTTTTTTAATAGTTTAATTTTCATAGAAGGTATTTGTCAAGGTCGTGACACTGTGACTCGCTGAATGAAGTGCTAGTGTGTCTGCTCGTCAGCGTGTGTGCTGAGGAGCCAAGCCTTGTCTGGGTGCATTCCCAAAACTTCATCAAACTAGACACAAACCTGCACCGTTTTACTGCTTGCTTTGTTAGTTCTAAACTCTCCAGAATCCTTACCTCATTCTAGCACTGGAAAGCTGGGAGGAAAGCTTTTAACTGGACATATATCATAAAAACACTATAATTTAATCCTCCTTTATATTATGAGAGGAGAGATTTCAAATTTTTCAAAGTTGTAATGGATAAAAGGTTCACTACATGTTCTAGATATCCTCTTCCTCTACACCATATTCTCTCTAGGGTTGCTTGGTATCATCACAATTCATATATAATATTACAATCTTTTTAAATATAGAGTTTACACCCTACTCCAGAATCTAACTTCTCTTGCTCTTTATTTACATTTGCCAATACTGAGACAAATGCTGTGTATCTTTTTATAGTTTCTTTGTAACAAAACAGTTGGACAAATTGATCATTCTCATTTTTCTAAAAAAGTTTCCTTCAATAATATTTCCATCTAACAGTCAGCATGATCTCAGAGTACAGTTTATTCCTGCTCTTTTTTCCCTTTCTTTACAAGATGCCTTTTAAATCTCTGAGAACATGTAAGTAGTGGTTCTTCATTTAGGTTTGCTATTTGATAACTCTGAATCCACAACAGGCAAACACACACTTCATTCATATAAAATTGATACTTGTCAATACACAGATATATAATAAGTATACTTTCTCACATTTAGCATGCTGCACTGCATTCCAGTTTACACTAAAAGGTTAGACATCAGTCTATTAAAAGTCTCTAAGGTCAAAAAGTCCAGCTATAATTACTAACTCAGAAGACTATTAGGAATTATGAGCTAAGGTCTTTCACGTGTCTTGAACTCTGTAGAGGATTCCAGGCTTTAAGATGAAGCTGGACACTTACTAAAGAAGTCTCACAAATTGATGAGGCTTCTTATGTTTCACAGTTGCATTCAAACCACGTGCTCCCTAGGCTTCATACTGCTGATCTCTTGCCTCTTCTATCCTATCGGTTTTCCTTCAATTTGTAGGCAGACTCCTGTACAGCAGTTATTATTAATTTCCATAGCATTTCACTTAGCTGCAATCCATGCAAGCTCCTGGCTGTACTTCACCAAACAGGTATAGTGCCAGTCTTGAAGACACAAAACGGTAGGACTATAATCAAAGCCATATTTACTGTGATCTTGTCACATCACTCTCCCTGATCTCTGGGCAAAGAGCAAATTTTTGTAGAAATAAATGGATCAGACCTATTTCCAAGAGGTCCTATCAGCAGTGGCCATCTAACTGCTTCACAGAAAGGACCTAATAGCGGGCAGTTATAAGATACCCAGTGGTGTTTTCCTAAATTTTGTTATCGTTTCCTTTACAAGATTTGGGACCGGGAAGTAACTACCGTAGCTGTGCCAGAGGTCCTTGGTCCTTGTTCAGCCTAAATCACTTTTGTGGGCCAATATAACTTCGATTTAACAGATACAAACATCAAGGAGAATTTCTGGAAGCACGCTCAGAGACCTGGATTAGGTTCCACATGTTTTTTTTTGGCAGAGTTGATTTTGGAGGTGGAATTCAGCTGATCAGTCTGTAATGATTAAACTGCCATCTTTCCCAGTCGATATGAAAAGTTATGCAGCTGTTTCAAAGGCAGCTGTATAAATTCAACTAAATCACAGGAAAAGCAGTTTATTCATTATAATATGGCTTGAGGCAAAATAAAGCTGAAGTTATTAAACTGTAACTAAAAGCTAAGCATAGTAAAATATATTGAAAACAAGATTAAAAGCATATACACAGTATGAACTCCTAGTCCAGCGGGTGGAGGTCAGGAGATAGAGAAAACTAATTCCTAAGTGGAAAACTGCAATTCCTGAAATATCTATTCCTGCATCCAGTGTGGATTATGGGATTTGAAATTGATAAGAAATGACTGCCACTATCATTCAAAAGAAAAGAGAATCAATCCAGTAACTTTTGCTTATAAAAACAATAATAATGACATGTTCTTTCAACCGTGACCTTGATAACTTTTTTAAGAGCTTCAGACAGCACTCGGTGTCAAACTGTAGTTTTTTCATGGCAGGGTTGAACTGTTTTGAAAATGCAACAGTTGGCCAGGATAAATCTTTATCTTCATTCACCCATTGTTGCTTGTATTTTTGTAGCCTTCTGGTAGCAAGAGGTCACATTTCCATGAAGATAAATTCCCTATTAGACCCAACTGTGGTCTGAGGTCATTGCATATCTGTGCCAGGACAGACTTAAAAGTGATGGCGAATAGGAAGTTTTTGTGTTGTATTGTCCTGGTTTACTGTGGCTGGAGCCAGACAGTTTTAGGACCAATATGAGCACGGGCTAAAGCAGGCACATCTTTCTACTTGCTCATCACACAACAATGAGTAAATAAACACTGTCCTCCATCCAGACCGAGCTGTCAGCCCAATTAGGCATGTGAATGTCCCAACGCGCCGCATTTCCTATATCTTCACCTACACTTTCTACTGCTCATTTGCCTGGGGTGATTTCAGAGAGCCGGGGCTGCACTGAGGCACAGTCACGCTGCTGGCAAGGGTCAGCTCTCCTGTGTCAACACTAATCCTTCCTGTCTGCTATCAGCTAGTTTGACATTTGATTTGTGTCAAGTCTCTGTGTCCACTGGAAGCCAAATATCACAGCTCTGAGATAACATTTTGCCCCACTTTCCTCCAATCACTGAATGATTTTGTATTTTCTTCACTCAAACTCCTAACCAAGGAGTTACTAAGGAAAAGTTGTGTGTGCCTGAGAAATTATCCTAGGGTGAACAGTATTTCACTTCATAATTACCGTGGCATTTTGGTGTATATTCAGGTAATTACAAAGGAATTAAACAGTAAATTTATCTACACAAATTGTATGCCTGGTATTTGGAGCCTGTCACTGAAATGCGCTCACTGGTTTACCCAGTGCAACAGAACGGGTTGGTACAACACTGAATTTTAGTCCCATCTCAAAACTTGACACGAAAAAAAAAGGCCAGTCACTCAAAAATATCTCAGTGTTCACATCAGACTTGTCCTAATCGAAGCCAAAGCCTTCTCTCACCCTCTCCAACTCTGCCAAATTAGTTTGTTATGACTCCCTGATAAAGATCTGTATCTACTGAAAGATAAGCCAGGACCACCACCATTTTGGGCCTTCAAAGCATGCAGAAGTGCATTATAGCACGGTGTGAAGGGATATGCCTGTCAGGAAAGTGCCAGTTCTTGTCACAAGGCTGTTCCTCCTATTTTTGCACCAAAGGACGATTTTCCCATGAACCTCTGTAGTTGCAAGCTCAGCATCTAATTGTTGGCTATATATTACTTGATGTATATGGTCCACAGTTCTAGCAGGCATAATGATGAGCTAGCCTTAGGTACATGGGTTCAGATACAGATCAGCACATCCAAACTACAAAATTTTGATGTAAGCAGTCTTAAATCAAGAGAATCTTTCATGTACAGAAACATCTTACTCTTAAGCACCCAGACACACGCAAATACTAGTGGAACTTGCTTTACAAAAGCAGCACCTAAATAAATTCCCTAACTTGATGGTATGTTTGCAGTACAGCTATAAGTTGGAGATAGAGGAGTATAATGTCCCTGAAAATTCAGTCATTTCTTTGAAAAAGAAATCATAGAGTAAACATATATCTATATATATTTTACAGGAATATGGCCAGCCATCTAAGGCAGGTGTACTGGTCGCAATAAAATATTCCTCTTTTGTCTTGGCATTCACATTGTTGAATACTTCCAAAATCAAAATCAAACTTTTGCCTAAAGGAAAAGAATTAGGAAAAGAAAACCAAAAAAATCTCATCTGTATTATGATAGCCATCAAATTTGGCAGCACTTTAGACCTAGTTCCAGAATGATGTGAGCAAAAATAACACTGCAAAATACACGTGCAGTTTATTTGATAGAGTAACTATGGATACCATGATACATTATATGCAATTCAAGGTTTAAATACAGCTGCTTGCACAGACATTTAGTGTTTTCTTTGGTAAACCCTGTGTTAGTGCAAACAGCAAACAGTAAGGCTTTTTGCTGAATGAGTCTGTCTCCACAATGTAAGTTAATTACATCGTATTCTAGATTTTTTTAGGTCAAATAAATTTCAGGGATAGATTAAAAAAATCACAGTTAAACGTTCTTTAATAAGGTTGTCCTTGGTAGAAATAATTTTGAAATTAGAAGCTGCCTTTACTGCAACATCAGTGTACCTACCTTAGAGGGTTTTTTCTCCCCCAGAAGTTGTTTAGGCATTTTTCTATGGGATGTTACTAAAATCTCACTCAAGTCATATCTTGTGGAGACAAAAATACTATGGTTATTGAAATGAAAGAGAAACCAAAAAACATTTAAATTTAAAATTGTAGGGGGAAAAAAGAAGAACAGAATGTTAATTCTTATATTTCAGGTAACAAAAATAATATTCTGCGTCATTTATGAGTGTAGTGTTGAACAGGATCAGCCAATGTCTTTAGCTGTGACTGATGAAAGGAGCAGTACCAACAGAGACCTTTGTGGAAGCCATTTCAGAAATGGCACCTCAAGAGCATTAGCTTTAAGAGTTAAAAAAAATGAAGAAAATGGGATGAGTCCCAAATATTAGAGATAATCCTCCAGGTTATCTGCAGGGGAGGGAAAATGTGACTTAAAATTTCTGGTTTTGTAACTGCAGGAGTCAAAATCCTACATTTAAAGGGAAAATAACAACAATACAAAGTTACGAATATGAAATCCCATAGCTCCAGGCATGAGGCTCTCCTAACATCTACAGTTTCTTTATTTTAATAAAGCCCTATAGTTCCAATGTCATTCCTCTCCTATACTGAAGTTACTAAATCATTCAAACTTTTCACACTCCTCAAACAACACAAAACACGTGTGACTGCAGGCAGCCCCAGAAGGGACATGTACCCTCTCCATCTTTGAGAGATCTCACTCTCAAAAAAAGCAAAACAAAATCTCATTGTAATCTCATTTGTGTCTCTGGGAAAGATTAATTTGGGGGATATGGAAATCCAAAAGGCAAACACTTCCTTCGAATTTTCAATCGACAGAAAAATTATTTTAAGTACTCAGAAAAAATAAACAGATTAGAGTCTCAACAATAAAGAAAAGAAATCAGAAAAAAAATCTAAGGAAAATGAAAAGTTTAACAGAAATTCTCAGGAGAAAAAGAGGCTTTAATCTACAACAGGACCTTAAAACATACAATAACTCTCATTAATCTTACTAGTGAGACATAAATGCATTGGTATCTCACCAGTAGCGGTATGTCAGAATGCGCTCATTTCCAGATATATTTTCATTTGCCTCACTATATTTTTGTGTATACTGTGCTCAGTCTTCCAAAGTGATTAACCTTCTCAAGCCATTGAGAGGAGGGCTCACCTAGAGTTTGTGTTGACTTCTGTGGGAATTCACCCCAGCTAACAAATAATCAAACTGAAGCTGGAACAGCACTACGATGGCTAAAACACAGGTTTCTTGGGAAAAATCACAGCATTTTTCCCTTCTATGAAAATAGGGACGGTGTTAGAACATGCATGCTTTTGTAGGTCAAATGGTCCTCAAGCTTTTATTATGGGCCACTTACTATGAAGGATTGTCAAGCAAAAAAAAAAAAAAAAAAGAAAAAACTAAAGAACACCACCACCTACATCCTGAGTTAAAAATTGACTGTAAGGCCACATGGCTGGACAAAATTATTGGTTAAAATTTGTTCCATGTCTAAAGGCTTTTAAATCATTACATTTCTTTGCTTCACTACTAAAGACAGAACAGCATATAACATCTATAACAAGGTAAAAAAACAAATCACCCTCTTATTTCTGGTGTTACGTAGAACAATGTACACCCGAATGAGACCCTACTCTGGGACCACGGACAAAGGAAAAGACCAAAGTCAACTGGATATTAAACTTAGTTTTGCTACTCTAGATAACGTGATAATTTAAACACATAAAATGTCAGAAACATATGTATTTTGGGGAAAAAAAGCTTGATAGCTGAGAATAATGACCTGCATATGGTGAAAAACATAACAGCATCACTTCCCTATTACATTTACCTGCAGTATTAATGGTTACAAAGTAACCACTTTTTTGTAGTCATGAACGCATTTGCATGTGAGAAGACACTTAGCATCTAGCCTGGGGACATAAAGCAAATAATAAAAGAAATTTGATAGTGACAGTATCCAAGACAGACATTATAAATCAAACCACTAACAGGTAAAAAGTTGCAGTCAGAAATTATAACTCTTAATTATTTTGTCTTCACAGATTTTTCTGTTCCTTTTATGATGGAAAATTCACAAATTGATCTGTCTTGTGTTGTTCCCCCTCTCACCCTGACAGAGCACTGACAATTTCATATCAAAGTCTGAAGCTTGGAGCCACCAAAGCTGGTGGAACTTCCTATCATTACCTATACTACCTTACCTGTAATGAGCTTCATTACAGGTGATGCTCAACCTACACTCAGAGGTGTTTTTTTTTTTTTTGTACATGGTGAGTAAAATTTGGTACCCTAAGGAAAACTTTAAAATTCACATAAGATTTATTTTTCTACCATATTACTACTTTTGAAGCTTTAAAAGCATGGAGAGAGGACAGAAGATGTTATACATCCTGAACTCTCTGGCTGACACCTAAAACACTAAACAAACAGAACGGAGCTATGAGTACCCATGGGACAGCATGACGAATAAAGTGTGAGATTTCTTCTGAGCAAATCTCAATTACAGGTAGGAACCATTTCAGTTGATCAACAGGCTTTTAGTCCTTCCAAACAATACTTGATAATGTCCATCCTTATTCATTTAATAATTATTATGAAAGGTAGGCGTGCATGCATGTGTGTATGTCACTGAGCGCAGTGTATTTATAAGAAGAGCAGGAAAGCAGAGGAGATCGACAGCAAAGCAAAGAACAAAAGAAGGAAAACAAGAAATGACTCTCTCTCTCCTCCTGATCAAACAAGACAGATAAAGATAAAAGAAATTTTGCTGGGAAACACGGGAGAAAACAGGATAAGAGAACATTGGGAAAAACAGTTTTGAAACGTTTATGCTAGGACTGGGTCATATATGACCTTTGAACCAGAAGTGGCCATTCCCAGTATGAGATCTTGTGAAGTATCATCTTATCCATATTTTAATTTCTACTAGCAATACCTTACTGCATAATATCATTTCATATCAGGTGATATCAGATTGTGACCTCCTTTTACAGTGTGGAGCTAAGGACCATTTCTTAGATCATCCACTCAGAAGAGCCTCTCAAAGCCCCCCCCAAAGAACTCTGCTGCTCCAAGAAAAAGGAGTTAAGACAACGACGCATGTTGTACAGCACAAACTGCCGGGCAAAATGCTGTGACACTTGGTTCCACACGCACACAAGTACTCTTGCACAAACTTCAGCACTACCTACATTAAGCACATCTGCCACGTGCTTTGACAGTGATGGCTGTTGGGATATTTCACACAAGTTATTTCTGTGCTAACACGGAGATGGACTTTTGGCCAGCGTATGAACCCAACCATTTTGAAGCACTGCTTTTCATTGAAAACATTTTGTCCACTTGATCTTCCACTGCTCATGCCCTTCATTACAGCTGTTAACACCTAACAGGGAAAACAGCAACACGACCAGAATGGACTTCTCCCTGTTCTGAGAGGTTTACAAACAGCTTTCCTTGACTCTTTCACAAGCATTTCAGAATTTCTTGGGGTTTTCCAGCTGCTTTTTGATCGCTAGTTTGACTAAGTCACAGCATGGCCCAACCAGCCTCTTTTCCCAGACAGGAATGGGAACGCATGGCTTGTGGTTGCGGTAAATTAATAAGGGGGAGAAAAAAAATAAACAGAAGGGACTTTTCCCACGTGTTTTACAACACTGCAAATCTGTCAACCATCCAGTTACTGTAGTGTACCATTCTCTTGCCAGTCATTCCTGTGCTCACTTGCTGTAGGACACAGCACTATCCAATGCACATCTTTTTTTCTGAGCTCTCTGAAACTCAGGAGACCGGATTCGCTCATAGTGTAACCTGGTGTCACTCTACTGTAGATTTTTAAACCAGTTCCAGATCTGCTTCCAAAATATATGCTTAAATTTATGAGGAATTTCTTGCTTGTAATGGATATAGCCTTAAGCCATAATTGCTGCAACTGCTTTCACAGAAATCTATTCCTACCTTCTTCTATTATCAACATTTACGCAAGTTTGCAATAAAAAAAAATGCTCAGGGAAGTATCTTACAGTAGAAAAATGATTTAATTTCACTTTCTATATCATAAGCTAGACCCCAAATTCATAGCTAGGGAGAACTCAATACAGTATTATAAATTCTTAAAATGCAGTATTTTTCAAAGGTGAAAGATTCCCAGTCAAATGCAGGATTTCCTGAAACAGGCTTTACAACAAACAAACAAAAAAAGCCTGTGTTGTATTTTTAACCTATATTCTCATCACTATTGTTCATTTTTCAGTACAAATACTATTAAAAGTCTCTTGTGGTGTGGCTGCTGCTTCATAATTAGTGGTGGAATATCCCTGGAAACCACTTTCCATTCATTTCCTCAGGCCTAAAGAGTGCAAGCAGAACTGACCAATTTCAGAAGCATGGTCCCAGCAGCTACCCTACAGGGAAGCACAGCTACTCTTCTTTGGCCTTTGGCAAAGATGGGGTCAGTTTGTGGTTCTCACAGTCCGAGAAACCATTCAAGAATGATTCAAAATTATAGTGATCAAGAGTCACATTTCAGCAGAGGAAACCTAAAAGTCTATATAACTAGTTTTCCCACAGTCCACGAATCTAAAACTGGAAGCTTAGTGCAATCTCACCTTCAGCTTTATACTCTTGTACAACAGTTGTAACCAGCTGATCTGCTGTGTATTAAAGGATCCGGTCCTATCTTCCTCTTAGCAAGATTGTAAATGAAATAGATCATCAACCACTTGAATGGCACCATCCCTTTTAGGATGTACATAGTGTATCACACAGGATCTACGTGTTGCCCTTTACAATCACTCTGTTGCTACACTCCGAGATGGTCAGGCCTGCATGTTCTCATAGCTCTCTTGCTAAACAACATATGAGATCAGACCCTGGGACTCAATCCAGAAGCTCACTGAACCCATGGAAAAAATCCAACTCATTCTCTGCATTTGGGGCTGCAACCCAAACCACCCTTTGAATGCACCTGAAGTATATCCACAGTCAAGTACTTAATCTCCATGCATGGAGCTTAAAGCCATAGGTGTCTGCATATTCATATTCTGTGCATTTACCATAACATCACCAGATACATTCTTCTTCCAAGACATGACTTAAGTAGATGATAATTGCTGGCAGCAAGAACGTGTATTATGGTCATGCCCAAAACTCATGTTTATTGTGCCAAGCATTATATATAATTAATACGTGATATGTAATTTGTGCCACATACATCATCATTCCTCCTTTTCCACTGTTCTTCAGTAGTACTCACTACACTTTTTAACAAGAGTAAAAGTAGAGCTTGTTGACAGGTTTATCTCCACAAAGGCTGATGCAACTCTAGACCAGCCATTAACTCTAGACTCTGTATGCAAATTGCACTGTTAGAAAATAATAGTTAAATAAACTGCTAAATATAATTTGAAGGGAAACAAAGGAAAGAGCTTGCTGTTGATAACCTGCAACATACAAAATTGCTGCATACCTTTAAATGTGCTCCACTTCTCATACACAGTCTTTTCTAGCAGAGTAATTTTCAAGACTACCCAACTATTTCAAAGGCTATCCATGCACACCAATGTTCACTTATTATGACACTAAAAAAAAAAAAAAAAAAAACAGAGTAAGAGCACTACAAATAATGAAGGCAAAATTCTGATTATATAAATATGGAAGCTTCTGAAAGTTAAGCCACCACGTTGAACTATTCCTGGGACCATGGGTGGGAAAGTTGTTTCTACAAATGGAACAGGCAGGCAAACATTTCAGCAAGGCTCCAAAAGTAGCCACAGATCTCTGCTGATGTTGAGAATATCTGAGTTTGGCATAATAATGAATAAAAATGTAAGTTTGGGAATGGAAATTAAATCTCATTTTCTGAAGCTTAACTCAGACCCCAACTGCAAGAAATCTATGAGATGACCTAACAGTGAGGGGTAGATTACCCCGCGCTTTGCTATTAAGCAACTTCTAAACCCTAAGCAACTTCTATGGGAATGTTTGGTTATTAGTAGACACAGGCTATAGGATTAACTGAACCTTCAATTCAGTGCAGTCCGGCAGTTCCTATATACAAAGCACACACAGAAAAAGAGGAGGTCTGAACACATATGAAGCTGTATACGTACACATTAGGTATATGTGGTCACAAATGATCAGATGAATTGGCCATCGTTATCTGAAAATGTGCCGCTTGCTCTCTGTGAAACCTGTCTATAAGCACTTGCACAACTGGATGTTAAGAGAGGGAAAAATGTATCAAGACAGGAGGAGAGAAAAAAAAATCTCCTTTAAGAAAAGATTCTTCTGACTCCTTCTACCTCGCCCAGTGTGGGGTTTTATTGTGATTTGCATGCACACGTTGAATACCCTCTTTTTAACTTTATACCTTTTACTGGGGTGGGTTAAAACATAATGTTAGAGAGTTTACATCTCCCATTTTAAACTGAGGTATTTTTTAAACTCTTTGTATTGAGAGATTGTTCGTGATTTTCTTCTTTTGTCCTCCCAAATTTTAACCAAGGGATGAAATAAAAATGTGCTGAAGAATTATGAAAGATGAATCTTACAACTGGGTACAAAATAGGGACTGGCAGGTGCATGTACCTTCGGATGTCTTGTGAAGGAGGTGGTTAAATTGCTACGAGCTCCAAAACCAGTGATTTATGATAATGGGAAGCTATACAGCATGCTCTTGAAATGCATTTTCAAATGATTGATTGAGCTTTAGTCTGGCTGAACACATACAGTAGATAGATTTCATGTCTGGCTTATCTGTCTGGTCCTGAGTGTTCATCAGTCAACCTAACTAACAAGCTAAAACTCAGGATTGTGGTCAGCAAGTTCATATTCATCTAAAAATATGGGGTCTGTAGCAAACTCTTTCACACAAAGAGCCCATATTGAATCTGTTTAATGCTTGCTTACCCCTACTAATGCTCTCCAGCTAGGAAAGGAAAGAAGTGTGGGCTTGAGAAGCAAGCTGACCCCTTGCATTTGCTTTCCCCTTCATTACTTTTAAACGTCACCTTAAGTAACAACTGCTGAAAACCATTAACAAAATCATTTTATGGTGCCAGAAATCTCAATAGCTCATAAAATTGTATTATGAACCACGTTAAATTTTGCACAAATCAAATGTGATTTAATGGCTTTTAATCAAAACAGTGGTGTTTTCTGTGTGGCTAGTTGCCTTGCAGCATGGTACATGAAACAGCTTCAAAGTACAGACTCAGCTCATAAAGGTGAAATGAGGTAAGAAATGTGTAGTGTAGAAGACCTAGGCACAAACTCCCAGCTGGTGAAGGGCAGTATATCTCCACAGGTCTCAGATAAAATCCCAGGTGCTGTATCTACAGGTACATCTAGAGTCATTGACCTATTCCAATGATAACTCTGACATAATTCCACTAATTTGAACTGGGCAAGAATATGATTATTACTATTTTTATAGGTCAAACAAGTGTCATAAGTATGTACTATGGACCATATGAAGAAGTCGGCACAAGATGAGTCTGTTTTGAAAGATTAGCTCCCTGCCTCTGCCATTTACCACTTGGGAAAAAAGGATCAATGAATTCCAGCCCCCTTGGCTGTTAATCTGTACTGAGTTTCAAACAAGCCTGTGGAAGGACAAGACCTGAACGGGTATTTGCAAGAAAAGAACCAATGCACACAAAAGTATACTCTGCTAATTAAAAACTTAAAATTATATCACAATGACTTTAAATGAGAGTGATCTCAGTCTAATCACATAATACTTTCTTTTGTGCTCGGGTCACGCCGTCACTCAGATGCAGCATTCAGGAAGCACATTTCATTAGACTAAATAAAGCTTCAATCATGTGTAAAATTTCCAACTTGAATAGGCAGCCATCATATCATTCATCAGTCTAGATGTATTTAATGGGTATAATTTCTTCCTCATATTTCTGTGTGTTGATTGTTTCATTTTCATTACAGAAATCTATCAAGATTGCTCTTTTGCTATTCTTCTGGTCAGAATAAATAATATTTTCTAAGTTGTGCCCCAAATACATTTCTTTCTGTTTGTCAAAGAATTGGGTGATTGAGGTAAATTTAAACAGGGAGACAAACAACAACAAAACAAAACACACACCCTCTCCTGGGAATCAGATAATATTACCCATCCTTTCATGTTTTGCAATTAATTAATTATACTTAATGCAAAACAAATTGAGCAGCCTTGTTCAAACACCATTGGCCCCTGCATACTGTGACACTGTTTCTATAGTCGAAAGCAAAGGGATTAAATTTAAAAATGGCTTTAAAGCCAGCTACAACACTCGAGAATGAGAGCACATCTCCCTCTCCCTTGTATGCGTAAGTGGGAAACTAGCACAATAAAATTGTCTGACTTCCAAATTTCAAAATTTGTTCACGAGTAGGAAGAATTGATAGTTTGAGGACGATTTGCAAAATCACCAGAAAGATGCTGTAGCATGCAGAGGCCCTAAATCTTTTCCTTCTAGCTTACTTTCAAAAACTAATTATTTTCTTCCAGGCTTTAGTCTTACAATTTGGAGGCACAGTGATCCTACTTATCAGGGACAAAATTATCGCATCAGAAGTATAATTCTAAACCATTTAAGTGGTCAAAGTTTCAACACCAAATAACATAACAGAGTTGTCCAGGTAGGGTACTATTTTTTTAAAAATTCTGCTTATTCCTCTGTGTTCCTCCACTGAGGATATAAACACGAAACGTTACACCACTCCTGGCTATTTAGCCAGAACAAGCCTTGCCTGCTCTGACTAGCCAAAACCTTTTCCAGTGTTTGCTCCTTTTAATGTTCCCTTCTCTTTATGTGCATTCCACCCATCCATTTCTCTGGAGACCTGGTCCCCAAAACTGTCGTCTGAGATCTGATCAGCTCATCAGGCTCAGCAGAATCAAGCAACATCATCCATTTCAAAAACATGGCAGTCTGGTTGGGCCCTAAACCCTTGCAGACTCATTCTGATTAACAGCACTGCCAAATTAAAAGGCAGATGAAAATACAGAAAACCTTACATTTACTTTTACTGATACGTGAACATTTTCCAGGATCCTGGATCAAGGAACTGAGATAGGGGATTTTATCCATCAGACAGCAGTCTCCCAGTTGATGACTTGAAGTCCTGAAATAATAATAATAATAAAAAAAGAGCAGTGACTTAATACTATTTCTTTATGCCCACAACTCTGAACAGACACTAGTTATTTGGGATGCCTCAATTACTTTTGAGGTCTGGGACAGTGTGGGTGGAGAATGACTGTCAGAGCTGTACAAGACACAGTCTAATGTAACCTTCATTGCAGAAAATGTCCATCTAAAGCAATAACTTGATTGCAGTGGAAACTGGAAGAAATTCGACCAACAATAAATATGATCTGAATGAAGAGGGAAACTTTCTCACAAATAAAATTCTAAGTGCCACCTTTATTGCCAGGATAAGTAACTACTGATCAGATAATTCTAGTGATATCACAGCTGTTCTTCCTTTGGATATACAACCTAATTCTCATTCAAGCAGATGCAAAGACTCTGCAGACTTCAGTGGATGCTGAAGACTGGTGTTCAAGATCCATAAGACAAAGTGAAGGAAGAAAATCCTTCTCCAGGGATTAAGGGGAAGCTGGAACCAATTTTCAGCTCCGCCAAAAGGTTCCTGTGTGACCTCCTGCCAACTGTTAATTTTCTCTGGCCAAAAAGCTCAAATATATTTTAAACACCTAATGAACTTTATAGGCCAGTGCCTCTGTGCCTTAATTCTCATAAATAAAATGCAATAATAGTACCTGGGAATCTTTCAGTGCAAGAATTCTTACATGGTCATAGTAACTACTTTTCCTTTCTTTTGTGACAAAATGGAAGCAGAAACAAAACTTTTGTCATCTGTAATGTCACATCAATATAGAAAAGACTGATTAAGAACTCATTGATCGGAGACATACAGTATGAAGATAATCTACTTAAAACACATTTTGGAAAAGAAATGTCAAAATTTCACAGAATATATGCATATCGAGAAAAACTGCAAAAGTACAGGAGCATATGAGTGGAATATTCAGAATACAGATTAGCTCAGGTCATCTGAAGCCAGAGATGCACAGAATTTCGTGCACTAGGTACCTCAGCAGGAGACTTCCTTTATATCCCAAGTCACCACCCACTTTGAGGCAGGCACTTGCCCTATTTTCCATTGTCTTTAGGATCCATGAAGATACCAGCATATTCTCACCCAAATTGCTCAGGTCTGTGATAAAACCATGCCAGAGGATTTGAGGGACTCAGGCAGGATCTCCACACCACATGCACACGCCGGGCTAAATAACTTATTTCGACACACACTGCTGCTTTCCTCCTTAACTCAACATGCATGACTATTTTCATTCCTATTAGCATTTTTGGTTAGACAGCATCTACAGACCCCAGCATAGCTGTGGTCTTGCTGCTGCCTTTGCACAGTCCATGAAATCTAAGAATTGAACCTAGATGGACAGATGTCCAGCTTAGACTTATCAGTTAGACTGTAATTTCTTGGCAGGACATGTCAGGACAGTCCTTGCAGAGCAGAGCACATCCCCTTTCCCAAAGGTTAACAAGAGGATGGCCATTCTACAGTGGCCACAAGATCAAATATGTATTTCCCAACGTGATCTAGCTGACCAAAGTATTTCAGCTCTCTCAGGGGCCAGAAATGAGGACATTAACAGAGGAGATCCTAAACCCTTCCCAACACCAAAGAGCTTCAGACTCTGCCTCAAATTTTCCAATCATCTGTTTCTCTCGTCAGGCCCAGTAGATACAAAATATTTCTACTTGTCATAAGTAGAAAGGGTTAATAAAAGCTGGAAGTTATTTACAGTTAATGGCAGTGGAAAAATTGCAGAGCAGCTTGGTCCTGTATCTAATAATAAAAAAGAGTTTCTTGTAAAGAGACTTGAGGGCAGAGGCTTTCTAAGTTCTTCACGTTCTTCACATTTTTCTCCAAGAAATAGAACAAAATGCCAGTAATCCCAGCATTTTGGGATAGTTTTCCATAGCTCTCTAATGACCTTGACAAATCAGTGACGGGTAACTATCAGCAAAAAATAATTTGGCCCAATCTGCTGCCAGTTCAACAGTGGAGTCTTGACTAATTAGAAATTATTTTGGTCTGTTTTAAGTGTGCAAGGACACTGCAGACAGTGGTGGTATATCGTTAGGATAACTATTGCTTTGTAATTCTGGCGGTTAGTTCTAAACATAAAGGTGAATAAATTCAATAGAGGTATGATAATAAAGTTTCTAGATTCTAATTCAGAAAAAAAATCACTAAGAATACAAGCAAGTGAAGAGTTACAGGAAAGTAAGGAAGAGTTACACTGATGCCATATTGAAGCATCTGAGAAAACCCTACATAATTAAAAAATTAAGCACCTTCAGTTCCTTTGAATTCAAGAGAACTAGAGTAACACTGAGAATCAGGAGACATTGCTTAAGGGCCTGCTTTTAGAATCATACTTGTACAGTGGCGAAAACTTCACCTGCAACATTCAAATAAAGGATTTGAGCCTATGTCCAGTTGAGTTAATTTAAAGAGTATTACTAACTTTACAGCACATTAGATCCAGTCTTAAATCAAATCTGTAAAGGAGTACGTATCTACCTATCTAATTACTATTGAAATAAAATACTTGGGTAAAGTAAAACTTAACAGAAAAAAAAACCAAAACTCGAACTGGAAAATTTACTGAAGCCTACTACTTTTATCCAAAATCTAACTGTACCACTGTTTGAGATCACTTTATTTTTTCAGGCAAAAATGTTTAGTCTGAACTAGCGCTGAGAAATTCATATGCAATTAATGACCCGAAGCAATGGCTGTCATAGAAACCTCTGTCTCTCAGCATATGTTTGCGTAGTGCCCTTGTTTTGTCCAAGGCTTTCAAACGCAATAATCATGACAGTGACAATGGGGTTGCAAGTCATTGACCAAATACAGTTTGGGTCCAAATGACAACACAAATTCCATGTGCATACAACCATCCTCCTGCTCTTAATGCTTTCCAACATTATTACAGATAAAATAATTGCAACCATTTATAGTTGATCTGTTGACAAAAATTATATGGAGACATTTCCAAAACATCTTACTGTGCAATTAACTAAAGGAAGATTTTCACCTCTTATTTTGATTGTTTTTACTTCTGTTGATATCAAATAATTTGGAGAATGTAAGTTTATGAAATAGATGTGGGGTAGGTTCTCTGAATCTTCTGAATTCTCTGAAAAATTCCCACTGGTCTGACTTCAAGGCTAATAAAAATGCTTTCTTGTTGCTTCTGCTGATCCTCCTAACTGGTCAGCAAGCCCCTAGGGCACAGTTAGGCTAGCAAATTCAAGTCTGAATGCCTAGTATCTCACACTCAGCTCTAGTTAGGGATTAATTTCTTGTTAAGAATAAACAGTGCACTGAGGACTTCGGTAATTAATTTTCTCTCTCTTTTTTTTTTTCTCCTGTCTATTTGCAGTAAAAGTTCCCAATGGCAATCCAGAATTTTATAAAATAACATTATTGCCAAGTGTTCAAAATATTCATTCCACAATATATCAAAACACTGGAGCTGAACCCTGCCTGCATTGATGTCCTCTGCCTTCACTGAAAGCATTGCCTCTTGAGGTGTAGATCTAAATTTGGCTATAATCTACATATTTCCTATTAAATTATCACAATGAGAAAACATGAAACACACTAAATTGAGACAGAAGCATTAAAAAAAAAGTAAAAAAATCCTGGCTGGTATTTGAGATTTTTTTCACTTCACTTGGCAACTGGAGGCTCAGGTTAAAAACACACTTCTACCAACCTGTTT
>NW_010589544.1:481571-492357 GCF_000705375.1 Tinamus guttatus
AAAAAAAAAAAATCATTCCTTTTGGACTATATCACTAGTTCGAGCTTCCACAGAGCCTCAATCAGATGACCTTGAGACGCCCTCACAGACTCATCAGCAGTTCAGCAGCAGCCAGAATAAGGAGGAAATTGGGGCCTTCTCAGAAGCTTGCCAGAGCATAACAAACCAATAACCTGGTTGCCACTGCCAAAAGCTGCATTTGGAAGTTCGGAATCCGGATCCTGCAAATGCCTCATTTGCCCCTCATTTGCCCGCATCTGCTGAATTTACAAATTAACCTATTAGAGGGCATGATTTTCTATTTTATTTACCAGAGGGATGTTATGATGGTAACAAAAGGAGGCCGTGATTGAATAAATGTGTCTATGTTCTTCCTGTTTTTTTTGGGGTTTTTTTTTTTTTTACTGGCATGTCACTGTATTTAAAAATAGAACTTAAATTTTAAAATAAACAAAGCATAATATGGAGGTTTCCGTGTAAACAAAAGATTTGTACATGTGGTGATATGATACAAAATTTCATGCTCAAGAAACTTCTCATTCAGCTTGTCTAATCAGCCAGAATTAATTTGCAGTCAGTAGACTTTAATTATAATTGCATCTAATTGATTTCCCCCCCTTATTTTTAATCTGTGGTATTGCGGTGCTGCATCAACAGCAGCTCTTGACACAAGAATGTTCATTAGGGACTTGAGGGCAGCAAACAGAAAGAATCATATGAATAACCTTCCCGTATCCACTATTGAGTTTACTTGCTATTTATTTCCATTACAGAAATATTAACAACCCACATCACGTGGTAGGGAACTGGCAGGCCAGAAATTAGTGTACACATAAAAGTTGTGTAAAGCACTGTTGCCCGATCAGTCCACTTTGATACAACAGACATAGGAGCAGCTGAGACCCAAATCACCTTAGGAATTAAAGATCTTTTGGGAACTTGTATCAGATTGACAAAAAGCTCAAGAGCCACCATATCCAGTAGGTGCAAGAGTGGATGTTGCAAAGACTCACCTTTAGCTACCTTGCAGGTTCCTGACTTCTACAGCACTGAGACAGGCACATATACTCCAGATACCTAGAGCAGGAAGCTGAAGATGGAGATCCAGATGAGGCAAATAGCAAAGCAGGCACCTGCCTAGACTAGATCCAAAAAAATCCTTCCAAACATGTCAGCCCATAATTCCAGGCAGCAGAAAGATGATCCACTCTACCTGTGATTCAGAGAGGGACCCGGTTTACCGGTTTATCCTTCCACAGTGGTTGTCCTAATGCAAAAGGACAGTGGATACACAAGTCCTAAAGTCCACGGCAATGTGAAGACTTCAGCACTGCTGGTTACTCAACTGCTGGTTGCCTTCTAAGTTACTCATCTTGGGAAAACTACCAGCAGAAATACAGGGACCTTCAGGCTTAACTGACAAATAATCAGAATTTTCCAGAATCCAGTACTGAAATGTAGACTCCCTTCAGGAGTTTACATCCTTTTCTGAAAGTATTCCTGCAGGACATAAGTCAGCACCAAGTCCCTGTGACAACTGGAAACTGGATCTAAATTGCCTGAGTCATCCTCAAAAGCGCTGCTTTTAGCACAGCAGCTAATATGTTCAGCAGTAGCTAAATGAATTAGAAGCCTAAGCCATCTTCTCAAAGGATTTTGGCATAACATCTCATTAAAACAATGGAATTCAGGCTCTTAACTCGCTTAGTCACTTCGGAAAATGAAGAGAGGATTAACAAGGATCATGCTACAATTTGCCTATGTGCTTGACATATACTTAAGGCTTACTCCCTGCATATGCTCTATCAGTCTCTTGACCTTGATGGTATTGAGAAGACACTCAGATCTATCTATCCTTCTGGTGCTTCTGTGCCATCATGCTAACTGGCCCCTAATCAGTTAACACTACTTTTCTTGACAGACTTTTCTAAAAGCTCATGAAAACAAAAAAGACACTAAGAATCAAATGGCACTATAAAAAAAAAAACAGGACTCTCAACAAAGATGTTGGTGACTCAATGGTTCTCAGTAACCACTGCAAAATAAACATTAGACAGTAATTGCTGTGTATGGGTTGAACATCTGCTAAGAGGAACCATATTTTCATTGAATATGATTTCAACAAAGCGATCACTCCCCAGGAGAAATATAGCTAAAGGGCAATACTTCAAAATGCGGCGTGCATTCATATATAGTGGTCTCCCCTAGTGCACCAAACACCATGTGTTCAACTATAAAAATATCAGAAGTCTTTGTTTTAAAAGAGAATGCTTTACAATAAAAGACATTTTTTAATTTCAACATTTTTCCCATTGGATGTGTGGTTCATGTTCCCTGAAGCACTGTACTAGTATTTGCTAACACTAAAGCTAGCAGATGTCTCCGAGGGCACCTTTACAAGCGCTTTTGGGCTGAGCTGTGGTATAGAGCCACGCGCCAGCACCAGCCCAGCGCTGGCAGTCCAGGCGCACAGAAAGCCCCTCCTGGCAGGAACGATGAGCCCGGATGCCGTGGTCAGCGTCCGCAGCCTGCTCCTCCGTGCAAGCTGGCTCATGTGGTCTGCAAAGATGTCTTTGTGCCACATGCTGCTCCGTGGTTATTTTGGGGAAAGTCAGCTTAAATGCCATTGCACTGTACAGTCATGACCATCATCTCTGAGGCAGGGCAGCGCTCCTGGGAAAACACACTATTTTGGGCACCCCGGGCTCCAAAGAAGCTTCTTTGGATGGTGATGCTATGGTAAACTGGAGGAGTGTTTGCTCTCCACCATAATCTCTGATAATAGAGCCAGCTCTCTAAACAGAGCTGTGCTTTGGGAATCAGCTATTCCTGTCAGACCCAGATTCCTCGCAGCAAGAATGCTTGCAATCCTGTGCCTCTCGGTCCCAGGACAGTGCGGTTGTGTAAACAGAGGGCTTCACAGTGGGATTATACTGAAGTTTCATGTCATTCTCACACAAAAAGACTGATTTCCAAAGACCCGAGTCTCTGCTTTTACCTGCTACAGGATATAACAGTGCTGGAAATACTAGCATAGAAATCAATCATTGTGCTTTTGTTTCTCTGCATTATGTGAGAAATAATACAAATCCAAAATACATTACATTGAATGGTACATTTTCTTATTTTTATTATGCACAGTGTGGAAGTATACAGTGCACAGGATGCAGGGGCTTGGCTTAAGCCAAGTTTGGAAAGCCACCCAAGCTTGCACAAACACCCAGGCTATGCTAAGGACTACTGAAAACCTTGTATCTGCACAGTTAAGACACCTAGATATCTTAGGAAAAAAATATTTTGGCTCAGTGCCAAAACTTAAGCACTTGCCTTTGCAAAATGAGTGGCAATATTGTAAAAGTTCTACAATTGTTTTGTATACAAAGGTATATGCAAATTCTGATAAATTTAAAAATTAGTGGCTGTCTTCTCTGCAATTCTTTAATGGCAGTGCAGTTTAAATGATTCTATTGGGCTTTGTAGCATTAGCATCAATATTACAGCATTTAAATTCTTCTGCAATACCTTTGAATAAATAATGCTTTTATATCTACTTCTACTTGGCATACCAAGCTCTATTATGGAATTTCAATATGGAATGAAGACAGTATTTAGTGAAAACATTTTTTTAGACTGGCTCTAAAATATTGTTTAAAACATTTTCTAGAGAAAACAATATGAAGCAAACTAATAAGCAGAGCTGATCAAGGGGAACTGGGGCGGACTTTTATATCATATCAGTAGTGACAAGTAACTCACTATCTTAGAGTAATTCTAACAATTCCTGTCAGATGCAGAAAAATCAGAGAGGTTGGAAAAAATAAAAGTCATGATCCAAAGTTCCTAAAAAAAAAAAAAAAAAAAAGAAGTTTTGGAGAGTGACTTGGTAACAATGCCCACCTCTGGCCATCAAGACACCTGAAATGGCAGCAAAAACAGACTTGGAAGACAATTCCACTGAAATCCCAAGGATTTTCCTCTCTGCCTGCCTTTTATAACATTGGAAAACCTCTATGTATTTATTACACTCTATAAAGTGTAAGGAAGAAAAGGGTTTGTGCATGAGAGGTGGCCTGCCTGGAACAAGGTAGTGAATAAGGGAAAGGGGTGATCCCTTCCCTGCAGGGTCTACAACACAGATGAAGAAGCAGAGCTCAGGATAGCGCGGGGAAGCAAAAAGGCTGTCATGATAGACCTTGTCACAGTAAACGCACTACCTACGGGCTCTTCTGTAGCATCCTGGCCAGAAACTCTGCAAACCACCCCACACTTCACCTGAGAAAAGCAAATCACTGCTTGCCAAAAACCAGCCAGCCTCCGACCTTTGCAAGTCTTTTATAACCTTTATGAAACTGCGCTTCCATTTCTGTAAGAACAATCATCTTACTGTTTTATTTAAAATACAGTATGTGACCTGTTATGTCGGGAAATTAATGAATTGTTGTGTTGTCAGCAGTCGCTTTTTTTTTTTCCTCCACACCTCACTACATCTAGGAATCTGTTCCCATGTCTTTAGTTTTAAGGAAAAATGACACTTAGGAGGGTATCAATTACCTTCTCCAAAGTTAAATAGCTACAACAGTGACAATTATGTGACCTGGTTTTCAGTCATTCAGCAACTCCTAACATAGGTCAGATTTTCATCTCCAATTCACGTAACTTATAGTAACGTTCTAGAGTTGATGTTGCCCAGAAATCCCCATTTTGGGCACATAGTGGGTGCTTGAAAAAAAATGGCTATTTATTAAAATGCCAATGCAGAAGCAGTGCTCTTCCAAACATCTGGCCAGACTGTGGCTATGTGACTCAAGATGACTGCATGAGAAAATACAGGGTAGGTAAGACAGTAACAAAGGATGGTGAAGAAAAATTCAGACACTCATTCAACATTAGACATAAAGCCCATCTTCAAAGACTCATCACTTGCTTCAAGTTCACTTAAAATTTGAAAATGTCCAAAGGATGTCAAGGATGAAGGTAAAACTTTATTCCTTCATTGTTATGGTTTTGTCTCTAGTCCTTGAGAAGAGGAATACTTTGGATACCTTTATTGCTCTTGGGTAAAAAAAAAGAAAAAAAAAAACTATTCCCCTTCTCAAAGACTAGAGACAAAACCATAACAATGAAGGAATAAACACTTTTGAAAAGGGATCCTTAGAGTCTAAAGGAATTTTGTTTTAAGAATTCTAGGAAAGGTTTTAAGCATTCATGAAGAATATGATATGTTCTTTATGCAAATTTTTCTAGATTAAAATACTTTTATCAACTCAGGAAAAAAAGTTCTCTATTTTGTGATAGCAACTGGATGGCTAATGGGCAAATTTATGCAAATGCAAAATGCAAAGAAAATATTTTTGCAGGTTGGATCAGTTCATAAATGAAAGGACATGTCTGGGAGGTATAAGTATAAACAGTCATGTCTGGGACAAAATACTCTGGGACAACCCTGATTTCTGACCTTATTTATCCATTTTACCTAATAGCATTATAGCCTGAGGCAGCCTCCCTTTTACCGTATATAACCTCTAAAGAATTTTAATTTAGAGGAGGAATAAACTTTTTTGACTGGTTTTGATCAGCAATCTCCCTTCAGCCACTGCTTCCAAGAGCTTCTGGGAAACAACCAAAAATATTAATCTGATTGCTGTTCTGTGGGATATGCTTATGTATCACAAGAATGCGATAAAGATATCACTTCAATGATATAATGCATATTTCAGTCTCTGGGTCAAGAATGACTACTCTAAGCTCTGAGACTTTAACCTACAAATTGCACATGTTAAGAAAGCCCATCAGGGCTAGGTTAAGAAACATGAGGCACTCCTAGCACGCTACTTGTAGAAAACAACTGTGAATACGTCTGTAAATCAGACAGAAACACAAGTAGTCTAAAGAGAAAAGAGCCATCAACAAATAAAAGGTATATCACCCAAATACCGAGCCCTTCTCTGAACTAATGAGAATGACATTTCAGAGTTTTTCACTAAGGAAAGAAGGAAAAGGAAAAAAAAAATCATTCCACATAATGCAACAGCTCTTCAGTTTAATGTAAACTGGCGCCAGTTCATTGAAGTCAATGGAGCTACAGTGATACATCCCAGCTGAGGATGGGGCTCTGAATTTGTGGGCTGTTGACAAAGTGCCAGCCTCTGTCTACACACAGACAAGTATTGTGTATGTAAACACAGTCTGACTCGCTAATAATCATAATTTTTTAAAAATGCTTTATAGTTCTGAGGAACTTGCCGTGTAAAGCAAATACTGGGCTTCCTATGTTCAGTGCCTCCATTGGAGCGGCAGATATTTGCAACCTTGTGTGCTCTTATGTTTTTGCTCACTGAATTAATTCCACTTAGCTAAAGGATGGCCCTCTCGAAACCCCAAACCTGAGCAGATTCCCGAAGAACTTCTGCTTCCTCTATCCTACATAAAGAAAATTATCATTATCGTGCTGACTCTGGTGCATGAAGATCAGATGGTGCTGATAGGGAGAAGGATGGTATTTCAGTTCTATCATGCTAAGAACCAGTAGGGTTTTCAGGACACCTTCTGAATCATCTTTTTTTTTTAATGATTTGTCCTCACCCCGCAAACTAATACTTTACTGCTGTCCCAGGCCAGCCCAAAGCCCCTCCTTCATCACAACTCAGATATGTCAGTGGATGAGAGAGTAATTTGCCCATGTCCTGCCTGCTTCCTGCACCTGTCTTGGGAAGGAAGAGGTAGGACCTAGGCCTCCCTAACCCTTGACACTGGCAGTCTGGGTTTCCACATGGTTTCCTCTGGTATGTGGTATTATATTGCCGTTGAGCTAACAGGAGTCCAGGGAAGACATTTACTCCTCTCAGACATGACACCAGCTCTTCAGGTGATCTCTGCAAATATCTCAGAACGTGTCTTTTGCCTTCTGGCTATGCCAAGCATACCGGCCAGGCTGAGTATGTCTAGAAATCTTATTCTGCTCTTTTCAGGGGATCACCATGCTAAAGGAATTTGGATTAAGCCATTTGCCCTAAAAACACTCTTCATACAAGCCAGAAAAAAGCTAAAAGAAAACACAACTAGTTTGCTACTAAAACCAAAAAATATAACATGTTTTATAACTGCATGAGCACACAGAGAAAAGGTAGAGACATCTAAAGCTACCAACTCTAGGTTCTAAAGCTCAAGTGGTGCTTGTTTTGCTTTCCCCTCCTGCATGGCTTAGGTGTCGAACCAGTCATTTTGAAGACTCTTTTCAGATGAGCAGTGGGACAGAGGTTGATCTTTACAATGAGGTCATTACTGCTCAAGAGGTTCCTTAAAGGTTCTCATTTGAGACTAGGCATCAGGTAAAAACACGGACACAGGAAATACCATTTTCTTATAAGGTAAAAGCTAAATATCGGAAAACAATCGCATGAATTAATAAAATCTGTAGAAGTACCTGGCTGGCAAGGCTAAGATGAGAGAGAGACACCCAGTTGGACCTGACTTGTTTTCTTCATGGCTTGAGTATTTCAGCCTGATTTAGTCTGAGATTCACAAAAAACAAACAAACCAAAAAAAAAAGTAGAGCCTAAGAAGCCATGATTCATTTTTATCAATATGATGAAAAAGCATGAGAGAGATTTTCATAAGGATAGATCACTTAAGAAGAAACCAACCTGAAGCCAATGAATAAATCCAATTCCATATTAACCATCACCACTTTTCCCACTCATTTACACTAAGTCATTTGGATTTACAGGCACCTGACTTTGCCCAAGATTGAGCCTTAAGTTTAATACGCATTAATTGGCCAAGATTTGCTTTATAAATCACAACACTTTGCAGGGAGAAGTAATTTTTTAACCCTTTTCTATGTGCCAGGTTTAATGGGTACATCTATAGCAGATTGCTAACACAACCACATAAAATATTTGGGTAGAATCTATTCCCACTTAAATATATGCTATCATTTAACCAATAAAAAGTAACTATAAAAATAACAAATTCACCTGATTTATGAAATCTTTACATCTCAATTTAGGACCAAAACCAAATATAATTAATAACTATAAAAATGAGGGGAAGAAAACCACTACTGTTTTGCCATACTTTCATTTGTTGACAGTGGCTTTGCTTAATAGAAATATGTGGTATATGAAGACTGGGGTTTAGGGTTTTATTTAGTTCATAGTAAGAGATGGGAGAAACAGTTAATAACAACGCATGAGAGATTTCACCCAGAACTCAAACCAACCAAAACTGAAACCTGTTTTGATTGGAAAAGAGGAAAAGGAAGTGGGTACTCAAATCCAGATCTAAATTAGGTTTAGTTGGTGGTTTGGGGTTTGGTTTCATGACCAATCAAGGCTAGGCTTCTCGTACAGATCTGATGATGTTGAAATCTTTTAAAGTTAAATCTTGTAAACTGAAATTTTGTAACTTGTTGTCTTGAGATCCGGTCCCAAAGACTGGAAGTCTTTTTATAGTTATACTCAGTTGACCAGCACCACTGTTTTCTATGCTCTTATGGGGCTACATTCTTGACATTTTTTTTCCTCAATTGAAGGAACACAGCCAAGCTTGCAGACAGTGCTGATGGCATTTTAAGGTGACTCTATCATTGATGAATGGTTGTGGAGATTGAGGAAGGTCCCCAATGCCTAAATAAAGGCAAATTCTCCATCTATCTTTGGGAAAGGGTAAGAAGAATGATTTGGAAACTACAGGCTGGTGAGATTCAGTTCAGTCCCAGTTTTCCTTGGAAAATCAAAGGGCATCTTTTTGGAAGCCATTTCTGGACAAATGAAGGAGAAAGAGGTGGCTGGAAACAGCCAGCATGAGCATGGGTAAATCATGCCTGAACAACCTAGCCACCTTCTAAGATGAAGTGATTAGATCTGTGTGTGAAAAAAGAGCAGCTGATGTCATGTGCCTTGACTTTACATGGGCTTTTGACATGGTCTTCCATGGTATCATTGTATCTGAACAGGGATGTTATGGTCTAGATAGCCTTAGTAGATCTCTACAAAATCATATTGACTTACCCTTTGCTCTAGCAATAACATGCATAATCCTCTCTTTCCCATATTTAGGAAAATTAAAGTGTTCAGATTACATTAATGAGAGACAGCAAGTAGCACAGCATGACATGATCAAGGGCAGGCCAAGGCTTTCGCATCAAAACATACGAACTATAGGACTGCAGGCCTCGTACTCTGCCTTCAGCCATAGCCAGCATTATCTGGTGGAGGAGAGGATATAGAGAGGTTTGAAATTCTCCACCTCTAATAAGACTTCATCATAATCCTTACTAACTGGAGACTGCTTTTTCCCCTCAGTGGAACACCTTACAGGATTCCCTGGAGCACTTCCCTGGATTATCTCCCTTTCTGGCTTATCTTTACTATCTGTACTGCAGATCCTGCTTGGCTGCCCTGATTCATAACAGTGGCAGTGTCAATTCAGAAAGGGAATAAAATGTGCAACCAAGATGAGCATGTGAATGAAGGAAGAAAATCCATTTTCACATTAGAGATACAAGACTCTGCTATTTCCAGTGACTCTTAACTCAGCGTTCATAGACCACACAGTATCAGGGTAGCCCTACAATCTATCCTACTGAAATAGTTCTATAAATGGAAGCACTTATGTTGACAATTTCTGTCTTTGGGTTGAAACCAATATGTGAAAATATGTGTTTAATGTACAGTTCACCTCTCTATAAAAAATGAGGTCCCCCTTGCAATAGATCCAATCCTTTTTTCTTCTATGTGTAAACACATGTATAAATATATATATGTGTGTGTGTATATATACACACACATACACACACACACACTCCCTCTCCATATAAGGTCTTGGTAAATATGAACTGGATTCAACTTAGGAGCGAAAGAGACAGTTTAATTTTAATAGGCAAAACACATATTATCAGACAAAATGAAAGGAAAAAAGAATATATCCCAAACTAAGACCATGTAAGGTATGTACCAACCGGTTCTAAAAAGGGTTCCACTGGAATTATTCCAGACTAAAACAATGAGTCATCCTCTAAGGAATCTTGTCCTCACATGAAATATATAAATCATTGTCCATTTTGGAAGGATTACATCAATAGCACATATCATTAAAATGTTATTCCTTTAAAAACTGCTAAGAGAAAATTTTTGTTCTGTAGTTCTCGCTTTGCAAGGTGAGCAGGAGGCCCACCACAGAGCCTCCAGGGACTAAATGCACAAAGGCATTTAGTTCCTTCATAGCCAGGGTAAGTTCCCATATGCCTCTGCAAATCTGGGTGAAGGATCACAACTTTAAGAGGCCCAGGCACATGGAGGACAAGAAGGTGCTCAAGAGTAGTCAGCACGGATTCACCAAGGGAAATCATGCTTGACTAACCTGATAGCCTTCTATGATGGAATGACCAGCTGGATAGATGAGGGGAGAGCAGTGGATGTCGTCTATCTCGACTTCACCAAGGCTTTTGACACTGTCCCTCACAACATCCTCCTGGGCAAGCTCCGGAAGTGTGGGATAGATGAGTGCACAGTGAGGTGGATTAGGAACTGGCTAGATGGCAGAGCTCAGAGGGCGGTGATCAGCGGTGCAGAGTCTAGCTAGCGGTGTCCTCCAGGAGTCTGTCCTGGAGTGCAGAGGTCTGTAGCTAGCGGTGTCCCCAAGGAGTCAGTCTTTGGTCCAGTCCTGTTCAACTTATTCATCAATGACCTGGATGAAGGCACAGAGTGCTCCCTCAGCAAGTTTGCTGATGATACCAAACTGGGAGGAGTAGCTGATACCCCAGAGGGCTGCGCTGCCATCCAGA
>NW_010589544.1:499394-533537 GCF_000705375.1 Tinamus guttatus
CCTCATGCTTAACAAATTGACAGACTATTTACTTATGGACCACTTCACCCACCACGGAAATGGAACAGTCTCTTGGGTGAAAAACGGGGTCTATTTTGCAACCCTACTGAAAATCGTTTTTTTTTAATGAAATAGACCCAAAGTCACATTAAGTCATGAAAAGAAAAAAAGGACTCCAGGTTACTTCCTTGGCATCCTTGCAAGATGTTTGTGTTCTCACAGATCTCCACAGCAGCATCATTCAAATCCATCACTATTAAGTTTTCACACATGCTGAAAAACTATCTAAGATGATACAGCTGCAAAATTAATAGGTACGACCAGAATTTACAATGCATGTTTATTTTTGTAATGCTTTAACAAAATCTGCAGGCAGCTTAAAATTTCAGAGGTTAAATCAGACCTTAGAAACCTTCCACTTGAGAAACCATAACTCCTATACCTGTGATATGGGGCTGAAGTTCAGATCTGCATTTATACAAGCAAAAGAGGATTAGTGGTGGAAAGCTTTATACAAGTATCTCCTTTCTCTTGCCCAGAACAGCCCAAGTCTGTCATCTTCTGGCTTGATTTCAAAGCTATTACCCATAACTCTCTGAAAATGGTTGCTGATTGGGAAGGCAATTCTAAAAAACTACTACCAAGGTAAAGAGTTTTAGGTTTATATATCATCTGCCTTAGCAACGTGAATTAAACTGTTCTCTCAGAAACATAAGCCTCAAACAGTTAAACATTGCATTTTTTTAGTTTCATTCTGTATTTTAACTCTTCAGAGTTCAACCTTTTCCCTGAAACTAAGATTCATCAGTGAAAGTAGAACACTCCAGGTTCAGGAAATGGGGACTTTAGAAACTACAATATCCCCAGTAAAAGTAAAGAAGTTTTAAGCAGGATTCTACTCCTACTCTGTTTTTACCTTTTGTGAAGTATTGCCAGAAAGTAACAAAGTCATTAACTCATAATTAATTGCCCGTCCTAATATTTCTAAAATGCATGAAAATTGACATGGCTAGTTATACAGCAACTGGAGTATATTTTTCCTATCATGCACTTTGCAGGGCAGAATCACAAGGCATATAGCAGAGCTGTGTAACATTCCCACACGAATCCTCTGCAGACTCACTCACAGGCTGAAGTCTTTTTAGTGCCAAAGTGATGTCAAGCACGGGTAAGAGACCCAAAACTCGAGCCTATCCAAGCTTGAACACTTACACCGAAAGAGCTCTGAAATATTTACTATAAGACAATTTCCCCAATGAAAAGCAGAGTTGAACACTTCAGTTTCCAAGAGAGAAAGATGGAACAAATCACGCCCTCAACTCCATAAGGGAAAGAGAATTTCCGTATGTAGCTTTCCCCTCTCCGGCACCAGTAAACGTAACCACAGACCCAGGATACCTCTCTCCTACTGCGATGGGAGGGAGACATCCCAGGACAAGTCTCATGTTCATTGCTCGGAGATGAAGATTTCAGCCCAGGCAAAATGAAACCAACTAAAGTTTTCCAACTGCCAAAATCAAGTTTACGAAATCCAGCACGCTGTTATCTTGCGTTCCATTACAGCAACACAGAGAAGAAAACAGGAGAAAACTGGTGCTGGAAAACAACAGTTGTGGTTTTCCAAAGCTTCCTCCGCAGGGAAGGGACCTAGCTCCCAGGGAAGGCTGAAGACAGCTGCCTTTCTGGCAAAAGGGGAACTGAGCAGGAGGAAAAAGTACAAAAATCTTGAGATGGATTGACCTGCTGGGCTTTGCGGGTTGTGTTGATGCTGAGTTGCACGGCGTGGAGCACAGCAGTGATCACGGCCTGCCCAGGCACTCTGCTGAACGGGGGGCAAGAGTAATTTGTACATTTGATACATCGACTCCACAGTCACTTGGCTTTATAAGAAAAGCCATTCAGTGTGCGTTCTAAGCTCCGAAAATAAAAACACACACCAGTCATTCTAAAAATGACATCATGGAGTTTAGAAATGCAAAGCACAGAGATATTTAGCTTTATTATTTGAATTTAGCCCCATCTCTACCAAAGAAAATATATGAGATGAGAAAAGCCAGCACATAAATGTCTTTATCTAAGAAACCTTAAAATATATTGAATTCATGCTGCACTAACTATACCCATGCCAATAATAATGTTTCCGTAATAAATGAAAAGGAAAAGGAGGAGTTGCTCAGAAAAGGCCCCAATGACAACCCAATGAGGTACCACAAATGCAAGACACAGGCTAGACACGTGACACGTATGACAAGGTGAGAGGCTTTCACTGCTGCTTATCCCAGGAAAACCTACTCTACATTCACAAGTCCCCACTTGGGAGTAATGTGGTCATTCTTACTGAATGGCAATAAAACTTGATAGCATCCCACGCCCGTTCGTATTTCCTGCCAGTCCTTCATGTTCTCCAATTTAGCGTAAAAACCAATTCCTTGCATCTCAGAATTAACTAAGCACATACATAGGAATAGAGGCTGAGTCCTGCTATTAACATCGCATTTCATCTATGATGCTTTGGCTTTCCAAAATACAATTTTCAAAACTCTTGACCTGCACTTTTATCTGTTTTCTTAGCAGTAAGGTGAGCACATAAAATTGTCTGCAATGCACTGTGTTTTGCCAAGCAAAATCAAGCTCATTTGTAGTATTATTAAACAGCATGATGTCTATCATCGTGGCGAGCATGCCAAGCACTGAGCCAGGAACCTAAAGCCATGAATCACTATAGCCTGAGCTAAATCCAAGTTCTGTATAATGTGATGTTATTAGACACCGCCTGCTATACAGGCCTCCACAGGAATTAGACAAGTCCTTTCCCCAATTAATTCAGCCTTAGTTTTTCAAGCTGCTTAAAGACAACACATCTCTCCTAGATAGCATTTTTGTGTGAAAGGCCCCAAAAACTTCATGAAAAACATCACATTCATCATGTGTCTGTGACTCATTTCCACCTTGTGAATGCGACTTGTATAAAATCAAGCTCAGACCAAAATACAGATTGAACCGAAGGCTGTTGAAAAGGATATGCGCAGTTCAGTGATACATGAACATGATGGTCACCCCCTAAAGTGCTTTAACAGCTCCAGGTGTTTGGGTTTAAAATTCACTTGCTGGTATGCAAATAAACCCATGCAAATAAAAGACTTTGGGGTTGGTCATTCACGATCAAGCCAAAAATACAGGAAAGAGATATATATTTAAATTAACTTCAAAGAGCTTTGGATCAGAATAAAGTCAATGATGGCAATTAACAGCTAGTTTTATGCAGAGCTCAGCTTATTCACTACTAACATGATGCCATTTAGTGGCCTAAGTAAAACGAGTCTTTGGTCTCAAAGCAGCACATAAGGGCAAGATACACACATATCGTGAGCATCACCTACTGCATTGCTGGTGCTCTCAGGGAAGACTCAAAGTACTACATAGCTATGGAAATCAACGTGAATTATTGTTCTCACCCTTACTGTTGCTAACAGAAAATGGTCTATCCAGATCAATTGTGAAGTAGAAGTAGAGAAAGCTCATGTCCCTAAGTCTGCATTCCTGGGACAGACAGCTTCCTCTTCATACATTTGGTTTGATGCTAAACTGACAACCACTGATATATTTTTTGACCATGCTATGCACACTTTAAGAATTGCATTTAGTCTAGCTATGCAAAAACACTGGATGCAAAGGACTGCTTTAACAGGAAATAAGACTGAAGATCAGCATACACAAATGGAATTTAAACACATTCCAGTGGTAGCTGTACTTACGGCCTATTTTATAGTTGCATCAAATTATAATCTGAAAGGACAAAGAAAGGTGAGCCGGAGAGGAGAGGAGAGAAAAAGAAAAAGCCAGACATACAAACTCTTTTCTTTTTTTGTGTGTGTGACTGTCCATCTTGGCACTTTGCATCACTCTAAGCAACTGTGGTCACTTCAGCAGTAACAGTTCTGAGATCTACTCAGACAACATCCTATGGCTTTGCTGGAAGCAGATAAATTGGGAGTTTTGCCACTGTAATAAGGATTTCGATGTAGGTTCTTAATCTCATGCTATCTGTGGGAGTAAAGCATGCAAAACCCATTCATAGTAAAATACACTGCTGCATTAATAGAAAGAAACCAAAAAAATGGGTCTACTTGCTTTGCTCCTACCTTTATGCTACAAAGCAGTTCAGAATAGTCTCAGCATGAATAAAAATCAGATTCAAAAGCTACTGAATTGGATTGGCTTGATTTCTCATCAAGTTTCATTATTTGCTCTTTGAACATAATGTTGCTCAACTTTTAGGCTATTTTATATTGCCAGATTGCCCCAAAAGGGGCTCCAGAGAGCACTGAAATCAGTACCAAGGATCAGTTTGTTATTCTAATACATCCCTTTTTCTTTCTGAGGACAGTCAACCTTTACAAGGGCTGCCTTCCTGGCCAAGGAGAGAAAATAAAACACCAGCTCTAACTGGTGACAAGACTGAGTCAACCACTTTGGACTGCCCATGTCTCACTGTTTGGGTCCTAACCCATCACTCACTCCTTAGGGTGGGCATGGTCCCAGGCCACCAAACTCTGCTGGGGGGCCAGAGCCCCCAGATCAACAGGTGTGGAAGTGCTATGAAGTGCTTCAACGTTTACTTAGCTACGGCTTCTCCTTTTATATCTTTCTACTGGAACAAGAAGAATCATTTAAGAAAAAAAGAAGAAAAAAAGTCTGTATCACATTTTCTGCCAAACATTTGGCAGAAATATGACCGCAGGCTCTGTAAGAGCAGCAGGTAAGTTGTTTCAGTGGTGAGTGTCTCCCTCTTCCCCCTGACTTTTTCATGGCGTAGTTAGTAAAAAATGCAATGCTAGTGCCTGTTGGAAGGCAAAGGGTCTGTGCAATATTACAGCCTTGTAACACACATCTGAAGGGCTGGAACTGCAGCATAAAAGAGGCGCACACGCAAACTTCATTGGCAAAGCATGCATTTTAAATAAAGCTTCAGTACTCGAAAACAGACAGTCTCCACTCATTCTGACTAATGTCTGCCTTGTATTCAGTAGAGCAGCCCACGATGAAAGTAACAAAGAGATGCCAGATGAAAAACATCACACGACAAGATCCCTGCATGCTGGAGAAAACCCTGTAATTGCTTACCAAGATATTTGCCTCTGAAAATATGTGGTGAATAAAGAAGATTCATGTTAAAAAGGGGAGGGAAAGAAACGAAAACAATCCATGCCCAGTGCATTCCCTTTTCAAGTTTTAGTCTGATCAGAATTTGATTTCCGTGGAATTTCCTACGGAGCTTGACTGGGGCTTCCCCAGCTCAGCTCCTGTCCCTGCCAGCAGCCTCCAGCTAGGAGAGAAGCTCGTCCACGTGAAGGGGATGGACACGCAGTTACGGCATCACACAGACTCCTGCTGTCTGTGCTCCGCGAGGCCGGACACACACATTCACACAGGCACTCCTGCAGCACACAGGCGTGCAAATATGTTGACAAGTAAAGCACATTTAGTGGATTTTTGACGTCATATTATTCATTGTAATCTGTGTTTATTAGAAAACTGACTCCCAGTTATCTGAGACTCCTCTGTAGAGACTCCTCTTGATTTCATTTAGCATCTTTTCATTTGTGCTTGTACATCTCAATCACTCAACTTCTTAGATCAAAGCTCATACTCCTTTTTTTTCAGAAGCTCATTTTTCTGTTTCATTTTATATTAATGGAGCATTATTTAGAAAGCATTAGCTAAATAAAGGTTTTTAGCCTACTGAAACAGTACCTTAAAAATCAAAATGCCTAAGTACAATTAATCCAATCACTAAAACTAAGGTTCAAAATATTCAGGAAACATTTATGCATGGAAAGCCTATTCATATGAAATCAGCTGGTGAAAAACAGGGAGAAGGGAATTCAAAACTATACCCTAATTTATTTGTAGCAAACATCATCAAAACTATTAACTAAGAGCATCAGCTATGTAACACTACTTGGGCATAAACAACAGCAACGGATGAAAGGCAGATGAAAATAAAGCATGCAATTTTAACAGAGAAAACCACATGCCTACAGATTCTCCCACCACTATTCCCCATTGTCTAAGAGCACCATTTTTTTTAATAGGATAGCTAAGGGCAGGAACAAGAATTAGGCCTAGTTTTGGAAAGCCCAGCTTCTTGATCATACCTATTGGTAGACAAACCAGTAATACAAATTCTGAATGCAAATCCCCAGGGTATTACAGTTCTCTCACTGCTGGAGGTCAATTTTAGCCAAGGATATACACAAGTGAATCCTTACTTTTCACTGTTGCTGTTACAACAGCACTTTGAGATGTATCCAAAATCAGGGCTCTGCTGTGAAAGACAGTAAGTTGGCAAACGGTAATAAATAGTTCTGTAAAGAAAAGCTTACAGTGTAAATACAGAAGAGTGATCAAAGAAAAGAAAATTGGGAAGGGATTTGCAGATTGCAAAGCACATGAAGCTAAAAGACAAGAAGTGAGACAAGGGGACCGTTCTCTGCCCAGAAGGCTGGAGTTCCACAACTGTCTCTTATGGGAGTCAGCTCCAGAAGGGACTCGCCTCCAAGCATGATCTGCTAGGAAGCGTGACTGGAGCTTGGTGGAGCAGGCAACATCTCTGGTAGAGAGTAATGAGACCATAAATCACTATCTACTGAATGCATGTGCAAAGCCTGTCTTCCCCTAAATTGTCCTCCTGCATTTATTACAGCCTGAAGCTCCATTACTGCTACTGCAGGTAGGTTCCCCTCACAGAGCAGTATCCCCACAAGCTACTACTGCCCCAAAACCTGACAAAGAACATATCCTTAAGCCATACACACCATCTAGGACACGATGATTCACTGCTAATCCAAAATGCCTTCAGATGCAGACACAGAATTTGATTAAGTTTATCCCTTTCCTTCATGCAGGAGAGAAAAACAGGCCAAAGCAAGTATATTCGGGGAAGGCCTTTTATAACAGGATTTGCAGACTGCTTTCTCTTGGAAAGAGGCCTTAGATAATTACCTTTGACCTTTTTTTCTCTCAGTAAGTTTTGGACCTGTTGGTCATTTTCAACTTGATTTGATACAAGGCCAATAGTCCTAGACAGTTTTTTTTTTTTTCTTTTTAATGTGTAGTTGCGTAGAAGAGCCCCAAATTAGTAGTTCCCATTGGGAGAAAGGCTGCAAAGCAAAATCCCACATCAAAGACTACGTACAGGATCGAGCCTACAGAAGCTTCATTAGCAGCCCTGGGACTAGCAGCACTCAACAAGAAAAGGTGCCCAGAGCTCAAAGTGAGGACTGCATCTAGAGACTGGGAACTCTACCTGTGCTTTTCGCTTTGAAAACAAGGACACAACCTCTGTTCTGAAGAGGAGTCAGCTGAAAGACGGTACTTTACACAGGGAACTGAGGGGCAAACAGATGCTTATAGAGCAAAAAAATAAGCAAATAGAAGAATAGTGACTCTCTTGTTAAGAACTTGCACATTTAAAGAATTTAAGCTAGTAATATTCGTAGCAGTGGTATGCCTCTTGAATAGGAGAGCTCCCTGAGGTGCGAATACAATTTTGATGCTGTAAACACACTTACTAATATCTGAAAATTCATTACTGTGCTCCATTCAACCTTGAGGTGAGCCAGATATAAGTTCTGACTGTGTTTTCCCTAATTTACTATTTCAGGTAAAAGAAGGTAACATGTTGCAGCTTCTGTTCTACATAGTTTGATCCATTTAAATATTTAAAATAGAGGAAGACAATAGTTTTCAACTCTGCCCAGAAACTCTGTTTTCATGAAGTTTAGCCTGAATCCTTACCAAGCAGAACTGCTGTGTTAACATGATGCATTCAAGCACATTTATAGAGCCCCCACGAAGAAAAGAGCATCACCCAAAGCCTGAAAACAAGGAAAAGATACCCTTTGACTTCAGGGTACATTGGATTAAGACACAAATGATTAGTGGCCTGGGGCAGAATAGCAAACTATTTAATATCACCTCTTTGGGCATTCAAATTATAATATTAAAATCCATTTTATCATTGGCAAAATCAATCATGTTGTAAATGCAAACAGATGTTTTAACGTGCGTCTGGCATTTGGCTTCAGGCACAACAAAACGAACATTTTCAATTTCATACAGTTTAGTTTCTGTGAAGTTAAAGTAAACCAAATGATTTCTCCCACAACATTTTCACTCACTATCACCACACTGATGTTTACTTTGTCACACATGATAAAAGGCTGGCTTGCATGATGACGCCCAACCTGAGTGGACTGCAAAAATTAAGGGTAAGTGGGAGGAGGGAGGAGAATCGCTTTAAACTCGCCCTCTTTGCAAGCTGAGCTTTTTAAGATTTGCCCACCCGTAAAACAAGACATATGATTTTGTTATACTTGGAGCCTGACTGTCAAAAACACAGTCAATATGTTATGTGGTATTGGGCTGCTTTTACTTTGTACGATAACACTGTTATGCTAAGTCATTTGAAAATGCACTTTGATATACTATACACATGAGCTAATGCGCATATGTATTTATGCACTGCATGCTTTGGAATGAAAAGGACAGGAGGCAGTGTGGGAAAAAAACAGGCTGAAGGGAAAAAATGGAAAAAGAAAAAGGGACTCAACAATTCCCATAACTCAAGGGCACATATTGCTAAGCTAACGCATCGGCGGCCGCTGCCTCGCCGGACCCCAGCCCGGGCGGACAGAATTAGCTTCTGATTCATGCTCTGTAACTCGCTCTAATGCCAGCCGGGGACGAGACCATGGGAACGTTTCAGCTGGTCCTCTCCTTATCAGCTCCAAACCAGCTGCCAGACTTGAAGGTTGCTCAGACAGAGAATTTAATTCTCAAGATTGCACATTAATTTCTGCGATTTCGGGCTGTGGTCAGGGCAGCCCAGCACAGGACAGCTTTTCCCATCCACACCCCTCCTTCCTGTCAGCAAACTTCCTTCCTACAGATTTACCCAGACGTCTTGGAGCAAAATTAACTCCCTGCACTTCGACCAGGCGCTGGCAGACGGGAAACCTGCCCTGAGCTCACACCGGCAAACCGGCAGAAGGGATTTTAAACATGACCCTTTCTGTATAAAAAACATAGTTTATTCATTTGTATCTACCAACAAGCAAAGGGGCATCAACTTTCATACAACATGGAAATAGTCCTAATAGTCCTTTACAATAATGATTGCTCACCCCACTGGCTTGTTGCAAGGGAGACCTCCCTGATGGCAGCGTGTGGCTTGAAATCATGAAACAACACAATTTTTGAACAATGTTACCTTGGGTGATAATCCTCTGGTTTTTCACATTCATACACTTTAAGTTAATCTTTGCTATGGTGAGGAGCACTGCAGCAGAGTAAATACATTACCACAATCAACCAAGCACTCTGGCAAGCAGAGGTGGAATTGAGTTACAGTGGAAAATTTAAGTATTAAGAGTTTAATATGACCTGATCTCCTGGTTTGCTTAGGACAGTTCCAGGTTCCACAATTGATTCCTGGATGGAAGCAGAGTGCATATGTAGCAAGATGAACCCTGTCAGCTGGAGAGAGAACAGGAATCTTCTCCTTCCCTTGATAAAATAACACAAGTTAAGAATCTAACAGAGTAGGTACAGTTTGGCTATTGCTATTTCTCTGTCTTTCAAACTGCCTAGTTATGGGCAGTTCAACAGATTAGGTTAGGAGACAGAGCAAATCACTCATCTTCAATTCTGAAACCCAAACAACAGCATCGTTCCAAATAGTTTTAACTGAAACCAAACCCACAACAGTGGTTCATGCAACTAGGCAGTTAAAGGAACCCAGTCTGGAGCAGTGATCTGTTTGGCACCATCGCATCCCAACCAACGTGAGCACTTCAGAAGGTGCAAAATATTCCAGAAGAGATAAATGATGAAAAAAATGTGACTGATAAGGAGGTTGTTGTCCTAAAAAACATTTGGGTTGTGCCCTTTTGTATACACAATTTTTTCTTCCTCCTTGCTCTTGTAATTGTGAACACTCTTATTAGACTTAAAAATCTCATCCCAACAAGACAGGGAACAAAGAACAAGAATCGCAAATTTCTTATGCAGCAGTTCAAACTCATTTCTTTTACACCTTAATGCTTTTCTACATTAGTGCCTCCATCCTGATGCCTCCATTCTCTGACTCCTACTTGAGGCATTAAGGTTAACAGTGGCACCTATTTTTTTTTCTTTGTGTCAATACAGATAGCAGCAGACAATCAACAGGCAACGAAGAGCAACTAAGAAGGAAAGCAGGATCAAAGTCCATACAATAAATCTTTGTTTTGGTTATTTGATACCAAACTTTTGGAAATAAACGTCAAATTCCAGATGATGGAAACTTTGTATCTTTCATAAAAATTCCAATGGAGACACGTACTCTGTGTTGGTGTCCTGGCTGACCTGCTCCTGCTTTTCTCTACTTTGTAGTCTATCCTGTTACCTATCACTAGATGGATTCACTTCCACTGAAAATCCTTGGTTCTTTGGGTTTTTCAGTAAAACTAACAAAACCAAATTACATTCTTATTTTATTGGAGAATATAAAGATGTTTTAAGTAAAAATTTCACTTTCAAAATGAGCTATTGCACTTGGGAGGAATGGCTTATATGGGTACCTTGCAATGTTTTCCATTCCCTTAAGAAAGTAGTGCACTTTAATTACTTGCTTACTGCTACATCTATAGTAAGAAAGAGTTACGCCCTTAAACCCACTTTAACATTTTTGATGTTATTAGCTGCAGAATTAAATATGCTTAGGAAAGATTGTGTCACAAATCAGAAGTTGTTTCAGAAGCCCGTTCCCTCAGGCCACCACTCCCTGCTTTTCTCTCTCTTTTCATTTTGCAAGATATAGAAAGTTTGTATTTTTTTATTATTATTTACTTGATTGAACTTGGCTATTTGAAACTTAAAGGCAAGTAATTAAATATAAGTTAACCAGCTCTCAGAGCTGGTTTCATTTAGAAAAATAAACTATTTTGCCTTTGGTATTAACTTTCAGTTGGTTATTGTAGATCTGGTTCCCACTTGCAGTTTACCTCACTTTGCTAATATAAAGGGAAAATAAAATAGGCATAAATTACAACTGCATTCACGTTAAGAAGCACCAAAGGAACCAAATCCTACTCTCATGCAAATGGATTCTAGTTTTCTGCCTTGGTCAATTCCTCCTGCAAGGACACAGGCATTAGACCCGTGCGGAAGTTAACGTAGATATGCATTTCACAATATTATGTGCCAGATACTGCAAAAATGTCACAAAGAGCCTTAAGGCATCACAAAGACAGCCACAGAAGATAACAGAATTGGTACCGACAGACAAACAACACTAAAGAGTTAAAGTAAATCTGGGAGATAATGTGTCTCCCAAATTTACTGTCACAAAAGCTTTCTCATTTTGTGATGTATTATCTATTCCTTTGGTCTAAAACTGACCTCTGCCTCTTTCGCACAGTCAAAGATTACATTAAGTCACACATGGAAACTTGAGGCCAGAATTTGATATTGGCAGACAGCAGATCCATGTGGTTGCAGAATAAACCAGCTTCATTTCTGTATTAATTAAAAACTGACCCATCAAATCTACCTAATTTGAAAATTCTCTTTTGTTAGACTCATTCTGTGGCCTTGTCCTAAACTCCTGCAGCATCGGCATAATCTGCCACTCCTCTCCCACACCTCGATAATAAGGACTTTTCTTCCCTTCAGATTGTCATCTTGATTTGTTTTGTCATAAAGATATAGGAGACTGTACTAGCAGTATGCTAACAATAGCATACAGAGCCTCAGATTTAATATTTCTGCCTAGCAAACATCAGAAGCAGCCTGTGTGTAACACACGAGGACATGCTGCTACAGACCTCTCCAATGCACATTTGTTCCCAAGACTTGGTGCTGTAAGAATGTGAAGAGTTTTTCTTTCCACAAATAGATATTGCAGGGATATTTGTTTAAACCCTGGAGGTTGATAATCAACCATAGTTCACTCCAGCCCAGTAACTGCTTGGGAACTGCCAAATACTGGAAACAGAGTCCACAAACCATCTCATAAAGAATATATGTGCTGCTATGATGAGACGTGGCTATTGAATCTCCCAGAGAGCACCATGTGCAGCTGATGTTTCCCAGTAAGCCATTGCATAACACAGGGGAATTAGGATCTAAAAATCTTGGCGTGACACTGTTTGGGAGAGCACCAGTGTTTGCTTGAAATCTGCCTCTTACAGAGAAGAACAGTGCAAACAGGTTAGAACCAGGGGTACTAGGAAAGACTTCGCCTGTGTTTCTTAAAAGAGGAGTGGTATTAGGGGAATGTCACTTTTATTTCCCAATAAAGGACTGTGGGTGATTCCCATACGACAGGGTGGAATTTTACTCTGAGAAGCTGAACTTAGCAAGAACTTCCTCCCAGAGATAGCCCAACAGAAAGGGGATTTCTATGATCTTGATATGTCCTTCAAACAGCTTGTTGGGCCAGTAAATAAATATGGCAACTAGCCATCATGGCTGAAGCCAAGAAACACATGGCTAGGTTTTTTGTATGTTGTCAAATGTCATGACTCAAATTTATGCAAAAATGCTTTGCAGTTCCCAGGAAGCCTAAGAGAAGAAGCCTCTCTATTAGAATTAAAAAAAGAAAAAAAAAAGAAATCTAGACCCCAACATCTGCACTAGGGCACAATGGAGCTCTTCAAGAAAAGGAAAAAACAAAAAATCTGTCCAGGAAATCCAAAAAGGCACAATAACATTTAAAATGGGGAGGGAAAAGGACGAGTTCTCTTCCCATCTCTTTTTTTAATACAATGTATAATTACATACCACCACAAATGATTAAAGTAGCAAATAGCTTAAAAATCTCTCCAAATCATTCTGTGCCTTCAGATCTGTTATTCCATGAGGCCTATGCAAAGGCCAAATACTATTTTCACCCAAGAATGACCAGAAAAGAAAGAGGGGAAAAAATAAATAAAGCAATGACCAACACCTAAGGTCACAATCTTAGTTTGATTAGCTTGTCAGGAGAAGCACCTGGCACAGATTCACACTCTCTCAGCACTGATGAACTGTTGACTGGGCAGAAAGTAAGAAGAAATTGGGTTCATTATCCTTTAAAGTTTCTGGATAGAGTGCTGAGGGTCATGCTAGATGAGACTAAGCAGGGGACAACCTCTTCCAACACGATGTTGTCAAGCACAGAAAAATTTGAACAGAAACACAGCAATCACTCCAAAATGAGTTGGATATCAATTTTGGATGAATCAGGCAAGACTGTGCAAAAGCTATTACTAAATACTGCCTAAATTCCTTCAAAAACATGCTCATACTTCCAGTGAGAAAAGGTTTTCCTTTTTTTTTTTTTTTTTTGAAACTCTTTATATTTTGTCTTCTTCTCTAGTGAATTTCATAGTAAACCTGGAGATGTAGCATCACTAGCATTTTGGTGTACGGTACGTTATTTGATCCAGCAGTTTCTAGTAACATATTTGCTTTTAATTTTCTAATTAAATTTGGTTCAAAATCAATTTGTGGCAGTAGATTTACATGTCGAGGGCTTCTGCACGCATTAAACTAAAAGCTAGAAATCTGATATTTATTGCAACTTCTACCTGTCATAGTTAGGTATTGATTATCAAACTGTAAAGCCATAGAAATCCTCAGTGCAGTAGAAAATTAAGGACCTAGACCTCTAGTATATGAACTTTCTGGCAGGAACCCCAGCTCATGGCAAAACTGCTAGTGATGTCTAAAAGACTTGGAATTCACTTGTGCATCTACAGTGATAGGATTTGAATGACAGTCTTTCAGAAATCATGCTTGATGATCACTGATGGCACTTGATAGTCTCACATGACTGTGATTAGTATTTGCTATTCCCTGTGTCCTAGACATTTAAAAAATTCAAGTGGCAGTTGTAGTAAGAGAAGATAATATTAGGACACTTGTATAAGGCTGTGTGTTCTGAGGCCTATTTTCTTTCCTATGTTTTGTCCACTGATTCACCCAGAGAAACCATGAGGAAATCAGACCAGCTAACCTTCGGCTGGGAGACGCTCATGAGTGGATTACTGCCCGTCTGCTTCCGATTTCCTCCGAACAGGCTTTGTTGTGCACTCTGGAGGAACTGAGCGGCTCGGCGTAGGCCGGAAATGGCTGAATATCAAACAGTGACGGATAAAAAACAGACAGTCACAGCCAAAATCTCTGTGGAGTGTCATGGAGGTAGTTTCCATTTCACTCTGTGTATGCCTCACACATCTAAGGACAGAAGGTGGCTCTTCTGGCTTCTGAAGTTGGCGTAATATTACAATTCATTATATGAAAGTATAGCAAGTGTGAACCTCCTCTTTTCATGCGTGAACATTTTTCAGACCTAGTCTCTGTACCCATCACTGAAAATACTGTCCTTGGACTTAATCATTTCATGGTAAATCTATGAGCCTGACAATTCCTAATAACCCCAAAACTAAACCTCAGTAATTTATATTATTTGGCATGATACCTCCAAAACATGAGCCCACCAAAAATAACCTAACATAATACTGTAGAAGCCAATCTCCTGAGGACTTTTGGCAAAAACTTACCCACAGCTGGATCCTTGTTCCATTTAAGGAAGGATTGCATCTCAATTTTAAATGTATTTCAACTGCCTCCTCACCTCTTTCACTTCAGAGTCACTCGTACTTCTACAAAGCGAATGCCAATTTCTCTCAATCACACTTCACTCTTGCTTCAAGTATGGTATGGTACATTTGAAAACTAGAATGGATTTTCCTTAATACATAATTCCTAGCTTTTAGGCTCCATATGGAAATCACTAGATGAAATTCTGTGGACTGCAGAAGGTCTGGAACTATAACCAAAACGGTCCTTTCTGGCCTCAGAATCGACCCCAACACTTTGACTTACTGTGCACTATCCTATAACAGCAAAAGAAGGTTACTTTTCCACATCATTTTTACAGTATTACTCAGGTCCTCAGCACTCTGTAAAGCAGGTCCAACGTGTTACGGATTTTGAAACTGATCTATTTGCGTGTAAGAAACAGATGGAGAGTAACACTGCCAGGAGGCTACCCACTTTGCAAGAAACTAATGGAATCAACAAGTACAAAAACCCTCTGGTTTTAAATGACGGACTGATGAGGTATTTTCCAGCTAGTGACAGAAAGCCTAACAGTAAGGAAGTCTTCTCAAAGAGGCCATCCTGAAATGCTTTCTGGCCCCAAACTATGATAAAGAAAACACATAAATGATTATGTGATTATAAGAAAGAAAACACTCTCTGATCACTCTGTTTAAACCAGGCACCATTTCAGGCATTTGGCATGTTCTCAGAACACAAAAGTTATCTACCACAGCAACCTGCATTGCCACATCATTTCCTAAGGCTCTTCTGCATCTCTCTCTGGTATAGCTGCTGGCTTTGCTTACCTCTCCCTGCTAAGACATCGCTTGCTATGGCTGGACCACTTTTGGGGGGTCTATGGCTGAGTATCACTGAGTCACTGTCCCAGTTTGTGATGGACAAGATGGTCATAGAAGGCAAGAGTCTTTGCTAACAACTAATTCCATAACATCATGGCTGTGGTGCTCTGACTAGCTTTTGATGTCATGCTGTCCTGGCAATGCTCAGTCTTCTTGCAGATGGGCCCTTGCCACCAAGCTGACAAATTTGGGAGCATTCCCTTGTATATCTATATATCCATTGTTGTCCCGTCGTATTTATACTTCTACAGGAAAGCAGATACATTTCAAACCATACTGCAAGCAAGGGTTGTTGGAGGCCTTTTTCTTCCCCCCCCTTCCTCCCTCTCAAAACAATCCAAAAAAGGATCCTGTTACTTGCCTCAGATTCTGAAATGGATCTTCCCTTTCCTTTGGCGTTGGGAAGTTCCCACAATGGAGATTTCCTTTTAGTTCTCCACCTTTTTCTCTGCATAGCATAGACCATGCCATGGCATATACTCCATTAATGCTTTTTCCTCCTAAGTGTCCAGACTGGAATAGGCACCAGGGCTAAGATTAACAGGATGTCTAATTCCCCTAACTGGTGTTGCAAAATTCAGCTGAACTCTACTAATGTTAAGCAGTAAAAAGATTTTATAATAAGACCTTTCTTCTACAGTGGCAAGATCTAAAGACCTAAAATTGTGCTTTTTGGGGAAGCTTCATCTTCATTGTACAAAGAAGTTGAACTGTATTAGGAGGCATAGTTAAAAATTAAAAAAAGAAAGAAGAAGAAAAAAACTATCACTTTTTCGGTAGGTTGTAAATTAACTCGTCACTTATCCAAAATCTCTTCTGCTAATACCTCAATTTCTTGCAAAGATGTTAAGTACTATTCAAATAACTGAGAAAGTCAGTGGTAATAGCATCTGGAAGAAGATTAAAGAATTTACAATATAGACTCTACAGCAATATGGCAGTGGAAGCCCTAATATAAGATTACAGATGGTAAGATAAAAGACTAAATAATTTCATCTGATCAGCTACAATAACTATAAATTTATTTGTGGTAGTAAAATATGCAAAAAATGTCTTCTTTAGTATCAACATTGAGCATGAATTTGTCTGGATAAAAGGTTTGATCTGCAAAAACAAACAAAAAAAGAGGGACAAGGCACTCAGATTTGAAGGAAAGGATGCATCATTTAAGTAGAACAATCCAGTAATTTCAGCATTGGTGCCAAAAGAATCTGGACCAAAATCACATCCTTATAAGTATTCAAAAGCTCATAGCAGATCTTCATCCAAGAAACAGGATCAAACATTTTCTATTATTTTTCTGTCTGGCTTTAGAAAGAGAAAGACTTTCTGGAAATGTCAAACTAATACATTTTACACTTGAGATAAGAAAAAACAATATGAAAACATGCAGCACAAAATGTTTTGGGACTCTATTTAAATTCCTTAAGTATAATAAAGCATTATTTAAAGGCTTGACATGAACTTGCCACAAAGATACTGCTGAGAGAGTCAGACAAGCGAACAGCTATTTTACTCCTCTTGCAATAAAAGTAATAATGAACTATGTAAATGGCAGGGAAGAAGGGAGAGGATGGGGAAGAGAATAACCCAACTCCTCATACAGAAATTTTTGCTCATATACACTATATCACATACAGTGCCAGTTTATGAATATGCAATACTTGGTAGCCTGGCAATCATAATCTGAAACATCCCATTTGTAGTGAATATTGATATGTGAGTACGAGCTGAAGCTTTGCTGAATCAGTGAACCATTTTGCACCATCTGGATTTAAACTCCTTTGGGAGATAGTAACCATGAAGGTAGGAGCACTGCAGTTCAAATGGGAGAAACCTGAAGATACCTAAGGAGCTTTGCGTTCTTTTTGCTACAGGAATGTCAAACATCAAGAAGAAAACATGTTTGGACTTCACAGACTGATCCATTTATTTTTACAGGACTAGGTTAGAAAATGCACCAGCCAACTCATACACTGTTTTTTTTTTATTTATTTAATACATCTATTCCGGCATTCATGTGCAACCTGAAATTATTTAAACTTCTATTTAAGGAATGATGTTGAGTTGTCACAAAGATTACTACAGCCATAGCAGATGATGACAACAGTGATAGTGAAAATATTTGCCATGGGGATGGAACATTTTGACACAAAGACTCACAGTATTTATAGAGCCACATCCTGCTCCTCGTATCCATGTGCTCTTTGGCTGACATGCAGAATTTGATGAGCGAGGCAGGATCAAGTCTGTCAAATGCAATTTTCACTAGTATGGGGAAGTCCAAGCAGCAATGAACAGGAGCCCAAATGATCCAGGAAGAGCAGACAGAGACAGAATAATTGAGGGTCTGAGGTCTTAAAGAAGCTCCTAGAAGTCGTGGCAACAAAACTTTCTGTCTTCTACACAGAAGAAAGTGAAGCAAAAGGGAAATATATGAGGCAAAATTTTAAACTGAGACTTTTTCAGGTGCCACTTCTACCTTATGCTAGCATATGAAAAGATTCAAGGAAAGAAGATATACAACGGCATTAGAAAATGTTGAGTTATCCCAAATGCGCAAGTATAACGTGTAAAATGACAGTCCTTCAGAGAGGTAACCCAACTCTTTACATAAAAGAAAAAAAAATGGTAGTTGTTTCAAAAAAACAAAACAAAACTAGAGAATACACAGTTAATTCTTACAACTTCCTAATGGGGAACATAATAAAGGAAATAAGCGATGAATTTAGCAAACTGGAGTTGCTGCATCCTTCATTCTAGACATCAAACAACTCTACCATGTTGCGTCAAGCAAAAGAAACAGGAAAGGAGATCACACACAGCTCGAGTTCCTTGGCTCCAATGAGGCCGAGGCACCGCTGCTAAGGAGGATGGAAACCCTATATTCTTCCTGTGGTGCAGGAAGTACTTGTAAACATCTCAGGCATATTCTGCTTTAGAATAGTGTAAACAAGAATACAGCGTATGCACTGCTTCAGGCCATGTAGGGGAAAGAAATGAGGCAGCCTTGGATTCAGCCTAGAAGAGGAGATGGCAGGGGAACTGAGTCATAGCTTAAAAAAACATGATTAAAAAGTACTTTTGGGAAGGGACAGGAACTGAGGTTTTAAGTGGGGCAATTCCTAAGGAAGGAAGGACACCTACTACCTATTCCAATAATATTTTGCATTTATGTAACTGCAGTGGCTGCCATCCAAGGATCTGAGAACACCGCAGGGTTTCCAGTAGGCAGGATTTCAAATTCCAATGTTGCCATGCAGCGTTGTTCCTCCCTTTACAAACGCCCCACTCGAGGCATCAAAAGGCAAGCATTCGGGTCTGGACAAAAACCCTGGCCTGGAGCCAGTTTTACACTTCCACCTTGAAGCCATTGCCCAACAGGTAATGACATTCAGGCGGTATAAGAGGACATTCCCAAACAGGAACCTGCTGCTTTGCAGCTGATGTACCATGCCTGCACCTTGATGGACCACCTCCCTTCCTATACATTTCTACACATGCCTCCCATGAAGAAAAATACAACATTTATAGCTACCACACAGCTTGTTTTGGAAAATGGTCTTCTGAGAATATATGTTTAGATCTGTTTGTTGCCTCTTTAGGAGGAATATCCTGGGCAACAACAGGAACCCGAAACATAATTCTCTACTACTGTCCTATAATTGAGATATATGTAATTCCTTATTACATGCAAATTATGTTTTACACAAACTATGCTTGCTACCTATCTGTATGAGAGAGGGAAGCAGTGAATCTAAAGCCTAGAGGTGTCTACAAGTAAAGCAGGTATCAGAAAAGTAGAAGAATTGAGGGCATTTTTCAAATGCCCAGTGCTTTGGCTGAGCTCTGCGCCCTTCACAGAGAGCATTCAGTATAATATCCATGCCCAGAATGGTCTTGAGAAACTCACTTGATCTTCTTCACTGTCCACTTCTATGAAACCAGGATTATTCCTGCTCTGTGAAGAGCATAACAAAATTTAATAAGTGACTGAACAGCAGTCAGTCAAGATATTGTTGAGCCCTATTTCAGTATTTTTTTTTATTATTATTTTAGGACAATTGTCCAGTCATACTACTGCTTTTTTTCACGCTGCTCACTGACAAAAAGTACCTTTCTGTATGTGTTAGAAACACTTCCCATGTCATATCTGATTTTCTGTTCCATTTCAATTCTAGATAGCAGAGTACTAAGTATAAAGCTCAAAGATCAAGGATGAGTAACAACACTGACTTGTAAGGATGGAAGCAAGGAAGGCAGGAAAATTAATTTGGTGACAGCGGTCCAGCTGGACAACCTGGACTGCTGCCTTCCCTTGAGACTCTTAAAACTGAGCAATTAGAAGGCTAAGGACGTCTAATCACAGCAGCCTACAGCATAAACACTGACACCCTCAGTGCTATACTAAAAATAAGTCCAAACCAGAACAACTCCAGATAAACCCATGATTCAAATAAAGATTTTCCTAAATAGTTTGTATATAAGAATTTGACCATTAATATCAATTCTCAAATAGTTACATCCACACCTCTAGCAATTCACTTTCCCACATGTATATTAGGCATCTGTAACCTGTTGCATGTTAAACTTTTGCAGACAAATGGACTTTTGTAAAAATATTGTTGTTCTTTTATAGCAAAAGAGAGAGGAAAGAATAAATGTTGATGCCAACAGCCTAAGAGGGGTGTTTCCTTAATTGAATAGTGTTCTGTGGAAAGAGGAAATACAGTGCTATTATTACTCTAATAATCAAATATCTCTGCACATTTGTGGAAAAGGAGTAGCCTTCAGCCCATTCAAAGGAAAGAGAAGAGAAGAGAAGAGAAGAGAAGAGGGAAGGGGGGAGGGGAAAAGAAAGCAGTAATGGAAATCCTCAGTAAAATTACCTAAAGGCAGAGTAATACACTTGAACTGTGTTACCGGGGGCTGTACATGCTGCAGCTTGCACTGGTCCCAGGTTTCGCATCCCCTCCTTTCTCCACAACTACAACAGCAGCCAGTTGCAGCAGGAGCAATTTTGCGTCTGCAAGAGATGCTGGAGCAAAATCCTCAGCTCACAACACAGAATTCAAGAGCAAGTTCTGCGAATCCAGCCCTGTCGCACCCGCGGCTCTCACACCATAAACCACAATATATCAAGTGCACAGGTGGGACAAAGAGCTACAGTCCTTAGAAAAGGAAGCCAAGCTTACATTTAATCAGAGACATTTTAATGGATGGCTTCAGATTAATTGAAACCATTGCTAACAAGAAAATAGGGTCTTAGAAGGTAATATCATACAAACAGCTTAAAACTATTTGTGCTGATTAGGCATCAAAGATCTTAAGTACTGTTACATATTCACTGAACATTTGCTTCTTTGCATAAGTGGCTTGAAAGGCACTTCAGAAAAGTTAGCTGAGCTCAGCAGAGAGAAAATCAGCACAGAGACTGTGCCACTGTAGATGTGCAAATATATAGGGATAGTGCTCTGTCTATAACCTCCTGAACACAAAGAAATCAAAACACACACTTCAAAATAAGAAAATGGCTAAAATATACCTTTTATTTTTTTATGTTCTATGCCTCTGAGGCAGTAATCTGCATCAAACAGCCTATAGAGTTAAAGGGGAGGAAATTCCTTCCAAAAAAAACTAGCTACAAAAGTACACAATGTCCAACGAGGACTGTGAGGAAAAGAAAGAAATCTAGACCTTTCAAAGTCGAGTATCTTATTACATATTCTGTTGACTATATATATTACAAAAATCATACAAGAGGGGAATAACATTCCCCATTTATACTAATACATTCCTCATAACTCAGCTATATGTTAGACAAATCATCCACCATGGCTATTATGTCAGACAAGACATCATACATACGTGCCCATGCACACATCAGTGCAGTATCTCAAAGTTTCCTACCAAGGCCTCTGGAGACCTATCTCCAGAGCTATGCTGAGACATTTACAGACCTCTATCATCACATCCCTATGGCTGACACAGATCACTGGCGAAAGAGCAGTGTGGGCCCAGGGGTGTCCTTCAATAGACAGCTCCCTCCTTCTCCTGCCTGGGCAATGTGCTTGTGAATGACCACACAGCAGCTAAAGGGCAAGGCCACAGCCTGGCCCCAAGATATTAAACATGGGATCCACCTACAGACTGATTCAATCAAAAATGCTGAGAAAAAATCCACCTCCAAAGTCCCACTAGTATTCAGAAAGGAGATTATGTTCTTTAAAGAAGCTGAAACATCCAGGAGGCACCAGGTTTACTAAAAAAGGTGCTGGCCTTTTAATCCAACAGTTGGATTTATGGTCATCGTTATTCCCAATGTGCTTCATGCAAAGTTCTCCAAAAGAAGCAAGACCTGCATGGAAGCCATCCTGAGGGTAAATCACACCGCCCATTTCATTGGAGGTGTTAATAAGAGCTTTACCTATGTGTGATGGTCTGAATCAGGTGATTAAGATGTTCAGATCCTTCTACCTCTATTCGTCATTGAGGAAAAAGGGATGAAAGATCAAAAGCGAGAGAGGGATTTGTCTTCCTGCCAGTGCATTTTGGCAGCCCTATAAAGTTGGGATGCCCAGACACCATATAACTGCTCTTTAATTACTCTGCGCACTCTCAAGCCCAAACTGCCTTTGTAGGTGTCTGGGGAGTAGCAGCATTTGCTATTGTTACTAGGCTGCTTGGAAACTCTGCCTCAACTTTCTTTTGTTAGAAAATTAGGCTTTTAACAAACTATTTTTTTTCTTTCTTTTCATATGCATTGCAGAAGGCATCTGATTTCCTCCCAAAGAAATTATTAATCTTTTGTTTGAAACTGTTTGCTATTGTTAGATTCCTCTGTTTGCTTAAAGTGGTTTTCTTCCAAACTTTTGGGGGTTTTGGCACTTTTCACCTGAAAATGCATTCGGTTGCTGCAAACTAAAAAGAAAAAACAGTATTGGGTTTTGGTTTTCCAATTTAAATTGTTCTTTCAATTTGATATTTTACCTTCTAATACAGAAGTCAAAATATTTTCTAAGCAACTGGGCCACAATGCAGTGGTTTCTTGCAGCTGTCTAGCAAAACTGGAAATCTGCCTGTGTTACAAAAAAAAAAAAAAAAAAGGAACCAGAAAAACCCACCAACAACAGAATCAAATCACAGTTCAATGCCAAGATAGGCTGAAGAAACTGCTCCAAGGTCAGCAAGGTAACAGCAGGTATTTAGAAATTATCTTTACGCACAAACTTACACACCCACGGGTGTTAATGACTATTAGTGTTGAGCTCTCACTGAAGGTGGCTCTCCGTGTACACAGGCACATGCTGGCTTTAACTGCACAGCCAGAGCCGGTGCCTGGGGAGTCTGTGGGTAGTTCAGCAGCTTCATGCAAGTAGTGCCTTTTATGCAATTGTCCACTGCAGAGGTCTTCTAGAATAAGGAGGAAAAGAACCAGCTTTCCTTCAAACCTCAGTACCTCCTTCAATGACATTTCCCTTAGACTACACAGGAAAGTGGGTCCACATCCCTAAGGAGCGGATTGCACTCTCTCCACTTTCCCCCTGGCACAGCCAGGTGCAGAAGTCAAGAACCCCAAATGGCCTTGGCTGGTCATTCATATACAGCTGTGGTGCATCGGCATCTCCAAACATTAAATTATGGAAGAGCCAAAACCTTTTTTGGAAGCAGCCAGCAACTTTGTGCTTCTTCCTTCCCACTGCATCGTAGTGAATAAAATGGTCACCTGCAATAAGTCACGGAGTGCAGACCGCAGAGACATCATCATCATCCTCTAAGTAACTCCCCTGAAACCAGTGGGATTACTCAGGAGAGTAAGAGCTAAGCACTAGCAATACTGCCTTAACTCCCAGTCGATTGGGCTGCTGGCAGGCAAATACCAAGATTCAACAGAACTGAGAGGCAAATTATAGCCTTCTCTTCGCTAGAAACAACTGTACCTCCTCAACTGCAAAATCCTGAAGGCTTATTAAAATACATGTGCTGTTACTGAGAACAATACAGCAAAAGCAAAATTAGTATTAGCTGGCTCACCTTACAATCGCATCCTAGATCCTGCTGACTGAAACTGAATTTACTGCAAAAAGGTGTCGGCTTTATACCATTGCAAGCAAATCATTAGTCCTGTATTTTTTTTATTCCAAAGCTCTTTACAGTGAGCTAAGATGCTGGATCTTCAGCTTCTTTTCCTCTTCATATTAGGTCCAAAAGGACATTGATATGTCCTTTGTTCCCATGGGATACAGACAGCGGATATCTCTGGGTATTCTTCTTTGCAGTTCAAAACCACAAAAATACTTTGGCAGCTAAAGGAATGAATTATTCAGCAAGGTATTTAAGTATGTGCTCACCTTTAAGTGCATAAGTATTCCATTAGTTCAATGGTTATTTAATGCTTGAAACAAAGTAACTGCTAAACAGGGACTTAGTGCTTTGTCTGTCCTTTCACACATTCTTAGAAACACATATTTAGCAATTACTTAATTAGTTTGTTTTCATAATTTGTGCAAAGCACATCTGATGCTCTGTCTGTAGAAGGCTTGCATGGCCATTTCCCCTAATTCAGGCATGCAGTGATGCACATAACAGCTTGTTAAATCTACATGTATATTGCCCGTTTTCCATAACATGTATATTATGCAAGATTCTGATCTCAACCCAAATTGTTCAACATTACAGTAAAAAGTAAATCAGGCACACTTTTAGTGTCCTAGTTAGATTCTAGTGTCCACTCTAGTTTTGATACACAGCAGATACCAAGGGCTAAACAGAGCTTTTACCTGTTGTTTCATCCAATAGGAGAGTGAGGAAGGGCTGGATAGATGACAGCAACTGTGGTATCCTAGTGATCAGTTGCTGGAGATATGCACTACCTTTGTCACTAAAGTTTTCAGACTAACAGACAGACAACTGGGTTGACACTGTTTTGATGAAGCCAGTATGAAATGAGGAAGGTCAACACAAGTAGGCAGCGTCAAAGCTTTCTGTCTCTAAGGTACTTAGATCATCCCCTCATTACTTTTGTAAGACAAATAAAATGTTATAAAACATTACATCATTTTAATGAATGCATAAATTGTAGGTTTGAGGCTATAGATATCTAGAGGACCTTCATGTAAATGGAAGAGCTGTTTCTCCATGTCATTTATTTTGCCCATGGGACAAAACACTGGTAAACTAGTGACTATGAGGTTTAAAAAAAAAAATAGAATCCTGATGAAGTGATCATTTTGTTTAAAGCTAAAAAGATTAATCTCGAGTAAATTTCAATGTACACATTCTATATGCATGGTATTCAAATTATATAAAAAAGTAAAAAATGCTTGCAAGGATGTCTAACTCCAAAATCACTGTGGTATATCCACACAAATTTCTAGGAAATTCTGCAGTCAGTCCAAACTCCAAGTGTTAAGAAGGAAAAATTTCTAAGAAATCAGAAGAGTGGGGAGGGGGGAAATCTCACATTTAATTTACATGCTGCCCTCTGTTTGGTAAATAGCAGCTATTGTTTGGAACAGAAGGCAGCCGCCATTCATTATATTTTGACTCTACATTCTTCGTTGGGAATTCAGGAAGTGGTTCAGACTAAAATATTCCCTTATGTTATTTGACCTGTAAAAACTTGGCGAAAGGCCAGATCCTGCGGGTCTGAAACAGACAACACGTCCATTGACTGGGGGATCGGGCCTTGAAGCCGCCTGGCCCGCGCCACCACGCTGCTAACGGCGGGCAGAGCCCGGCGCTCCACGGCGCGGCTGGCGGAGGACAGAAACTCAACACTGGACAGCTGGGTTTGGATGGCACCGCTATTCATCCACCCAGAGAGACAGCAGGCATTTTCTGAGCACAGCTTGTCCCAAACTGTACTCAAACGCACATCATAGGCTCCCGAGGGAATTTTATTACTGTTCCCTTCTTGCTTCTTTTGCTCAAATGGCATTAATATCAAGTTGAAAGTAACTGGTAGCGTCCCAGAGGATCGCTTAACAACGCACACGTGGAACAGGCTCCTCAAAGCTGCTCAGGCATTTTGCTCTCATTGATTTGGCATTAGGTGTCCAAATACCACCCAGGCTTTGGATGTAGGTGGCTTGCACCTTTAGACCCTGAAGCATTTTGAAAAGCAAGACCATCTCCCAGCTCTAAGGAGAGTTGTGGTTATGATTTCACTGCGTCCCTAAGACCTTGCTTTAATTTAAGGGAACATGCTTTCAATCTCTTCAATACCCTGTAGCCATATCCCAACCATCACCACTCCATAGGTTACCTGCCTTGGAAGTGCTATGTGCACCACAAAGAGGATTTAAAGTACAGAGTTACAACAGTCCCTAAGGGAATATTCTTGCTCGTTCTGCTTTCACCCTTGCTGCTCTCCTTTATCACCTCAACTCAAATAGCTGCACTGGCAGCACCTGAGTTTGCCAGAAGAGCTGCATTTCATTAGCTCTTCCAATGATTTGCAATTTTTAACCTGAACCTACATCCACCTCCATCATCTACATCCAAAGACAGTCCAAAGAAGTCACACTCCTATCTTCAACAGTATGACCAGCATAAAGTGCACTATATATCCCCTGAAAATGAAACAGCTGTCTGCCTTGGTGCAAGATTCAGCTGAAGTAATTTATAAATACAGACCTCAGCATGCACAAAGGAAAGCACCTTCCTAGATGACTTACCTTTGAAAATAGCCCTTTCCAAGTAAGAACAAGTAACTGCTGGGCGCTTAGTTCAAATTAGCGCCCGATTATTTTTAGATCGCAACACTGAACAACATGAGCATTTTGCATTTATCTTTAATAGTTTAATCTCTCTTCGGTAGGAAATGCTTAGCTTGACATCGGCGGAAGGATTACTCAGTGTTAGTTCACGTTGCCACAGGCTTTGAGACATGCTATTACTTTTTTGACTTCATTTTTTTTTGATCGCAAGCCAATGCATTACAGTTTCTTCCTCACTGTACTGTACATTGGAGGCAGGTTGGGGACTTCCAGTTTTTGCGTATTCCTTCCTTGGAAACTGCTCCTGCTCTTTGTCTCTCTTCCAGAACGAGCCCTGCCGTTGGGTGTCCTGCTACTCAGAGCACATTTCCATCTTCGGAAAATGGAATTCCCTTCTTTGGTATGAAGGGCAAGCTTGGCAAGTGGCAGGTTAGATTTTTCCCTTTTTTAATATTAAGCTTTGAATGATCTTGTGGAATTCTGTAAATATTTTACTAGATATTTTATAGGGGGAGCATTTTATATCTTGCAGTCTTTTTGGGAGTGCAGTCATTTAGTTAGGTTTCTCTTGCCCCACGGTTCAGCTGTAAGTGCTTCCATCTGTCTAAACCTATATGTAGTTCACTAATTGTCGACCCCTTAGGTAGGCCTTGCTATTTCTATAGTTTATTGTTAATCATTAGATTCGGGGAAACTACTTTAACATTACCAATAAGGGTTTCCAAGAATGAAGAGGAAAAATTCCTCATACTTTAATTGCTCTTACCATTTTTAACAAACATTCCTTCGGCAGTTAAGTAGAAAATGCTTATTGATAGAGCTGGTTAGAAGAAGTGTGCATTAAAAGAACTCTCTGGAAAACTGGATTGAACTCACTACCTCAAATGCCAAATTTTTAAGGAAAATTTTTCAGCAAAGACTTCAGCAAAGTAATGTTTAAAAAAAATAAAACAAACAAAAATCTATTTGAAAACACTGTTTGCCCAGACCAGAAAAATTTCACCTTTTCTGCACAAAAAGAAAAATTGCATTTGCCTTCTAATCCATTTATACCTCAGTAATTCTCTCAAGGTCACATGTTCACAAAATAAACCAAATCCTTCTAGTAACAAATCATATTTTCTGTCATACCCTGATGACATTTCTTCAGCTTTCAAAAACCCTGACTCTACATGGAGGTAGTGTCATAGAGCAAAGACAAGGTATCTAATTTTAAGTGGTTTTCAATTGTGTCAACTATTATGAAATAGCTTCACACAATGAATAAAGTAAATATTACTCACACACATATATATCTGTAAGATACCTTCCTAATCCTAAAAGGAGCAAAACATGGTGCAAATAAGTGTTCCAGCAGCTCAGAAACAGGGAAAGCTTTATACCTGGGAAGGCCACAGAGGACAAGCAGCACAAAACGCTATCAGAAGAGAGGGCAAGACCCAAACTGGAAAGTAGCAGATTTCAAAAGGAAATAATACAACAAAGGATGAACTGGAAAAATGGAAGAAATGAGAAGTGTCTACATTTTTTCCCTCAGGCCCACAGATAAGCAGCATTAAAGCATGAGAGCAACACAGACCAAGCACAAAAGCCAACTGAAGTAACTGCATTTCTATTATGTGCATGTGTAACGAAGGCTAAACTAATCCTGAGAATGATTTGAAAAGTATTGCCCAGTCCGAGATCCAATATAGTAAGACTGAGCTTAAACAAAACCTGGACAGCCAAGACATAAACTCATTTTTTTCCTCTCTCATCTGGTTTATATTTTACTTAGCAATTGAATAAAGACTTACTGAAGCTGTGCAACAATACACAAACTGTACCCTGATCAGGTAAAATGTGGGTGTTATTCTATACTCACAGAAGGAAGTGATTGCAAAATTCACCTTGGACTTTTCATCTTCTAACTACTCCTCTGTACATGATGAAATCAGAGGTATTAAACTACCATACATGGTTACATGGAATACATAATACAGCCACATGTTTTTCAAGTGCAGGCAGAATTTTCATATATAAAAATACACATGCACACTCTCAGAATGCAAAATAACTCAAAAAGGTCATTGCTGCTAGAAAGGTCTGCTCCACCCCTGGTCTGTAATTTTACCTGCAGCTTCCAACTACAGTTGTAAATTGTTTATTTTTAAAAGAACCAAGCGAAAGTTCAGCAGAACTTCAAATGGTCGTTTTATGCCAAACTATGGTAGCTAATTTAAAATTTTTCATCTACACTGAGCAACTTTTTTCACACAAAATACATCCCCATATTCTGTTCACTAGAGACCCGGGAACAGGAATAAAAGGGCTGTGACAGGTACAGCTGGGTACATAACTGTACGTTTTATTTCTTTATGTGAATTACAATCATTATACTTGCAAATTATTTATTTTTCACTGGAAAAAAACCTCTGTTCTCGTGAGAAAAAACTCTGCTTCTAGGAGATAATTATAGTTTTGGCCTTTTTCTTTTATGGAATTCCCTTTAAGAGCAGTCGATTATACCGTGAAGAACAGCAGCTGGTGAGTATCTTATCTGATTAACAATTCAAGCAAAATTTACATAAAACAGCATAGGAGATCACAATTACAAGATGAGGGTAGACCCATCGGCTGCTATGCGTCGCGACAGCATGACTGATTGCAGGGCAAATTCTTGCTCTGACACATCTTTAAACCTTTTAGGGCCAAAGTTCCAAAACTGATTTAAAGGACATTACTGCTAAATTCTAACTGATCGCAAACAAAGTAAATCCATTTGCCTATTTTAATTGCCTGGGTATTTGGGGTTATTTTTAACAGATGCATTTCTCATAGGGGTGCTCCCTACGCTTTCCACAGAAATGCGCCAATTATGTTTGCAAGACAGCAAGGAAAAAAAAAAGGCAAAAACAAGATGACAGAGCAAATACTGCATTTTAATATTTCGTTTGTGACCTTCCAATAGAAGGTAGCTCATTTTTAGTGAAGACATTCTCTGTTGCAATGTGCATGTGAGGATGTTGATTTTATGGTTAGAAATACTTGACACTGTAGCTAGAAGGCTTTCAAAACCACCTAAAGAAATAGCCTAATCCAAAGGAAGCATTTAACAGAAAGAAATACAAAAATTATCACAGCCTTTACTGTCCACAACCCAGTGAATTAAGTCACTGATGTGCAGCTCCAAGCTACGAAGCTTGAGCCAAGAAACCAGCCCAGTTTTGACTGTGCCCCTCTGATGGGCTGATCCTACTAGAGAGCTGTGTGATGCTACCAACCCTGAGGCAGTATTTCTACCTCTGGTGAAAATGCCACTTCAGGCTCTTCTTCCACGGGCAGACCAGACACGCCAGCACAGGACTCAATTCAAACCAATGAGGTGGCATTGGATCAAGCCCTCCCATTGACTCCTCAGAGGCATGATAGGCCTGAGTGGTACCTGAAGCATCTTAAGACACTCATATCTACATTTTTTTCTTGCAAGTGCAACACAAGTTTTCATGCAGCTTGCTGCACTCCTTCCTTGGCAATACTAAAGGCCACGGCAGCTTTGCTAACTCTGCCTCTCCTCGGACCCACAAGTGGGACGCGCTCTGCCCGGGCTGCCACGCACAAAGAGCCCCTTCAAGGCGCTGTGTAAGGCCCGTTGTCCCTGAGCCACCAGCTCGGGGCCTGATCTTATCCCTCTGAAACAGCACGAGGGCAGGATTGGGCCCCAAATGAGGTAGCGTCTCCAGCTTCCAAGTCAGACCCTACTGTTAAAATGCCCATGACCGAAAAATGCAGCTTTTTTGTCTCTCTGTGCGTAACTGGCAGGACTTTTCAATAGCAGCAGGCAGGAAAATTCCTGTAATGCCAGAGGGATCTCTATTTGCCTCGAGTCACAGCAAATCCATGGGAATTCTGAGATGCCTATTTTTTTTTGTCTTGGTCCCTGCAATTATTTTTCATGCTAGCAGCATAACAGAAAGGAAAAAGCAGATGACATCAGCTACCAAGAAGGAAAATATCAAGAAGAAAACAGCACCCACTGTTAAGGAGAAAGACATTTCACTGCATCAGGCGTTGGAATCAGGAGAGAGCGCCCAGCGTGGACATAGTTCTCCCGTACGTCTCCCTTAAAACTTCTCACTGCTTCACTACTCTTCAAAAGCAAGCAGTGACTCAGAGCTGTTCACAGAGTACAGCACAGCGCCCAGCGTGGACATAGTTCCCCCGTACGTCTCCCCTAAAACTTCTCACTGCTTCGCTATTCTTCAAAAGCAAGCAGGGACTCAGAGCTGTTCACAGAGTACAGCAGTGAAGGCTGTATAAATATCTAGATCTTAGAACGCAAAAAAAACAGCACAAGAAAAATGAGCAGCCAGTTTGGAAATGAAGGAAAAAAATTGCAGTTAGTCTTGCCTGGAAGCGTGGGGCTCAGCTGCACTCTCAGGTGCTCTCAGTAGACAAGTGCCACTTATGTTATTGAGTTGCTGCAAGAAAACTCCTTTATTCTGAGGAGATCCATTAAAAGCAAACACAGTCTAGCTTTTAGAGGATTAGAGGAAAAAAAAAAACAGTCCCATGGCACGGTATGCACCTACCACCGGGATTCCCCACACTCCCTCAAAGCCACTAGACACCTTCAAGAACAAAACCAAAAGCCAAACTATTTCTCTTCCCTACAAATCCAGAGAAGAAAATAAAGCAGCCTGCTTCCCTATGCAAGTGGCTTACTTAAAAACCCAACATGACAGGCTGCAGCCAATGTGTCTTGGCTGCCAAGCGCCTGTCAGCAGGCTCTGATTATGCCCCAGACCACCTCGATGCCCTTCTCCATGGGCTGCCCTGGGCATTCATCACCGTGGCCACAGGCCTGCCCTTCCCAGGGAGCTGCTGCAGCCCTGCCAAGGGCTGGAGCTGCAGCACCAGTGCATTAGATACACCACGAGGATGCACTGCGGCTCAGCATTGCTCTTGAAGAAAATGGTCTCCCTCACTCAGAAAAATGTAATAATAAAAAAATAAAAATAGCCATTTTGGTAGGAGAACAACCCTGAAGCTAGGGTTTTCTGCTTTCAGTTTACAGATGCTATTCCTTTGCCTTCAAGAAGGAGACTAGGAAAGCCTGGTCCACCCCCTTCCCCCCCGCAAGAGTTCATTTTATGTGACTTCCTTCAGCTCAGAGCCACTGCCCATAAAATATTTCTGAATGAATAAACCATCTTGCTCTATACATTAAAATTCCTCCGCCTAAGCTAAATGAGACTCTGACAATTAACCAAAGCCACAGAGTCCCTAATAAACCATTACAGTAAGGATTTAGCATTTCGTATTTCAAGGATTTAGAAAAGGCCTTTTCTGGGGGGCACTCCCAGACAAACTTTAAGGGGGCCACAGAATACAATTTAATTGGGTATTAAATTGGATTATTCCAAAACTCCCAAGTGATCTCAGAGGAGCAGGGCACACACACGCAAGCCCTGGGGCTGGGGAAGTGCCCAGGGCCGGCCGGTGCCCTCCTCGCACTGCAGGGTGGCAGGGCCCGCTCTTACTCATTGCTCCAGCTGGTGCCCTGGAACTGGAGCCTTTTGCATGTGTAGAGGCAGAATAGGCCCCGGCCGAGGCTTAGGGCTCATAAAGGAAACTTCTAACGTTGGGCCACTGCTGGAACCGAGAAAATGAAGACCCTGCCAGGCACCCGAGGATAGTGCGGTTCTCAGAGCGAGACTTCACATTCCTTTTTCCAAGAGGGCCGCTCCACAAGGTCAAGGTTTTGCTATTAAAATCCTATGTGTCATTAGGAAATCATAACTTTAAAATTCCAAAGATAAAAGGTAGGAGTTTGCTGTGGGGGAGGGGAACGTGGACACAAACACCATGGATCTAAGATTCCCAGGCATAAATCGTGTAATTTAAATCTCCTAAATCTATGGGTGAAGCCACACTTTATGTTTACAGCTGTTGTTCCAAGGGGGAAAATCTTTTGGCTTGTGATAGAGCGGCATCTTATTTCTTTAGCCCTGCCTAAAATTTATTATTCATGGAGCATGGTTCTTTCTCCCTGAAGAGTACTTGGCTGGAACACTGTGCATTTCATGCATCAATCTTACCGGATTAACAAAGAAAACACTTAGCATTAAAACAATGTCGAGCTATTTACATATAGGAGGAGGAGAAGGAAGCCCTCCACATGAACATGGTAGTTAAGCCACTCAAGCAAACGTCCTTTTCCTTCATATTCCTTCTTTGTTGAGGAAAAAAAAATAGAAGAAAATTTCATCTGAATCATGAAGCAAATCTGATGGGAAGCTCCAATATATCCTATGACTTTGTGTATTTTCTTCCCCACCTTTTCTGGTCTGCAATGAGCAGCTGTTCATTGTCTAAAATAGCATCTCCTTTTCCAGCCTTTTCCACGTCAAAAGGAAGCCATCCTATCCGTCCAGTTTTCTAAACCCTGGGGAGCAGTAAACACTCACTTCCTAAGCACCCGCTGCCCGGTGAACCTGGCACCCAAGGGCCAGGGCAGCATCTCCACACAGTCTGCCTTCTGCTCACGGCTGCCCAGACCTCCCTCTCCCTCTATTGCACTCCATGAACCTCTATTTTTCTACCTTCTCCCGTGTCCAACTGAGTCGCAGTTGCTGATGCAAAGGGTGGAGATAGCAGTTATTTTATGATACCTTATCACTGGGCTGATACTAATGTCTCTCAAGAAGCTCCTTAATGGCAGGGGAACTTTGCAACTTTCTCACATTACCAGGATTTCGCATTAGCTCTTAGACCAGCGTGGCAAAAAAAAGCCTTCCAATCCTTTTATTTATTTATTTAAACACCACATCATAGCTCTTACAGAGAGTTTAATGATTTCCATCCCTCAAGCTGCATAATCTCGGCAGTGCAGTGCCAGTGCCCTTGCTTCCCTATCTCAGCTAGAGGAAAACTGCTATTCAAAATACTATGTAATCTTTTATTAATGGATTTATACATTTTTAACTGAGGTTTTAAAACCTGTCAAATTTCAAATCCAAATGGCCCACTTGGTTGCAAGCCAAGACTTTTTCCTGATAAAGTAGAGCAAGGAAACTTCTGTAAAAGTGGAAGTGTCTAAAAATAATTTAGCAGCAGTGCTTGGTGATAACAGGGACTAGATGGGCAGTTACTGAAGCCATCTCCTACAGAAAAACACTTGAAGTTTGCATTTTCATGCTGCAAGTCTTTTGTGTTTGTGGTGTTGTTTTGGGTGGGAAGAGTTGTGTTATAACTAACAAAATAAAAAAGGAAGAGTGTAAATCATTTCTTCTATTTAGTTATTTTAATCAAATATACAGAAACTGCATGTAATTGAATGAACTTTATACTTACAGTAGTGTTACTGAGAGATGAAGTTAAACCCCAAGGATACCTATTTATTAGCAATGTTAATGCATGCTCAATACTCAAACTGTTACAGAGCGCATACTAAAAGGTTCATTGATCTGATCATGGTTCAAATGCTAGAAAAGGTTTTAATCTCCCAAATAGATCTTCCCCACATTTACACTTAAACAGAAATCCTTGGGGAAACTGACGCAGCTCTTGAATGCCAGTGGTGCCACTGGACCTACCCCTGCCCTGTTCGTGCCACCATCCCAACCCAAAACACACCTGCACCCTCTGCGGCCACTTGTCATCTTTCATTTACACTAAGGAGTGGATTTTTTCTCCTCTCATGAATCTGAAAAACTCAGGTCACTGCAAGCCTCTGCAATGCCAGAGCTAGGAAAACTGGTCCAAGCTTTGATAAAAGTCCAGCTTGTGCATTGACAATCTGGGCTTTGTCTCAGCCAGAACAACAACATTTTATCTCCTAACTGAAGCTCAAGTACAGACTAAATAAAGCCAAACCCTTATGTTTTACAGCTTACACAGGATGTCAGGCAGCTAGAAATAATATTTAATTATTAAAGCAGATGAAA
>NW_010589544.1:541333-604522 GCF_000705375.1 Tinamus guttatus
AATCAAATAGCAGGATAAGATAAATATTAAAAACAAGAGCTATTTATGTGTCATTCTAGAGTAGACATGTAACATTCACATCAGCTGGTATTTTTTTGTTATTGTTATAATACTGTGTTTTCAAAAACGTAAGTTGTAACTATTCAAAATTTTGTTCTACTAAAAACCCCACAAAATACCAAAATAGCTACGTTCCAGCTTCACTGCACAATACACCGAGTAGTTCTTCAAATATCTTCATCTCCAAAACAGTATCCAAACTTGCTCATTTCCCTCCACATTATTCATGAAGTAAAAATGAACTATATGTCCTCTCATTATGTCCCATAAGTTTCATTATACTCCGGTTATCATTAAGTGCATGTACACATGTATATGTATTCTGCATACTTCGAGTCAAGTATTCTCCAAGGCACTCTTGGAGTGTAAAACAAAGTTGTAACTTTAAACAAGTGGAATATCTATGATTTAGTAAAGGAAAAAGAGGGTGTTAGTCCTCAAATTGCTGTTGCCTTTTAACCATGAAACACACACCACAAAATGTTACTTGTGGTGGACTAAGAAAGAAGAATTCCTTTCATAAAATTTAATGAGTGTAATGTTTCTATGTTTTATAGGGCATGGGGTGTGAAAAACAGCTCAGTTTTAGCTCTGATGACATTTTCATATAAGTAAAAATAGAGATTTGACATCTTGACATAAAAGGGGCACAGTATAATGTTGCAGGGGTACTATGTATAAGTTTGGAGTGAAAACATAACATCTGATTCTAGTTCTAAGCACATATGGCTACACAAAGAAATTTAGGCATGTTTTCTCTTTACAGCTAATAGAAAATACAGTGATTTAAACATGATGCAAGTATAGGATTTGGGGTTGGAAAAATGGAAGTTCTCAAACACACAAAGATGAAAACTTATTTCTACAAGCCTAGAGTCAATAATCCCAATTTATTCTGTTGCTTGTGTGGCATCAGAACATTGCTATTATATTAGAAGTAATTGATCAATTAAATCAGAAAAGCAAAAGTGTAAAATTGATCAGGAAAGCTACTTCTACGGAGAGATTCTAAAGCTCTCAATTAGAACAAAACTTAAGTCTTGAAATTTCCCTCAGAAGAAAGTATCATGTTAAAATAATCCAGAAACTTCACTGTAGGATCTAAAATGCTCCAGTTAATCTGAAATGTACCCTATGAATGTATATGAAATGCTAAAAACATACTACTATGCTGTCACAAAGCTTAAAAAGATGACAAAACAAAATTGCATTTGAAATATCTCATATTTTTGTAATTAACAATATTATCAAAACTGTGAACCACTGTATGAAACAGTGAGGCACAAATCTTTAGTTACCTCTATGCTGAATTAAAAAAAAAAAAAAAAATGACAGGTCACTCCTATCAGTAGACAAGTTATGTCTTTTTGATTGCTTTTTATTTTTAAATCATCTTCCAAGAGCTTAAAGAATTCTTTCACTATAATGGATTACTACATTATCCTAAGCTTAGTACAAGTACAGATTTGTACATTTTTTTCTGCATCCTTTGGTTGACAACTCTGTAAGAGCGGCTCATTTATTTTTTGTGTTTTTAGTTTTGCTTTTGGAAATACTTCCGTGTTTTGCCAGATGATTTGTTTTTTATAACTAGTCACTGTAGAAGTCTTATTATCCTCTACAGGAAAATAAATTAATAAATAAAATGAAGTGCACTCATGACAATGAGGGGGCAGTCATTAACGCTATCCAAAACCAGATACAAATCTTAAAGCTTACTTAATTGCATTTCTCAAACATACACTCTCGCACTTGCCTAATGTTGAAAATCTACCTGTTACTCACCCACTCACTTAAGCATCTCAGGGACATCATCAACATCTCCTCAACAGAGGGATTTTTTCCAGTATCTTTGTCAATTACTCAATTGCTTTGTTTGAGCCTCTGGCCACAGCCCTTAGACTGGAGTAGCAAGTCAGGCATGTAACAAAAGGAGGATATCCCAGGAGGCTTAGACTTCATCTAAAACTCATGGAAGCAGACAAGAATGTTTCCAGAGATTTCAAAGTACTTTGGATCTGCCTTGGGAAGCATTGTTTGAGCAGATACTTTTGACAGATATTTTAAGAGTCAATTTATACAGCATCATTGAGGGCAGAATGTAAATCCAACAGGAACTGGGGCATTTTGCAATCCTGCAGCATTTGTTGACATGCCTATGGACTTGAATCATAAAGCTTTATTACCCCAAGTGTTTTTTTTTTTTTTTTCCACCAGATTGGAAGAACGCTGTGTCTGAGATAGTCATCTTCCTTGGATTTTGCAATGTCTGCATTTTCTCAGACATGGTTAAGAATTTACATGTCATTAGCAGAAGTAGAGCAAATCCAAAAGACATTTTCTCCTTTACACCATACTTGGAAATGAAAACTTTGATGAAGTTTTAAGTTAACTATTTGCTGCATGGGTCTTTCAGACCCCATCATACATTACACTTTCATTTTTGAAAGCCTGTGTACAAACGCCAAGTGTGGAATTAGATTCACAAAAGTTAGTGACAACACTTGCACAAGTGTCAGTATTTAAGGTTAGGCTTTGTTAATTCATACCTGTGACAACAATGATGGACCTGGATCCTAACTGTCTTCATGTTTAGCAAGAAACACGCAGATTTGGTACTCAAGACTTAAATATAGATCACATGCTCAAAGCCAAACCTAAGGGCGTTCATTGATGAAAAATGGCAAGTCAAAACAAGAAATGCACGGAAGAGTTCCAGACTGCAGCACTTTCCAACATGTATCTCAACAAGTATTCAACAAGATCTTTCTTAGCACTTTCCTTCCTGGATGGGTGGGTCAGATCTGGGAATTTTCCCTCGCTAGACTGGGAAGAGGAGCTTTGCTGCCTGGCCTCTCCGGTCTTACCAACAGTCAAACACACAGCGGGTGTGTGGCAAAGCAAAGTAGTGCTCAAAGCATTATATTTGGAGATAATAGCGAGTTAAAACACAAATGTCTATAAGCTCAATTTTCTTTTTAGTAGCAGTAAATAATTTCAATTAAAATTTCTCTAAGCAAAATCTAAAGTTTCAATGAAACACAAAATATGAAAAATCTCCATGACATGATAAAATGTTCATAGGAAGGTGAGAGAAAAAAGTAACTTCTCTCTGCTTCTGTTACTTACAAATTCTGCCACAGTACTAGGTTGACAGACATATGAGAAAGAAGGGAGGGGGAGATTCAGCAGTTCTTGCATGGCACAGTAACTCCAGCTACATGAACACCCTCTGCGACCCTAAACAGTGGAAACCAGGTACCCGATTTCAGGAAATGTGTCAGAGAACCACCCTACATGTCTAAAATAGGAAAATAAACAGGTATGAATCTGAGCTGCTTTGATACTTGACCCTTTTCTTAATGTCTTGGACTTTATGATAGTGAGACACAAAGACCTTAAGAGTGCCAGAAGGCATTAAAAAACAAGACAATGCTGGTTAGAGCCCTAAAAAAGAACAAATTCAGCTCCCATTGCACCTTCACTGATCAAAGGTAATTCCTCAAACTACAGCCATGTTCCCATGTGACTATTCCAGCAACTTTTGGATTTATTATTTCTTCTAATTATATTTTATTATGCCTTTGTGGCTTGGTGTCATTTTTATGGCTACATTTTAAAGCACCTTGAGACATGTGGAAGGTGATCTATAAATCAATTAGTAATAACACTTATGGCAATAACAACACCATTATTTTGATGGAGCTGGTGATTAATCTGTAAATAAATTAAAGAGAAATTAAGCTTTAAATGCTTGCTGTTTGCCTCTGGTAACTACATTTATTCATACTGGTTCTTGCTTAATGATAAACTCTTTCAGAGGAGTGTTTAAGAGGTCTATCTAAAGAGGCTAAATACTTAATAGCACATTCATGAGTCAGAACTTCCTGGAACAATACCCTGAATTTGTCTGAAAAATATGCAATATGAGCATTATATGGAAAAAAATCATTGTAATGAAAGGGAGATTCTTGAAGATGTCCACAAAAGCAGCAGCAAGCACTTACTTGAAACACGGCGCCTGATTGTTTGCAGCGCCATCATTTTCCCCCATGTTTTGAACACGCTCCGTATTTCCCACAGCGCTGAAGCATTTCTCCTCACCTAAGCGCATGTCGTTTCCCGAACACTGCGCACGTTGCAGGAGCTCTTTGAATACTCTATCTTAAGATTCCTTCCCCCGATGAAAAATTATTCTCTTAACTGTTGCATATACCAAGCACAAAGAACCACCATTAGGAAGCAGTAAATAACTCCAATGTATTTGCACAGAACTACCTACGAGCTCCGAAAACCCCAAGGTGTGTGTTTGAGGTACAGAACTTCACTGCTTGATCCTGCCCATGGCCCTCACCACCACCCTCAACCCCAACAAAACGCCACTGGCCTTGGGATAAACAAGAAGCCTCCCCGAGCCCCAGCGAAGGCCCCGGGCCGCTCGGTGCTCCTCGCCCAAGGCCAGGGCTGGCCGCACGCAGCGGCGCCGGCCCCTTCCCCGCGCACAAAGGCCCTGATTCACGCCCGAACATCTGCTGACGTCACCAATTTCTGTGACGTCATCGAGACCTTCTTGTCAATGTGGCTTTGTATTCCAGCCTGTAACAAAAGTATCACCCAGATCTTCAAGGCAGGAATTAACCCTTCATGATCTCAGCTGGAGCTCATCAGAAAACTTCCTGAAGCATCAACAAATTTGAAGAACAATAATTTGAACACACAAATCTTTTTGATCAAATACACGTTAACACCACAATTAACAAAAATGCAAAGATATCATAGAAGTTGTTGCCTTTCCCTGGTTTGGGGCATGTCTGTGTTTGACTACCATAAAATTATCCATGGGAAGACATGGGCCTTAGCTTCTATGGCCTAAGCTTTTGTTAACACTACTCAGAGTGAGCAGGTTTCAACAGGAAGATTTTCCACTCTGGAATCAACTACTGCTATTGCCGACCAACTCACTTCCATCAATAGCAAGCAGTAGAGGAAAGAAAGCAACCAAGCCCATAAGAACAGACTCCTGACCCAAACTGTTCTTCCTTATAACTTGCATTTTGCTGATGCACAAGCCACCACAAATGGCAACTTTCAAATTCTCAAAGTTTAGGAGAAATTTCACAGTGGGAAACCAGCAGGATGGACTTTTCAGTCTTAATGGATCAAATAACTTTCTTCCCTTATTTGTATTTTTTTTTTGGTTGTTTACAAAGAAGTTCTAAAAATTAAAAATAAATTTAGACAAAAATCAAGCCAAACTAAGTCTGAGTTTTTGGGGAGGAATAACCCCAGACACCAGGACAAACTAGGGGTTGATCTACTGGAAAGCAGCTCCGCGGAGAGGGATTTGGGAGTCCTGGTTGACAACAGGTTACCCATGAGTCAGCAACATGCGCTCATGGCCAAGAAGGCCAATGGGCTCCTGGCTGCATCAGGAGGAGCATTGCCAGCTCCTGCCCCTCTGCTCAGCTCTGATGAGGCCGCACCTGGAGTATTGGGTGCAGTTCTGGGCTCCCCAGTGCAAGAGGGACATGGAGCTTCTAGAGAGGGTCCAGCAGAGAGCCATGAAGACAATTAAGGGACTGGAGCATCTATCGTATGAGGAAACACTAAGCGAGCTAGGCCTGTTTAGTCTGGAGAAGACTGAGAGGAGATCTGATCAACATGTACAAATACCTGAGGGGTGAATGTAGGGCGGATGAGGCCAGGCTCTTCTCCGTGATGGCCGGTGACAGGATGAGGGCTAATGGGTACAAGTTGAAACACAGGATATTCCACCTCCATGTGAGGAAGAACTTCTTTCCTGTGAGGGTGCCAGAGCCCTGGAACAGGCTGCCCAGAGAGGTTGTGGAGTCTCCTTCTCCGGAGATCTTCAAAATCCACCTGGATGCCACCCTGTGCCACATGCTCTAGGTGTCCCTGCTAGAGCAGGGGGGTTGGACTAGATGATCTCTAGAGGTCCCTTCCAACCTTAAGCATTCTGTGATTCTGTATTTTACATTTTTATCCCACGAAGTGAACACTTTATTGCAAAAGAACAAAAAGCTTTAAAATAAAGTTCCACACATTCCTTAACTATTTCCCCTTATTTTCTACTAAAAAGTCTTGAAAAGCTAAGGAAAAAAAAATAAAGGAGCACTGCAGTCCCTCCTCTACTTGCATTAGAAAACCTTGTGGAAGCAGGAGGGGAAGGGGAAATCAAGCATTTCTGATACTGAGAGACATCTTGCACTTTAATTTTTCACTTATGTCAAAAATGCACTTCCTTCCGATGTTTTTTTTTTTTCCAGAAGAGTGCATTGCAATTCAGGCAGCCCTGAGGCAGAGGGCCTGCACTGCACTAACTCTGCTGAAATCTGAGTGAAGTCAAACTGAGGTTGCCATCGAGCTCTCTCGACCTTGGTGACTGCTGTACCCTCCCCTCAGCTGCCCATGGCACAGCAGCAAGGACTGGGCGACTGGCCTTAATGTGCCTCTTTGATGAATAAACAGAGCACTTCAGTGCCTAAGGCAGCCAACCTCAGGCTTTCAACAACCGCTTGAATGTTTGCTGCAAAATTGAAAGCCTATCTAAAATTCAGCTCTGCTTGTTTGCATTTTCCCAAACTTCGGATTTTCCCAAACTTTGCATGGCCTCATTAATCTAAATTTGCTTCACTGAGGTCTGCACAAGCTGTGGAGTGTTTTGAATACACGTAGGTAGTTTATTCACTGATGTTCAGCACTAGCAGATGTACGCTAATATTTTGTACAATAATCTGTTTGCCTTTGTCTTCTTGATAGCTAACAGACTTCCAGTGACTCAAGCATTTTAGTTTTCCAAACTGTTGCCTGGATAGTTTATGCAAATACATGGTCTGAAAATTGTGCAGAAACAGCTTGTTGACGGTTCTTAAAATTGCAGTGTTGTCATCTCCTTTCAGTTAAACGGATGCTACAAATCTGTCCTACACCTGCACAGGCATTGGTCCTTGAAACAGGGACCCTGGTAAAACACGCAGCATTAACCCTTTCTCCACCACAGTCTAGGAATTACACAGAAGAGCTAAACAAACTTACGGGTGAGTGTGGCTCAAGCTCGGAACATGCCTTTAGGGAAAAAACAAGTTGGACAGTTCACCATGAAGGACCCAGTCTTAACTCAGCCCTCTCAGTGAAGTACCTGAAGGTGCACCAAGCCACACAGGAGCTAGCTGAGCTCCAGGCAGGTCTGCATTGATTGTGGTGGTGTTTGGAGTGTTTTGTTTTGATTTTAAAACTGCCTCAGTAACACTGCTTTCTTTCTACATGTTTTCCAATGGTACTGGCTGCTTCCCAGACTCCGGTGAGGATATCTCTAAAGGCAGCTGCAGCCTCTGAAGTGTGCTGTGCGTATCCTATTGCAGAATTTAAAGTGCCTACTAACTGAATGCAGTTGCCTTACTTTTGAAAGGTGGTGCCAGAAATATTATTACATTTCAGATACTTTTCCCTGGATGATGGTAGAAAATTGTTTCAAACCCATCCAACCTAGCACTTAGACATAGGAATGTCCGGGTTTTTATTTTGTTACTTAATTTTTACAGTTGCATTCCTTTGCTTTCAACTTTGTGTTTTTAAGCCTTCTATCAAAATCACATTGCTATCAGTTACACATATAATTTTTATACATACTAAGAGAATATATTTGTCAGGATAAATAAAACATACACAATAGCATGTGTGTTACAAATGTTAAAAATAAACACTATGAGTATTTTGTCTGCTACTGTCTCTACCAACAGGCACTGAAAAGTTATACAAGTAATTTACTAGCTGCAACGCTTCCAGTAACTAATTTCAAACTCATCAAAATATGAAAGCAGAATGGATGAAATCAGGAAAACCTCATCTGAGGGAGGCAGAGGGCAACACAACATGAATAAGAGACTTTCTCTGAAAAGCAATAAGAATCAGCTGGACAGCCATGTGGAGCATTAATCCAGTGCTAGTGTTGCACATTAGCCTGGACATGGCTTCAGCCTGTTCTCCATAGTTCAGCAATGTGCACTTTTCACAGAAATGCTTTGCTCTTTCACATATTCATCTGCTTCTTGAGCCCAAAGAAGGTGACTAACCAAGTATTTTTTTTTTCCATTGATGTTTGTTTGCCAACTGCTCAGTGTATGGAAGGCAAAGGAGACAATCAGAATATTTTACATAATAAGCTCGCTCAATGTGTTATTAATAATACTGAGAATTATTACTACAGGTCCAAAACAATTTAGACTTTCTTCCATTTGAAGCCACAAGATAATAAGGGGAGGCTCCAAGAGAGGTGTGGATCACCCACAAGAGGACTGAACAGCAACATGCATTTTTAGTGAAAAACTGCTAACTAGCCAAAACCTTTGGAACATCATGTCACCAAACTGGTAAAGTGATATCTCTCTCTGCTTTATTGAAAACATGTTAGCATAATGAAAAAAATGCACTTCATTTCATGACTTTAAGCTTGTCTTTGTTGGCCTGCAGTCTGTCAGAAGAATGATGATTAGGAAATGTAATGGAGCTTGACCAATTTTGTTTGACAAAAAAATAGGGAAAACAAGAAAAAAGAAAAACTGAGAAACCTATCAAGAAGTCTAAGATGGGATTTTCCCCTCCAATTATTTATTTATAGCCCTGAAATAATAATCTAATCCAAAATCAGTGGGGAGACTTTTATTGACTTCAATGAATATTGGATCAGACCCTAAAAGCACAGCTTCCAAAACGATGAAAAGTATTTTGGGACATTTCGTACTTGAAATTGCAATCAAGAATGGGAAGAAATAACCCAGTCATGCTTAGGGTGGTTCATCAGTGCCTGGGACAGATAAAACAGCTTTCCTAGCAGATACAGCCAACAGATGGTGGGACAAAGTTTGGCACCTGATCAAACATCCAGAGAGTTAAGTCCTTAATTTTCTGGAGCTTTTCCATCTTATAGGCTTTCAGCATTTCAAAAATCAGAAACATCTCTGTGTCACTGAAAGATTAGGCTCATCAGGGCTCTGCATATTCATACAATAAAGATGCTATCTGATTGACATGACAGCTTCCTCCTTAAACATCCACCACCAGCTTCCGTGCCATACTAGTAAATGACAAGACATGATTATAGGTATCAGAAGGTGTTCCAATAACATTACTACCTCCTGCTGCAACGTGATTAACAAGTACAAGAGTAATGGGACAGATGAGGGGCTTGAAGTTTTGTAATTGTCAGCATTGAATTTCCATATAAGCAAAGGTGGCAGAGGGAGCAAAGGTGCTTTTATAAAGAGATTTAGGTAGCAACCAAAGAATCAAGTTTCAGTATTTATCTGTGGCTTTTGGAGAAGATTTGAACAGCAAAAACTGTTACAACATCCACTCCAGACTACCTATGAATTTCAAGACTTTCCTTTCATATGAAGTATCTCTAGGGCAGCATCCATACTTAATGGCTGTCCCATCCCATAAATTAATCACAACCCAACTCACTAATTGCTAACAAGACAAGAAAAGGGGCAATATCTGTTTACCTGCCAAACATTCCATTTTAAAATGTATTTTCTCCTTGGTAGAGAAAATGTCACTATCCAAAAAGTTCGAAATACTTTAGACCTATTCCTCACTGAACAACAGCCTACCACTGGTAGTGGTAGAAAGTAAGCAAGAGACAAGAGAAAAAAAAAACAAGTCATTCTAGAGATCTGTTAAATATATTCCCTTACTCTCAATTTCATACCCACGAAGACCCAAACATTACAGGACACAACTCTTCAGAGTTTCTGTGAGGACAGGCCTGTGAACCCTCCAGCCACAACTTCCAAAGGCTGCTCAGGGCAATTGCTGCTGCTACAGGTATCACTGTGGTATCTTTAGGTGATCTGAAAAGTTAACTGTGTATGTAGAAAAGAAAATGCTCTGAAAGAGTGGGAAGACTTGGCTGAGATGAGATTCCTGCAGGACCAGAGACTACTCACAGGTTCAGCTAACATGGAAAAGAAAAAATTCACACATTTTATGAATTAAGAACTGCCTACCTAGGCACGTAATTAATATATTTGACCACTGAAGGAGAATGGGGAACTCCGTACTCTCCAGAACTGGAGAAGGAATTCTGTGGCACACCCTAGGATTTCCAACATGCCCTCAAAAGCAGACTCGACTTTTTATTTTGTTTTCCTTTAGGAAATACTATTTGCAGACCTTTTTTTACACCAATCTTTCTCAGATTAAAAGACTTTCAGCAAAAGAGAAATGCCTGTGTTCTGATAAGCACTTAGGTAAACTTGACAAAGCAGATATGAAAAATGTTATTAGGAAAAAAAAACATGAGAAAGTAACAAAGTGAAAAATGAAGGTTTTTCTATATAAAACATCTTTTAAATATAAACGTTATTGGAAAGATGTATTCCTCTGTACACATCTGTACAGCATTTCTGCAAAGACAGATATGTAACAGAAATTGAATCAAAGAACAGAATCAAAAATATATGTTCTTTTGGATCTGCCTGTAACTTGCATAAAATTCTTACAGCAGTTTCAGTATACTGCAACTTCCAAAATTTGTTTGCAAGTATTTTCACGGTCATGCGAGTGGACACACACAGCATTAAAACAGCTGTTTTAAGAAACATGTAGATTTAGAAAAACACTAAATATTTACTTCTCATTTACTTTCAGATTTTGTTTTTAGGACACGAACTGCAGGTGGGGAGACTTAGGAAAAAGAAAAAAGACTTTCCAGAGATTCCTCCCCCACATCCCCCTGCTTCCTCTCTCCAGTATTGCCTTTTTTGTACAGTGTACCTCTGAATAAATCCATAGAATGACAGTAGATGGACACAGCTGGAGACAAGATTGGAATAATTATGGATTGTAAGTCAGCATGCTTTGTCACAACCTGCTTGATTTGATTTTAAGCACACTTACATTACACACTTACATTGCATGTCAGACTTCTGGAAAAAGTAAAGCATAAAACTAGAGATATGTACAGAAAACACAGAACCCATTCTTTACAACTAAATTAAATGCAGGCTACACATTTTTATCAAAATACCCATGAACAAAAAACAAGAAAAAATTCCATAAGCATACATGGCCTTGACACTGAATTCCTTACAGGATATATTCTTTCTTAGGGTGTGTTCTGAAGTCCACTGAGATCCATAAGATACTCTCTTGACTACAGCAAATTTTGGTACCTTTTCAGGTTACTAAACAGTCTAAAATAAAAGGCTCTACAGTAATCCTGTTTATCTGATATTATCAGGAGGTCTGTTGGCTTGCAAAGTTGGGAGGTTCAGAGCAGATAAGACTGACAGACAGTGATCTTCACACCTTCTTGACAATTGGCACAACTTGAGAATGGCAAATAACATCCTGAAATAGCTATTTTAAGAGTAGGCACAATATTTTAACTTCAAAACAGCTGAGATCAAGCAGACAGATCTTTCCTGCAATAGATATCAAAGACGCTATTAATCTTGTCCAAATCATTTTTTAATAGGAAAAGTATCACTAATATTGCTATTACTGACACCAGAAAACAAGCAGCATAGAGCAGGCAGCTACTATAATTAAAAATGTGGTTAAACACTCAGAGTTCACAAGCTATCTTTACACAAAATATCGCAAGAAGAAAAAGCAAAGGCCAGCCAAGCATTCCCATTTCAGCTGCCAGGACTTCCAGTCTTTGAATTCAGATTAATTTATTTATAGCCTATTTCATCAAGTCTGCAGTTATTTTCCAGCCTCTGAGAAAAGGAGCCAGGCATGACTAACAGTAGGGCCTTTGCAGTGTAAACATGTCACGCGCATCAACAATAGGAAGAATAACTAATATGTCGATCAGCATTTATGTAACACTTTTCTACCCATGGATCTCAGGGTGCTTCATGAAAATGAGTGAAAATGCCCATGTTATTGCAACTGCAAGGGCTGCAGCGGGCGCCTGGGCCTCGCCGTGTCGTCTGCTCAGAGGGCGAGCGCTCCCTTGCCTTCCTGCCAGACGTCCCCCGGCCCCGCCGCGAAGGAGAGGCTGAGAAAATAAACCCAATGTGGCTGGATGATAAAGAACACAAACGCATTCACATCGCAATACCAAACGGCAATCATGCCTGAGAAGGCTAAGTAGTATGGGACACAAATATTGCCGAGTTCATGGGAAATGAGAAATACAAAAGGTAGCCAGATGCTTCAAAGAACCTGAAGAGCAACTGTCCCCAGACACCAAGACGTACGGCATGAAAATCTTAAAGCAGTCAGAAGCAAGAGAGGCTACTTGAGTTTTCCAGCCAAAGTCTCTGAACAGCCAAGTCCACTCCCTGGCCCTTCCCATGATCTGAACTAATAGTTCAGAAAGTTAAGTAGGAAGCAGACCAGTTGCATCTTTGGGGCACTTGCATTTCTGGAATATTTTAAGAAAATTCTTATTCCACTGAATTTTTTCCATGGAAGGATCAATTGGAAAATTAACTCCCATACAGAACAAAATTACTTTTAAGAATTCATAGGTAATGCGACATTTTTAAGCATAAGACACACTCCTTTAGGTAGCTGCAAACCAGAAAAATATGCTACATAAATTGTAAAATCTGATGCTAGAAGACAGACTTGCGGAAGCCATTGTGGATACTCAAAAGCCTTGTGAGTGTCAGCAATGCTTCTGACCAACTATATTGAGAACAGACGAGTACAACGTCCAACTTCCCAGCTAACACAAGTTCTACAAAGCATGGAATTTTAATGCGTTAAAGCTCTTTAAAAATAATGTGACAGTAAATATGGATGACCTTAGAATTATAGCTTGCTTAAATTTTTTTCAAGCAACTTTAAGGTCTCAAAAATCAAGCAGCATGTGAACAGTCATGATGGACAGCTGCCCCTCATAATGAAGAGAGGGAACGGCACATTAAGTGAGGATCACTTAAAATAGCAATGGGAAATCCTGTTTATTCTCCAATTTTGTGATGATGTATACATCATGGTTCAAAGGTTCACTGTAAGTTGGATCTTCATTCGAGTCCAAGCAAGAGATATACATTGACTAAAAACAGGATGAGTGGAAAGACAGAACAGGAAGAATGACAACAGAAGCTGGGCATAGGAAGAGAGAGAAGTTCAGTGAAAAATAAAACCAATAGGTGACTGGATGTGCATTTACAAGCTTATTCTCAACCTACCTTTGTGGATATCTTCCTAACCTTAACACAGGGCAGACCCTGGTAAACTAGCCTTTTTCTCTGAAACCAAATCCCTTTTATGGAGGAAAAACAAAACCAACCATGAGCTTGAGTTACGGGAAAGTGAAAGTATCTGAGCTCAAATTGGTTTTACAGTCCCGCTAAGCACTAAGTTATGCAAAAAACCCTCAGGATCCTCAGGGTTGCCCATCGCTTGCATGGGACCAACATGCCTGGAGATATTTAGCAGCAGATTATGCTCAGGTGCCACATCATGTTTACGAGATGAGATGCGCTCAGAATTGTTGAGCCCCGATATCCTCTGCAGGCAACACTGCCTGTATCAGCTGCCTCCAACGGCATCACTTGCTTTTTCACAGTGACCTTGACAACTAAAATCATCCTTTTTGGGTTGGAATTATATCCCCTTGTCCATCCCACACACTGAAGCTGTAAGTGTGGGATTGCTTAGGAATTCAGGTGAATGGCAGTACTTTAAAATCAGACATTTTTATGCTCAGCCTGCCACCCACTGCAAGCTGTATTACTGACCTGTGTCTAACAGCCTGAAGAGCAGCCAAAAGCTACTGGAGACATCCTGACCCCTTAATCATGGTGAAACGTGGAGAGCAAAAAGCCGAGTCTAAGCCCCCAAAAGACCTACTGCACAGCCACCATGATAGACTGAAAAAAAAAAATCATAGCAAAGGATCAAAGGATGGTAATAAAAAAGGTACGTACACTAAGTATGGGCACATAGGTCAGAGCCAGACCTACAGGTGCAGGAGCCATTACTAGGCAGGGGTCTACACTTCTACACACGCTGAAGACACAGCGAATTACAACAGATAATTTTTTCATGGCACAGCAGGACAACCATTTTGTTTGCTCATTCAATCTATGGGTGGTTGATGAGCCAATTTTTTTTAATGGTTTTAGCACAACTTATGTATATGCAACAAAACTTTCAAATTCCTCATTTCCTTCTAATTTCTCCATTTGATTCATCTCCTCAGGGAGAAACACATTTATCTCATTTGTTCCAGTTAATGTTGAAAATTAGATAACGGCCATTACTTAAAGGCTGAGAGGCTGCCTTTTGGTTTGAGGAAGGTGACATAGAAAACTTTTTTAGTAGAAGAACTTCTATTTAGGTTTCTGTTTAAGAAAGAAGCTTTCCTGTTGTTGAGATACATGCCTAATGCCAAGTTACTTTTTTTCCTCCCTATGGATGTTTGGCTTTATTCAAATTATTTACTGTATTTGCTAACTGCCTACTCGGGTTCAAAGACTCTGTTTATACACTCTGTGCATTCATCTACAGGACGAAGAGGTTGATGTGCCTGTTACATGTGCACTTCAGCACAAGATTTTTGTGCAACTGGTTTGCGTGCACCGTAATTTTTCACATCTGCAGAGCAGAAAGGTTTGTATAATTTTCTTGCCAGATTTTGCTGAAAGCACCAAAAGACCAACAGATCAGTGAAAAAAGTCAGAAAAAAGTCGGACTTACTTACCAGTAAGTCAAGCATAGTATGTTACAGACTAGAGGAAAAAGCTAAATATTTATTTACATTTAATCTGTTCCTCAGTCTTATTCACTTGCGCTTGTCAGCAAAAAAAAAATATATGCTTCATATATATTATTTTCATACCATTTCCTCAGACAGCATGAGCAAAATCAAAAAGAGCTCCCAAAAGCTAACACCTTAAATCATAGCTTCATCACAGTCCTAAGCCACAAGCATTATTTGCAAATTAGACCAACCAAATTCTGCACCCTGCACTGATTTTGCATCCATTAGAGAAGTGCTGAAAGTTGATCTGACTGCAGTGTAAACCATGAGACTTTCTTACATCATTCCCATTGCTACAGTGCCAAACTTTGCTGATTTCTTAAGGAATTTACCCTCACAATGTCACTGTAAAGTAGGGAAGACTTATCGACCATAACTTACATATGGGAAGTAAAGAACAGAAGCATTAAATGAACTCCAGCTACCCAGCCTAAGGGAGGCAGGAATCAAAGTCTCGCATTAGATCAAGGATCTCCAGACTTCACTCATCACTTCTTACATAAAACATCTTTTGCAAACTTGTAATTCTTTTTTTCATTCAATGTACACGTCTAAAATAATTTTACAACCTTTATTTTAAGGCTGAGGACTAGCACCTGGATAATCAGGAGCAGAAAGGACATCCAGTGCAGAACAGTAACAGAAATTCAGATAGGAATTATTGCTATGCTGCTGAAGGGTGCATGTTTAATCAGAAATTACTGTGCCACATTTTAGCCTAAGCAAATATTTGCAAAACTTTCAGTAGCCTTTCAATTTAAAGGTTCAGAATACTTCATTAATAACAATCTTTCTTAATAAAATCTTCATTAAGCTTTGGTTTTAATATTCATCCATGCTTGTAAAAACATTATGACAAGGAAAGATTTTGCACTAAACACTAGCATAGCAGTGAAAACAATACGACTGGATAACATTAATGCCAACATGAAGACAACTTTGTCTTCCGTATCACATATCTGAGCAAATGGTTAGGGAATGGATCAAACGTTCAATAGCATTGGGCAAAAAATCGCCATCTATATATTTTTAAAATATAAAATTAAGTTTTTATTTGGAAAAAGACTTAAATGTTTCAAATAAAATTTATGAAAACTATAATAAAATTATAATTATGAAAATTATTTAATAACCAAGAGAGTAAGGAAAGACATCTGTAAAGAAGCCATCCTTCACTGGGCTGATGGATCATTAGGTTGTAGAAAAGACTAAAAAGTTCATAAACAACTTTGAGGAGTCTTGATACCAAATCCCCATAAAAGCTAGAACTTGCTGGTTACTTCCCTAAGTCTTGGCTTAGTTGTTTTTTTTTGTTTGTTTGTTTGTTTGTTTGTTTTTTTTTTTAATGCTACACTGAAGGGAAAACTGGGCCATAGATATAAGCTTGTAATAAACAGTAAAGTCTGAAACTTGAAAAAAAGATCTGTGTGTTCATGAGGGCACATTAGGAAAAATGAATAGCTTATATGGATAAATTAAGCAAATAAATACCATGAAACAAATATTCATGTTCAATTATCAGCATGTTGTCCGCAGAGTGTTTTTAGAACATAAGTAAATCTCAGGCAGATGGGAATGGGCACCATGATCAAGATCTCACTTTACTTTCTTATTACTAGCAATACCAGACTAGCAATACTCTTATGTAAGAGAAGTGACTTGAAGTTTGCTCAATAACTCAAGATTTAAAAGCTCAAACCTCCAGTAGCCCAAAGGATTCCTCAAGGAAGAGATGCTCACTAACGTGAACGATTTACAAATAAATCTCAAACAGATACAAGTCACATCAAGTGGGAGGATGGAGGGTTCCACACCATCATCCAACTCCAGACATCCCACTTAAGGAGTCCAAATCACCTCCGTGGAGATTCCTGTCTCTTCTTTAAATAGGTAGAGAACTACACAGGGAACTACACATTTGCCTCTACTAAACCATATACCATCCTATAGGCCACAAGCTCCGAAACATTCACAAGCTCCAAAACAGTCTGCGGTATCTGCAATACTAAAAGCTGTGGTCTATTCTGGCTTTTGATTTTTCTCCAAATCTAGACATATATATTATATCTCTGTATAAAAAAAAGGTAAATATTGACTAAAAACATGAAAAATGAAATAGTCTCTTTCTTTCCTGCTCGCTTGAAACAATGTAGGGAATTTTAAATGAGTCCATAAAGGCTTTGATTAGCTTAAATTTGCATTTCTAAATGGAAAAGAAATATGGTGTAAAATTATACGCAGCTCTGCTCAGGAAATCCATTTCCTTCAGTACTTTTCCCTGCAATTGCCTGAATGTCACACAACTCTAGGAACAGAAGGTTGGATCTTTTCATTAACCCTGGGGAATGGAAAAGGGTTTGGCATGACGCACCCGGGCTACTTGGCTCTAGCTGTGCAAATAACTGCAGTAATTAGAGATGGAGAAGTCCTGTTAGCTCATGTGGAGCCCCTGCTGCCAGGGCAGAGGTGTTCCCAACCACCTAGCTTTTGGGACCCTGCAGAGAACACGCAAGTTAACCCAGTTTGGAGACTACTACAGAGCAGCATGTGGAAAAACTACACAGAGAAAACTTAAGCCTCTCAGCAGATGGTCAGGCCTGTGAATTGGGAGCTGTGAAGCCCCTAGATTTAAGGTGACATCAGCTACTGAGAGCCACATTGGCTCAAGGGAGCACATTCATGGAAGCAAACTAGATAGAGCAAAGGTGCTCCCTACCTGGGAGTCCCTTGGGGGTCTTCAAGAAAGAAATCTGGAGTCCCTTGGGGTCCTCAAGAAAGGAAGACAGAATCAAAGAAGGTTTCAGTTTTGCAGAGGAGGATCCCCCTCACGGGACCCCTCTCACATGAAGTAGGTGGAAGGGTTGCCAGATGTTCAGAAACAGATGCTGAGTAAGGTTTTTAGAGAATAAGCTTGAATGAGCTCCACCAAGCTAGATTCTACCATGAGGTATACACCAACAGTATTTTATGACTGCAGTGAGGGCTGAACTCAGTTACACCACCCAAAGTTACTTTCTGTAATAAAATAAGGCTTCCAACACAACAAGCAAAGATTTTATGTTTTCTGAGGATAAGAAGAAAATTTTTGTTCCTTGAGGCAGGACATTCTGGCAGCCAACTTACTAAAGCAAGAATATTTAATATAGAAAGATCAGAAATTGTGGATACCTCTTACTCCACAAGATTTCCTGGTGAAGCAACAGAACAGGGATGAAACACATACTGGGCAGTGTACGTCAGCACATCTGCTCTACTCCCTCCTACACAGAAACACAGTGCTGGCAAAGGTTACCAATTCTTCCTACCACTACCACCAGGCTCTTAAAGGGCAGCTTTCATGTTATTCAGCCTGTTGGGTGATGGAAAGGGTAGGCACTACTTGGCCTGGCTATTATTTGGAATTTTTTGGAAGGTATATAATCTTTCTCTAATCCTTATTGCCTCTGGTAAACAAGTTGACCTGCTGAAGAGCCTTGAAATAAAAAGTTATAACCAATCCTGCTTGACTATATCACCATTTATTTTCAGAGGAACATCATCCTGGACAAAACAAGTCCTAGAGAAATTTTTGTCTCATTACAAAATAAGCCACTGACTCAATATCAAATATCAAAATTTCCTGCACAGCTTTTGGGGTCCTGCCAAGAGCAGAGCGTTCACCCCGATTTTGACATCTTCTCTTCCAAGTCATTCTATAGGAATTAAATTTCCATTGTTAAAACTTCTAAAGTTACAGGACCTATTAAAAAAACAAATAAAAAGCAATTTCATTAAATTCTAAAAGGAGAAGTATAATCTACTTCCTTACTAAACACACTTCCTTTTGAAGATTGTTTTTTATTTCTTTGTACATCAGGCAAATTCTGAAGTCAGTACACAAATGTAGAAAGTGGTTCCCAAATACGTATGGTATCATCTTATAAACTACTGTCTCAGTTACTCTAGCAGCTTCTGTACAAATTAATAATGCTGAGAATTCATTAGAAATTTCCTTCTAGACATTATATTCAAGTACAAACAAATTTGATGTTGCATAATCATTTTTCTTGATCATCATTTACTTCCTAACAGATTCTGTATTTCCCTGTTACTATCATTTCTGACAGAAACCCCCTAACTGCAGGAAAAGATCTTCTGAACCATGCTTTAATTGCTTGAACCATCATTCATTTTGGAGAGAGGGTGAAAACTATGCAGATAGGAAAAACACTGCTTTTGAAATAGCAAGTGAAAAAAAAAAAGAGGAAAACTAAAGACATAGCTCTTCTATAGAGAAAGAAGAGTAATTTATCCTGTTATTCATAGGCAAAAATAAGAATAAGATAAAAAATAAGAATAATAGACCTCACATTTGGGCACAGACTTGTTACAAAAGCTCCATAAAACTGTCTTGCAAAACATGATGACTAAGAATCACATTGCTGAGGTACTATTTCTTCCAGTTCACAGTGAAAGGAGTTTATATTTCCTTATAAAAACAAATTAAGGCAGCTTCGGAGCCCCTTCAGCTCAGCTGGCAAGTGTTTTCAGAAAAGAGCCTTCACCTACTCTTCCTTCTTCCTTGTCTACTGCCCGTCCTCTCAAGCCCACCTTTAAGAGGACTACAAATTAAACACCAAAGCAAACAGCACCATACACAAACCCACACAAAGAGAACTGGAACCGTTTTGTAGCAACAATTACTCACAAACTAACAAAGAAGAGATGGAGAAATTATGGCCCCACTGACAGCTTATTATTTACCATGAACATGTATTTAGCATCCTTCTTACTGAACTGAAATCTTTCCTGGTAACGTAAGATCCTAAATAGATTTCCCATAAATTCTGGAAAAGTCCCCTTAGCATTCGCGTTAGAGTAAAGCTTTGATCATGTCTACACTCATTTTGGCTTTTCTCTTCACTTCAAGGTCTCACCATCACGCTGACCACATTCCTCTGGCTTGTTTGTTCTTGGTAAACACAAAGCAAACACCAGCAAGAGATCTTTCTATATGAATGTTTTGCAGTTTCAGCAGAAAAAATCCTCAAGTGACTCAGTTTATGACATAAACCCTGGGGTGTCCCAGGCATTCCCAGAATACTGTGATTTGCTACCAAAAGAAAGCCGGCAGGACACACTTGCTCTGCTCTGGTTTGCTCCACGAACAGACATGACACATTGCTACTCCTCACATCTACGTCCTTTGTCCAGAAAACCAACCAAGGAAGAATAAAACCTCTCTATCTCCATTTCTTTGTGCAGCCATATATTCTAAGGTAACATTAAGCTCCCAAAAAGGAAGAAAAAAGTGTATTTCCAACATAAGTGAATCATTGCTGTCTCGTCTCCTCTTTTCGCTTAATACGTTAAGGCACAGCACACACAGCTTTGTCTTGGGCATGCAAAGAGTGTAATTGGGCAGAATTTCAGTGTACAAGTTTATGTAGTTTTTGGGTTTTAAGAGAGATGTGCACAAGAAATCTCTTAAGGGCATTTACCCCAAGTGACGGCAATACATTTTTCTTCCTGGAAGAGATTTCATTAAGTCCCATCACAACTAAAGGCTCATTTCCAAACAGAGCCCCTGTACCTCAGCCCCGCAACGCTCCCGCACGCCCCCACCTCCTACAGCCCTTCGCCCTCGCCAGGGGCCCATGGTCCTTGGGGGCACGAGCCAGGCACATTTACAGCCAACGTAAAGTCCACAGAGGAAGCAAGAATCCTTCAGCGTCGCCGGGCCACATGCAATAGCAAGATGCTTGTGAACTGAAGGAGGATGAAAGAAAAGTGAGTGCTTACACTTAATGAACAACCTCCACTGCGTTGGCTAGTAGCCAGAAAAAATAACCCATTACAATCAAAACCCAGTTAAGTCAAACAGTCCGTGCTTAATTAAGCCCACACCAAGAGCTCTCTGTTCAAAGCAGCTGATATTTTCAGCAGGTGAGACTGAAGCTGTCCAGCTCAGAGTACCAAAGCTAACCCCTTAAACCTGGGTATCCACACTGCTTGCTGCTGACACCCGAGGGGACGCAGAACCAGAACATCCAGGATACGACACCTCAGTTGAGGGCATCAACAGCTCCACATTACCAAATAAAATGAGTTGGGCCTATTCCCTAGGCCTGAGGCCTAAAGGATGCACAGCACAGCTCACGTCCACATAACTAAACATTATTTCTCCTCCCAAAACAGGGCGTCTTTATTCATACTGCCCACTGGGCACTGTCTGCAGCCCATCCTCTTCCCAGAGTATTCCCAGCAGCCATACAGGCAAGCACCACCGCTGCATGAGGAGGGCTGCCTAACTGCAAGCAATTAAACATGAGCAACCAAGGGCCCACGCACAGACTCTGGTCCTGGCCCTGCTTCATTTATTAGTATTTTATGTAGTCCTCCATCCTGAGAACATGAACCAAAGCAAATAATCTATTTTGACCTTAATCTAAGAGTCCTGTTCTGGAGGTCACTTCAGTAAGCCCGAAGCTAACAAGATCGCTTCCAATAACTTAAACAAGCTTCACACTCCACTCACAGCGCCAGTTCCCTCATACGGGCCGATATGCTAACTCAAACCAGACTCTGCAGCTCTTATGCAGTCCCAGATCACCAGCACATCCTGACTTTACTGGTGCAGGAACAAACTCAGAGTCCAACTTTGACTCTCGTTTGAAGTGCATGGAGTAGGAGGGAGAAAGAGACTGACTGAAAGCAGTGAATATCAGGTCATTTTAGCCATTAAAACCACAAAAATGTCTACACTGTTAATCAGTCATACAGAACAGACATGAAAGATAAGGAAGACAGGAAACTGTACACCTCAGTACACACACACACGTATACATCTATGCACATACACAAATGTATCAGCACTGCTCATCTGTAAAGGAGACAGGCAAATAAACAGCAACGCTGTTCAAAAGATTTCCCCTCTCCTTTTCAGACAGAGGTGTGCAAGCCAAGCCTTGACTCGTTTGGGGATAGGGTGTTTCATCGTGGTTTGCAGAAGCGTCCAAAATTTTTTATTACTCAAACTTTGGTTCTGAGTGTATTTTTGTAAGGAGTCTGAGAATGAAATATGATTCATATTTACATCTGTTAACATGTTGGGAAAAAAGGATGAGCAAACTGCTGCTGAAAGACAAATAAAAAAACTTGGTTTGATTTCCCACAAGACTTTCTAGGTTTAGGCTGCAAATGTTTATGTTACCAGAAACTCTGTAAGAGAGGTAATAGCAAAAGAGAGCAGCCAAGTCAGCAATGTTCAGAGCTGTGCATCTGGTCTTCCGGTAATGCACATTTGAAAATAGCATAAGAAGTGTTGCAAATTAGTTATGTCGATGTGGGATTCTGATAAAAACTGGTGCGGGTCCCATGATGTAATTTGCTCTGACTAGCCAGAGCGCTTCCCTGCAGAAAGGCTACATTGTCATTGCTCTGTCTGTGTGAAGGAGTGTCCGTATTCTTATAAATAAGATGTTATGTGTAATCTTTCCACATAAATCTCGGACAGCTGAAGTATAATGGAGGAAAAATGTCGTGTATTGCAAAGAATTTTTTCCCCAAATTAACCTCCATAAATGTCTTAAGAACAGAGGGAGCAGCTCATGAAAGGACCTTTATGAGGACGCGTAACACGACGATCCATTCATAAAATCGGAAAGAAGCAACACGATGTAGCTGCAAGACCAAAAAAAGACAGAGTATGGCAAAAGCTCAGAGACATCTTGGCCCATACCAAAACATTTCTGTCTTGCAGACAGCACATCTCAAGGTTTTCCGAAGTCTAGCTCTGAAAGCCTAAGCTTTTTACAAGGCTGTAATTTCTCATCTCAAGAAGCACTTGCCATAAAAATACTATTTATCTCAGAGTAATTAACTAGACTGCAGCTGATGACAGTCAGGCCGTGATAGATATGGCACATGTAAACAAGCATCAAGTCAAAGCGGACAGACTACAGATGGGAGAAAAGAAGAAATATTCCTTTTTTTTTAAAAAAAAAAAAAAAGAATAAAAGCAAACAGATTATCTGATTCACCTAAAATAATTATCAGTTTACACCAGAGCAAAGAACTAAAACCAGACATTCAGCAAACTAGTGCTCTCCCCTTAAGGCCAACTATGCTCAACTCTTCTCATTTCAGAATTTCAGCAATGCTCACAAACGCTCAAGCCTCCTTCCCTGTATTAGGAGGCCAAGAAGCTGCAGCCTCTTGCCGTTGTAGTTACAGGTCCTTCCAGAAAATGTGCTTGCAAGAATGGTGGGTTTCATTTGCTTTGAGCAAAATCATTTTCATGCAGTTTGACTCCTATTCAGAGAATGAAATGAGAAAGAAAAAAAAAAAAAAAACTAAAGACTTTAAAAAAAAAAGAGAGAGAAAACTGAAAATAGATAGAAGATGAAATCTGAAATTATGGAAGAGGCAAACAAAAGACATATGGAAAGGACTCTTTAGATGATGAAAAAATGCACACAATTCCTAGGCTATGTACAGTGTAAAATAGTGTAAAGAAATTAGTAAACACATGCCTAAACAGATTAAGGAAAAATTAAGTTTCCTTTTATTGCCCACTGTAACAGAGAAGAAAAATCCCCCCCAAAATAGAAACAAGATTACTAATAATGCGTGTGAAATATCCAGGAGCCCCAAAGAACAACTTGTTCATACTGGAACAGCATGGTTTCTATTCTACACACAGAAGAAGCTGAAAGGAAATCAAGTGATTTTAATCAAGGTAAAATATTAGGGGGAAATCTCTCCCTTCCCCCCGCAATGAATGAAGAAATTGAGCAAATACAGAAATTCAGATGTTATCTGAGAGCCACCCCCAGGCTCAGCGTTCAGAAGCACACCTAGCAGCGCTGCAGACCAGATGCTACAGCAACAAATTTCCTATTGGTAGCAACTAAAATGTATTTTGAACGCTTATGCTCCCTTAGCAAACGTGTATTTTTGAGGGTGCAGCTAGGCAAGAGGAGCACTACCAGGTGCCCAAACGAAGCTTTGCTCTTCCCACCAGCGCCGCTAGAGCTTGTGCATGTGGCTCAGAGCCCCAGAGATGGGAACCACATGTGAGCACCCCTCCTGGAAAGGGCCCAATGTGCAGGCCAGCGGGCAGACCACCAACTAACTACATGTGTACAAGTGCTCACAGGGTGTCTGTGAGCTCTTTGAGAACTAGGGAGGAGGGAGGCCGAGTGATTCCCACCCTCTGGAAAGGGCCTGACATGCTGCACGTGTAGCAGCGCTTCTCTGTAGTTCAGCTCCTGCTGCAGAGCAGGAATCCCACTGCAGGAACGTGTTGGCAAAGCGGCGGGACAGGAGCGAGGGGCTCCGCGCTGGCTCTGCCGGGTTTATCCCGGCCAACCGTAGTGAAAACCTGGCAGCGGCTGATGACAACAGCAGATTTGCCGATGGGCCATGTTCTGCCCTCTGCCTCCCTTCAACGGATCACCATAATAATTATCACTAAAGAAAAAGCATATTAGCACCAGCATTTTCCTGCATCAGAAAGTGATCATTATGAAGTAAAGGATGCAGCAAGAACCCTGTTACTGCCAAAGATTCATCTGTCACCTTTGCAACAGAGAGTGGGTAGAGGCCCCTCTCCTTGTGTTGCCTGCTGATCCTTTTCCTCGGAAGCTCTCCTGAAAACAGCTGAAGTCCCCCCTATTCCTGATACCGTTCTCCCTTCAGCAGCTTCCACTGTCACTTTCTTATCTAGAAGTGCCCTACACTGCACAACACCTTGAGCCCTAGTCCCGTCCCCCCAGGAGAGGGGACATGACCACTGGCATTGCCTAACTCTTGGCATCGTAGGACACTTTGCCTATAGCCATGGCCAGCTACACACCTTCGTGAAACACAGCGCTCAAGGAAGATGGGGCCACTCGGTGACGATCCCAGTATGATGCTCCGGAAATTTGCACACACTGTGGTTTTAAAATTTGGTTTCTGGTTATGGCACAGACTTTCGGAAAACTTGGGCTTACCTCCAAGGTCTTCTAATATTGAGATGCTTTGAGTATCTATCTCTAACCTGGCTGTGCTGTAGCTCCCTGAAAACCGGGGCGGGGGGAGAAAAATCCACTTTTCTGCTGCACATATTCAGAAGCACAAGAGCAGCTGTGTTAACACACCTTTTGCACAGTTTTGCAGACATTTCCCCCCTTCCTTACTGTCCTTAAAATCCTGTAGTCATGGTTCAGAAAATTACAGTAACATTTGCCATCTATTGTGTTTTTGAGCTATTATTCTGGAGATACCATAACAGAAAAATACTGAGGCTTTTTCTTTTTCCATTTTTAGCCCAGCCACAACAACATAGAACATTGCAGGGGATATCAAATTACTGTCAGCATTTATATTATGACACTGAATAGGAAAATATTTTTGGAGTACAAAAGCAAGCTTCTGACATTGGTGTATTTTGCAGAATTCAAACATACCAGCAAAACAAATATTCCAATAATATACAAATATCTCCCACAAACCTGTAAATCTACTTTTTGTTAGTTTCTTATATCACCAAAATATTTCTGCAAGTTGCAACAACATGAAGTATTTCTTTTCACTCCGATCCACCGACTAGTCAATAATCTAACTGTACTTTGAAACACGAGTAAGCTCGTTGTTTTCCACCAGTGTGGAAAACTTTAGTGTCTTATTAAAATTTAAACCTGTACATACACATTGCCAGACTGGAATCCTACAGTATTCCCAAATAGGGAAGCAAGATCTCAAATTATTTTCACTTTAATGGCATCCTTGAACATGACATTGCTTGGGAAAGGCAGGGGGAAAAATGGAGGAAGAATAGGAAAAATTTTTCCTAAAATCATACCTAGTATAGTTAATTTTTAAAAAATACACTCACATAAGTTCGCTTTTAAGACGTTATTTTCATTTCTCTTATTTTTGCACTTGGCGAGATATTCATATTTTATGCAAATAACCTGAGCCTGCAGCAGAGTAACTTCAATCTAACACATCAAGCCCAGACCTTAAGCACACTTGCACGGCTCCATCCAATGCAGCATCGCACCCAGCGACTCCGGTGACAAGTTAGCTAAATTCTTCCCATAAAACTGCCTGCAGTATCACAGCTGCACAGGTGCTTTAATCATCAGGCCCTCGAGAAAGTGGGTATGCTGCTGCCAAGGACAAGGCGAGCAGGGGTAAAGTGGGGTGTGATAATCAGCCCTGACAACACAGTTACTTACAGCCTCCCGCCCTCTCCTGCACTGAAATTCAGTACTTGGATGAAGTGCAGGCAGGGAAGGGAGTTCAGGATACTCATTCCTTTCTCTGTTAAGGATGAGAAAGAGACAGATCGGCTTTGACACATGACTTGAATCAGTATCAGGTCTCCAAGATGAAAAGCAATTGTTTTAAACTGCTGCAGAGTAGTAGAGCTTGGTCCTTTTCTTTCTGCTACAGAAAAAAAAACATACTAGAGAGCAGAAAAACTGCACTCTGCTTTGCTGCTTAGCACTGAAGTGAAAATAAACCTGCTCCAAACCAGACGTTTGTGACTAAGATAATCTACTTCCCTTTGTAAAATGTTGACTAAACATTCATAAAAAAAAAACAGGCAGTTATCACTGCAATGAAAACAATAGTAATAGCTGTCAGGACGACTAAGAAATTGCTATGCAATTTGAAATATTTTCTGTACCCACTCTAGAAGTCTTATTGCAACTTAAAGGATATACAAATATGTGGAACTGACTGTGTAATAGTCATGAACTACATAGTGTAATTGTTGGAAAAGAAACAAATGTGAAATCTTCTCTGAGGAAAAAAAAAAACCTCAGCAAATGGAAGGCTGTGTGGATGAGTGGCTAAAGTATCAGCACTTAAATTTTGTTATTATGGATCAGCTCAAACCTGAGGTTAACTGTGAAGTCCTTGAAGACCTTGAGGGCTCGTTTCACAGAGATAAAGGTGTCTCGAAGCAATAGCCTCCCCCTTGCCTCTCCCCCACTCCCCGAAAAAAGCATTGCAGAGACTCCAACAAACTGAAAATTCTCCCAGATTCTATTCCCCACTTTTTTCCCCCAGGCTAATAGTCTACTTGCTCAGATATGCACACTTCTTAATTCTCAGTACCATCTCACTCCAATCCAAGCTATCCCATAAAACTAATTTTTTATTCAATCCAAAACCATTTTCAATCCAAAACCATTGAAGAAGCTTATTTTGACACTTCCATTCCATTTTGACCTTTCCCATTTCAACCCTAAACTTCACTTTTATTCTCTGTGTTTTGGGCTACTGCAAACAAAGAGCCCTACAGCCACCCAGAGAAGTGACCGGATAAAGGCTACGGAGCACATCCGCACGCAGCCTAGCTGAACAGCACTGACGTTATTTCAGTTCAACCTCCTCATGCTAAGGTAGAAAGTGCAACCTGCTAAGTCCAATTTTGCTTCTCCTGACTCAGCTAATCTCTGACTTGGAGCAGAGCACACGGGCACCATGACTGATTTTCAAGCCAAACCTTCCCAATGGCCTTTGTTTATGGAAAACCCAATGCTCTGCATTAACCTTATTCTTTCCAAGCAAAGAAAGGATATTCGCTGCCTAAGCCTCAGTTGCTCAGAAATGCAAACTTCTGAACAGGAGTCTTAGGAATTTCTCATTTTTCAGAAAGATACTAGATATCAATATATATATATATATATTCATTCATTTATACAGGAGTCCATGAGAAGCCGCCTCACTGCCAGCCCTAATGTAATTCACTCTGATAACACAAACAGAGCCTATAAATCTTAACTAACAGCTTAACATGTGAGGCATTTGATGTGTCTGGGAACCTGCTGTATGAAAGAAATTAGCTGTAAAAAAGCAGCAAAATGCCTATTCCCATGGGAAGAGTCTGTAAGACTGGTAATAGATCATTTGTTCATTTGGAAGACACTTGTTCCTCTAGTAAAACAGCAACTAATATTTTTGCTTTCCACTGCTCAGACAGGAAATATGGTGCTAAGGGCCAATAGACAGAGCAAATCATCGTGCTAATTACACGGTCAGTAAACATTTGCTCTCCCATGTTTCCTAAAGGTCTGAATAATTCCTGGCAGGAATTCAGTAGTGGAACCAGTTACCTCCTTCCTCTCTGACGTAAATGCTGAGGTGATGGATAACATTTTAGAGGATCCCCATTTTAAAAAAAAAAAAAAAAAAAAAAAAAAAAAAAAAAAAATAACAGCAGGATCACATCAGAGAAGGTCGAGCACTACTACATTTAACCTGGGACTGAGGAGGTTTCGAAGTGTCACAGGAGCAAGATTCTGAAACTGCTCCACATTAGGTAGCAAACATCTTAATTTAGACAGCTCATTATAAATGAAATTGTAGAGGAGGCTGCTCACAGGGAACCACTTCTGATAGATGAGAGAGTCCCTTCCAGGCCTATTTCCAATTTTTGTATTGAGGGCAAATTTATCATGTACAGACACCCACAATCAACCATCTGATTATAAAGAGGAAAGCATATGGAGAAACCTCTACCTTCCTACAGGAAGAACAGATACGCATTTTTACTTTTAGGGCACAAAAACTTAATCTGTTTACTGTAATTTTTAATTTTCCTGGCCTAACTCAAATTGCAACTACCATAATATTCTCTCATCAGGACAAGTCATCTCTGCTGCCTTCTACAAGGAGAGAATCTAGCCCATGAACTATCCACAAACTGAACATGGACTTTGGTATTTGGCCTTTCCTCAAAATGGGCTTGTATATAAAATAAGAAGATCCATCTACAGATATAGAGCAAGTAATCTTCCTTACTTCCTCTCCTCAAAAGAAAGGTACCTCCCATCCATGCCGTACTCAAATTCCTGAATGCTACTCACTTAATTAGCATGGGCAAGTCATGGGATGCAGTTGTGTCAACATCAAAGGGAAAACAAACAGTCATATGTTTTGGAAATGCTTCAGAGTAAAATCGTGTTTCTCATGTGCCCTGAGAGTAACTTCACCCTCATAAATTTTAAGTAAAACAGCTCCCTAATTGTATTCCAAACAGCACAATTGCAGACAAAATGCTCAGCTTCCACCCACTGCTCCTCCATGCTCTCAGCACGTGCCACCGATCATATTCATTTTGATGTATTGTTGCTTTAATTCTAAGTGTTCAGTTTTTTTGTTTTGTTTTTTTTTTTCCATTTAATTCAGGGGAAAAAAAAAACCCTAAAGACTCAAAGTGAAAAGGAGTCGGGTTTGCTCCTCAGTTGGCACAGACTGCTAAACCCTTTCTAGAATCAGCGGAGTTACTGTGGTTTATATCAGGAATGACATTAGCTCTGCACATTTTCTTGCTTCTACATATCTAGCTCAGTTACATATCAAAATCTGTTTTCTAAAAAGCCACTATTCTGAGAATGTTTTGAGCATTGGACACACAGCTCTGAGAGCAACAGGCCTCATTAACTGAAGTGCTGAGCACGGGATCCTCAAATGTACGTATGGGAGTCAGGGCTTCTGCTGGTGCTCCCCAAAACTTCAGCAAACTGGGGATGGTGGTTGCAGAAACAGGCTGCTTCCAAAAACCAGCCTAAACAAGTCAAAGGCACCAGCTCAACAGTACTGACCAAATCAGACTTGACCAGACAGTGCTGTGTTCTTCACACCAGGTATTGGACAACTAGTGTCACTTTTCTACTTAAAACACCTTTCTTATTTCAGGTAAAGTTTAAAGGTTTTGAGAAAAAGAGTAAGGGGCATGTTTTGTCCTGTACTTATTTCCATAGTAAAGATATTGATATTTTCAGTGATATTTTCAGCTATATTTGTCACCTTTGGGATTTAATAGAGTCCTTACATTGCAGCAGGTTGTTACACTGATTCTTTCACCAAACATACGTTAACAGTTTTATTTTCTCTTCCATTAATGTTCAAATATCTCTTTGAGGCATTATAGCTCGTTATTCTCAGCAGAAACTGAAGAACACCACAAAAGACAGAGCATTTATAAGCATGCAGAAAACACCACAGTTCTCTCCATTACTCTGTCATCAAAGATATCTGCTCTAGGTTGTGCGCAGAGCATTAGCCCATGTAGCCTGATATGAGTTCATGAGGCTGGAATTCAAAACACTAACCAGCTGTGGGAACCCGGGAAGAAGGCTGTCACACTAAATGGTATCCAGATTAGAGCTGTGAGAATTTGGGAAAGCCCGTCTAGCAAGCATGATCTCTTGGGGGGGAGGAAGGGAGGGGGAGAAACTGTTCCCAAGTTGTTAGACACATAAGCCTGAAGGAAACTAGGTCTCCGTTAGATACCGAAACTGCTGGGCCTAAGTGGAACTAAATCTATATTCAAAGATATTTTCCCGAGGAAAGAAACTCAGCAAGTTATTTTCGTTAATTAAAATATAAATACCTTCAGGATAGTTTTCTTTCCTCAGTGCAATCGTGGGGTTGGATACAAAAATAGTGGCCCTGGTAGAAGCTCATGTGAACTGTGGTGTGAAAGTTAGATCCTCTGCACTACCTTTCTAAGAAGAGGTTCGTGTCTGGCATATTGTATTTTCTGGCATGATTTAAAACTGCCAGCTATCTAGGCAGCCAAATCTGGGGAGAAAAGGTGGCCACACACAGTTAGATATTTAAGGAAGAGTGAATTAAAATCCCATAGAGGAAGGGGGATGGATCTTTCCGCTCTCTCCAGCGGAGAGAGTGTGGATGATACAACAGGGAGAAACGCAGTATCTCTTTGCGACGCACACCTGAAACACTTCAAGAGACTTCCTTCCAAGTCTTGCTGAGAGGTGGCATCCTTGAGAACCAAACCCCAAGCTCTTACTTACTGCCCCTTTAAAATGGCCCTAAATAAATCTCTAGGAACACAGCAAAGCTCCAGATGTGATCGTTTCCATCCCACTCAGTTTCCTCGAACGGGCAGCCCGAACCCGCGGATGTGCCAGGCAGGGTTTTGTGCCAGGAGGAAGCGCTAGCTCACTCAGCCAGCGCCTTTGGGCACATCCATCAGCGTCGGCGCCGGAACAGCGGTGCCCGTCAGGTGTTGGCTCTCTGAGGCGTTTGCCACAGCGTGGAAGAGGACAGTTCAAAGGCAGGGACGCCTCGGAAGTGATCTCTCCCTCTGCATACTCAGTTAGTGACCCTGAACGCAGGAGCCACACAGATGGTGTCAGCCCCCTCTGAGAGCGCAAGAACGTGGCCCCCAACCTGATTGATGTCACACCTGTAAGGACTTGGGGGAGTGACTAATGACACAGAGCTAGCGAGATTCCCACTTGCAATTTCCCCTCTTTCATTACAGGCAAGTCTATTTATCTGCTAAACTTTGCTCCAGACTTGGAAGGGGGAAAAAAAAAAAAAAAAAAAAGAAAATTGGTGATTTTTCCTCTTCTACTAATTTGAGTGAATGGCAATAGTCAGAAAGATTTCGATTTTCTCCTGTCTTCCAGTCCCTACATATTTCATTTCTTGAGCTGCAGTAGCAGCTGCCATAGTTTTTGTGACTTTTAAAATTGTTGAAGATTAAGTTCGCAATGGAAATTGGCACTACGTTCACATTTACCTTAGCATCAATTACAGAATGGTAAAATCCTCCTTCCCTCCCTTACGCGTCCACATGGCAGAAGCTCTCGCTCTCTGGGAATTCCCAGACCTGCCTGCTAGCCCCGATCCAAAAACCCAGGGTCCAACTCCAGCTGCCTGAAGAGCAGAGACTACCAAGGATGATTCTCTCCCTGAAGTTTCGTCCCTTCCTATATTAAAAAATGTAGAAGTTCCCACCCATTTGGCAGTCTTCATTCACACAAACCTCCCAGCACTGACATTGACTGCAAAAGGATGTACAGGATTAGGCTGTAAGAGACTTAACCTGAGGCAAGTTAAATATGACTCATGAAACTAAACATCAATTACTGAGCATGGGAGACAGATTAAAGCAGAAGTGGAAACTGTTTCTTTTCAATAACTCATTTAAGCTGTGTTTGATTTAAGATGTCTTTGACAAGAAATGCACTTAAGGGTTTTAATACTTCAGCCATTCCAAATAGCAAGTGAATAAAGTCAAAAGCCAAAGCACTTTGACCCTTAAACACCAATTAAGACAAAAAAATCGGGTCAAGATACAACAAGTCTTAACATCTTTGCCCAGATTTCAGCTGCAGCACCATAGAGATTCTGGCTGTCATGATAAAGGACTGCAGAGAGCTGGTGCACAGCACTTGTGACAGTTACCACCAAGATGGACCTTCTGCTGATACAATCGGGACAAAGAACACCTTTAAAGTAAAATCCCCCTTTAAGACAATTTTAAGCTGCCAAGTATTTATTATCATAGTCTGCAGAAACTTCAGAAACTCATCCGAGGACCTGCTAAGCTCAATATTGAGCACATACAATTTGTAAGGCTGTCTGTAGAGCACAAATACAGTTTCTGCCAGATACCTGAGTCAGGAACAGACTCTTAAGCTGAGCAAACATATTTAGATGTCCCAATTTTTCAGTGCCTCCAAAAACCAGATGGGAAGACTGCTGTTCCCATATTACATTTTTCCCAAGCTGTACGAAGCCTACAAAGTACCAAGAGCATCTGTACTCATGAACTATCATCCGAGCAGTTTCTGGAGGAGCGCAGAACAGCTGCATCCTGCCTGCGGGCCCCAGTGCTCAAGCAGCCAGGAAGAGTCGCCACTTCTTCAGCTCTGCCCCGAGCAGCCCTTTAATTTCAAGAGAAATTGAAAATTGCAGTTACACTCTAACAATAAGAGGTTGCCTCTGTCTGAAAATATTTACATACATCAAAGAAGGGCCTGCCCACTGTTTAAACAATAAGTCACTTGAATTTTTAGCAACTGTTACACAAGGGGGTTTTATTTGTACTTCTGCTTTTGATACTTCTCTTATTAGCAAATAATTTTCATCTGTTAAACATTTACATCTTATATTAGAAACATCAAACGCTTCAGAGCTTTGATGACATTCATCCCCATCAGCACATACCGAATCACAGCAACGGGAAAGAAAAATCTGAGCAGAGGCATTCAAAGAAAACCAGCATGGAAGGCAGAAATACATCCAGCTCCATGCAATCATATCGTAACGAATAAACATTGCTCTCCACTGCTACCTCATGCTAAGAGATAACTACGATGGAGTCAACACAAGCTTAATATTTTCCAGTCTTTCTTTGTTTACACCAACTTTGTCACTTTTGTTACAGCTTAAGGTCTTTAATGCCCATGTCAGGTGGGTAAAATACTGCACACAGACGATGCAACTCTAGGAGAGCTTTACCCTTTGGCCTCTGCAATATCTTACAGTGCAAGGAACAGGGAACCACAACCCCTGTACAAAAAAGTGTGGGGAGTAGATGCTGTCACTACCCAGGTTCTGAAGTCCACAGTTCTACCTAGTCCTGGAAGGTCTGATATATCAAAGGGGCACATACTTTAATGGCATAATGGTAATAAATCATAATTTTTGCTAGCATCAGTCATCCTGCAATTACAAATGCTCCTGTCATTAACCCTTCCGATCAGAAGCTATTTCCCTTCAACTTATATTTTTCATCTTTCAGGTAACAAATAGCTTGAGAAGAAGGGACAACTCATGTACATACTTTGCGAGTCACTTTCTGAGCCTCTCTTTAGAGCATTCACATTCTTTTCTCACGAATACCATACTTCTCTGCAGAACAGTAACAAAAATACAGTCTGATCTTGTTTTTCAATTTGCACTAAACCAAAAATATGACATGGAATGTGACTGAGGAAATCCAAAAGCTTGTTTTTTCCTAGACAAAAAAAAAGTGATTTTAAGAGAGATGTCATGGGGATAGGGTGGAGAATGGGAGACAAACATTTGCTACTAAAAAATAAAACCCTCAATCCCCTTCTCATTAATATTTCCATGAAATTAAAATTTACCTAGTTCTGCAACTTTTTAAAAAAAAGTGATTTTAAGAGAGATGTCATGGGGATAGGGTGGAGAATGGGAGACAAACATTTGCTACTAAAAAATAAAACCCTCAATCCCCTTCTCATTAATATTTCCATGAAATTAAAATTTACCTAGTTCTGCAACTTTTTTATAAAAATGCAAACAGTGATGACATTTACATCCCAATGACCACAGCTTCCATTTTCTGAACAAGTTGTCCCAAGGATAAATTAAAAAACAAAACAAACAAACAAACAAAACCACAATAACAAGGCCTCACACAACTTCCCTGCTTGTCAGCCCAATAGATGCTCTATCTAGTGCAGCCCGTTGGGTGTGGGCTGCAGCTTGTCTCTGGAGTTCCCCCATGACTCTTGCAGGTGGAATGTGTTAACTCAGTCTGCACCTATGCCAGGCAGGGAAATAGCTATATTTGCCCACCTGAAGCATTTCCTTTCTATTGCGGCAGTGTCAAATTCCAAAGTTTCCCATACATTTCAACGCCAGGAACAGCTTTTTATTGTGTTATTGCAATCCTCCCCAATTGAAAAACAAAACAAAAAGTACCTTTACGCATTGTAAGCTACTCAATAACAGAAAGAATGCGGAATATCATTTCCTTTTCCAATTTAGAATTAGGAAGCATCATTCGGATGTGATCCCTCATCAGTATAACTCAGAGAGCAATCTGGAAGAAGACTGAGTAAGCCCTTTACACTACTTTAGAATCATTATTTAATATGGAATATAAAATCATTTGGGCTAAACGGGATTAACTATAATACCCAGGGATATGGGCTGCTCTAATTAGGGATCTAGGCCAGCAGTAGGTCTCAACAGTAATGTCTCCTTTATAGGTGTAAGACTTAATATGTACTGATCCCAGACAAGTCGCCTATGCCCACTGGGCATGTTATGAGGATATCAGACAATAAGTTGTTATAATTTCAAAAGGAAAAATTGTTTTCAAGGAACTAACAGGGTTACTGGCACCTCCTCCCTCCTCTCTAAGGCCAGAGATGGGCTACCCTGCGTTAGTGTAAAGAGCAGAGAAGACTTTCACTGGGAGTCACTATTGCAGCTGCACACAGGGAGTCCTCTACTACCCCTGCACTGCTGAACTAGCACAAGGAGGAAAATCCACCTGCTATTGTAGGACCAAATTGAGACAAACACTTCCTGCAGGAGTAAATGGATCAGAGTGGAAGAAATGGGATTCTCTAAAACGAGATTTTCTCCAGGGTGCTGTCAAGCAGCAGTGGCACCACTGCTCTTTGCTGGAGAGGAGCATGAAACTACAAGTCTGCCCTGCAGTAAAACAGCAGTATTAAAGCATTCTACATTTCACAAATCATTTATGAAGCTCTTGATGCAATACACAGTAACAGAGCAAATAGTTTCCACCAATATCAACAACTCTATGCACACATAAGTATCAGGATTGAACATGTAACTTGGAAAGCTCTTCTCACAGATAACATCTTCCAGACCTTCATTATCTAAATTAAGGAATATTTAGATGAGAAGTGATCAATAGAGGAAATCTGTGGAGTTAAAGTAAAAGGAAACTGCAGGATCAGGCCTCTTTTATGCATACTCATGTTGACATAAATCAGTCAGTAAAGATAATTAAATTGTTAAGAATGTATTGAGAGGATGACTTCAGCTGTACATATTTAGATCAACATTTAAGTTTGGATTGAGCCTCCTAAACCTGTATCTTACATAGGTTTGTTTTAAACTTCCTTTAAGACCTCTTAAAGATTAAAATGCTCATGTTGAAAGAACTATTTTACAGATTGAAAATCTCTTGCAGTTGACAATTAACATAATCATAGAAAGAAAAGGAGGAAATTTAAGTGCCAAGGAATGGGAAATGGGAGGCCTGATTTCTTTCCCCGAGATTAACTCTTGGAGCTAAAATAAAATTCAACCTGTTGGCTAAAATTTGGCTCTCTTCCTATGAAAATACTTTCCTAATCCATTCAGCATGTTAGATATATATCACCCTGGACCTTGCGCCTCTGGGGAAGACATGATTGTTGATTTCTATTATGTAGGGTACTACCTTGAACGTTTCTCATACCCAGCCCTTTTTTGTTTTTAAACACAGCATATCATTAGTAAAGAGAAATGCTAATAATGCCAAGTCTTAATAAGCAATGTCAAAATGTTTTTTTTTCTAATTAGCAAAGAACAAAAGTGAGGTGTCCAGAACTGAAGCCAGTAGAAAGTCCTTTTACCATGGGACAAGGCAGTACTGGATGGAATTGTAACCTGAGGCATAGGCATACACAAGGGAACACAGTTTCACTGCAACATTGCTCTTTGATGAAGCACTAGAGGCCTTCTAGGCACATCCAGTCAACACTACAGAGCACTTTAAAGTGTGTTTAAATGCTTTGCCATGGTAGGCTTAAAAAGTATCTCACTTCCAAGTGTTATTCAGATATCAGACCCCAGTGCATAGACTCCCCATGGATGCGCACATCCCTCTCCTGAAGATGTGGGGCTGGGAGTACGAACATTCTTGCCCTCCTCCAGTTACTAGTCTCTACAACTACTGAACAAGTTTCACCATGGGAGAAAACAGCAGCATCTTTCAGTTGCACAGCCATAAAAGCCAAGGGAAAGCAGGGAGGGATTTTTGTCTCAGCAGCTCGACTGTGAGTCACCCTGCCTCCTGGGGCTGCTCCTTGGGTGGTACAGATTACGCTCCCCCCCTTGCTCAGAGGATGTGCCTAAAGTCACCAGCCAGCCCTTCGTGAAGGGAACAAACAACCATTTTACATACACTTGGTCAGACGGGCTCTGTAACATTATCCAACATATAGTTAACGAGCAAGTTTGGTAAAGCTCAGGCTTTTCTTCCAAAGTAATCCCACTGGGAAGCATCTCAACTTCCACATTGCCCTGTCCTGAATATGGTTTTTTTTTTTTCCTCTTGTCTTTGGTTTTCTAGGTTCTCTTATAACTTACACCACCTACTCAGCACAGTCCATATAGACTGACTGCATCCATATAGCAACTTGATGCTCATTCCAATTATTTTCAACAATATATGGATTAGATTACACACACACTGCCAGAAAAAACCATCCACCTCAGATTTAAATCATTAAGAATGACCCTCTGGAGAGGATCTCTCCTAAATGCAAAAACTGCAGGCAAATGTCAGAACGCTGTCTGGCCCGCGAATGTTTCCTCATAACAGGGCTGGTTTGTGCAATCAATGAGGCTGACAAAAGCCCCGTTTGCTCTCAGGGCCTGGTCCAAGGCACGCTGGAGTTTATGGTAACACTCCCATTGACTAGAGCTCTGTGGGAAACATCTCTCCTGACCCATGAGGATTTTTGAGATTTTTGAAAGCTTTTTCCCAGCTGGAACAAGGAGAAGTTGAAATCTCAAAATTTCAAGAATCAAAAGCCTCTTCTTCCCATCACTCCCTCAAAAAAAGAGGGCAAATTTCAATTAAAGATTTCTATATGTTTGAACTAATTTGTTTCAAAGGGCAAGGAGAAACTTTAAGCTTTGGAGTTAAACTTGCAAAACTATAAAACTCTTTAGATAGAGGAATTGGCATTTTCCAACAAAAGGCTGATGTCCAAAAACCTTTTGGACAATTTTAATACTCTCCATTGAATTCTAGAGCAGGCCATCCCAGCAGTGGTGAATCCATCTAGTCCTTTCACGACCCATCCCATATAGACTCTGCGCTCTTCATGAGCGGTGTCATTTGGCCTCCAGCCACCAAAGAGGGATGGTTTCTCACTGAACCCAGACTGAGAGAAGCCTTTTAACACAAGGAGTGTGTGTGTGCGCGAATGTGTGCGCACACATAGCCCTCACAACTAACTGCAAAATGGAAACACCACACCTTTAATTTGGCAATTAACCATGCTTTCTTCTGCAAGGTGATATCTGTCAAATCACATGTATTAAAGGAGCATTTTTCAGCCCTGAAGGTCTTGAATCCCCATGAAGGAAGCCTTGTATTCGTATTATAGCAGGAGCCACTGGATGGAGCTGTTATAAGCAGTCTCATAACTGGGGCGAGTGAGTAATGTTTAGTCTTTAAGACTGCACTGTCATTATTTTTAAGAGGTTTCCAATGGGAAAGCTGTTGCAAGCAGCAAAAGAAGTTTTTCTCTTTACAATACCCACATGGAGTTAACTCTTGCACAGTGCGTAGCAAAGATCTGCTGGTTTTCCAGGAGCACTTACTCTACTATTTTTCCTATGAGTGACCAGTGTATTTGGGGAGAAAGAGCAGGGGGCCCTAGGAACATACACCAACCTTCCACACTGGTTGTGCTTCCTCTGAAAAGAAACCAGCCTGAAAGACCCTCAAAGTGTCTTACCACTCAAAAAGGTGAATGAGAGAGAACAAAATCTCCTCCTCTCCATGTAAAAAGCAGAGAGAGGATATGGGAAAGGGAAGAAGAGGGATCAACTGGCATGTTCAAGTCATAAAAGGGAACCTACAAAAGAGCTGGAATTCAAACTACATAAATTCCGATAGCAAATCCTAGGGCAGTCCCCTATGCATTTAGCAGTTCCTGCCAACATTTGACTCATTGTAATGCATAACTCTTGAGAACAGTAGTTTTCCAGACAAAACATGACTGCAACTATTAGTAATACAGAAGACAGGAGGGAATCCATGAGTTAGTTACTCTTCCTGCACAGACTATATGTTTATATAAATACAGGCACCAAATCGCAGGTTTCTTTTTTCTTTTTTTTTTTCCAGGACAATAATGAAAACTCAAAAAAAATAAACTGGATGACAGAACCTATAAATGAATGGGCTGGTCATGAGAACTTCTGAATTGACATTTTCCATCCATAACCAAATTCACCTCTCCCTCTAAGGGCCATGTGAACCGTCTCCCCAGCAGAAAATAGAGCAAAGTTTTCCGCATGACAGACAGAACAAACAGCGTCTAAGATTTGAGCCGAGTGTTAAAAGAACAGCCGGCCACTTTGAGAAATGCCCCTCAGCTGCAGCAACACCCGGCCCTGATGACACCCCCATTTGCCCAGGAATGCAGCACTCGGGCAGCACATACACCACTCGCTAACTCCCTGCGCTCCTCCTGCGTCTGGGGCTCGCACAGACTAGATTAAGCTTTGTATTCTTCCTAATAACTTCAAAATAAGCGCATGTGTCAGCTTAGCCAGCAATCTGCCCCGATATCTCCACTTCATATCTCTGGTTTTCCATGAGCTGTCAGGAAATTCAGAATAGCAGTTAATTCTCTCATTTCTAGCTAGAGCCTAAGGCCAGTTTTGCAGACACTCATTTAACTTCCCACTTTAAACCTCTTGCTGAGCATGCCATGTTTAATATCATCAGGCACCTTTCTGCAGCTATCACCTCAGCTCCCACAGAAAGCAAATCCAGCAGCTTTCCCAGCCATGAAATCCCTCTCTATACGTTCTAGATGCAGGCGACCTACGGGGGCCCCCCAGCCTTTTTTTAAAATCATGCCCTTGCACCTATGCAAGCTTTCATATTAATCAGGCCAGGTCATTGCTTTCTTTCTAATTCACCCAGCAAATGCAATGAAGTCTCCTTTGTTGCCTCCAAAGGACTTGCAGATTATGTAACAAATGGGAAAAATACACTATGGGGTTATCTTAAAGTGAAGGTTTTACTTATTCCTTACCCCAACCTCCTCTTTCTCCAAGTAAAAGCATAGCTTTGGAAACCATGTGCCTTTTGGCATCTTCTGTCATGTTTGCTTTAAGGAATACATGGCACAGCTCTACCTCAAGGCTATCATACCAACCCATTGGAGATGGATTCACAGATCATTTATGAAGCTTACTGTATAAAAGTCCAAATGCTGTCAAGAGGTTTTAGAAGCACCGTTTTGCATGAGCACCCAGTTTTCCTAAGGAAAGTCTTTCTTTTAAAGAGGGGAAAATGCAACATTCAATCTTTGAAAGTTCTTGCTGAATGTAATCTTCCTGTCACCATTTTGTGGCAAATTAAAAAAGGTAAAAGTAGTAAAAGAAACAAAAGACAAGGAAGAAAAAAGGAAACTAAGTAAATATAATTTGAAAATCAGAAATCAAAACTTAAAAGTCTTATCAGTTTGTTTTCCAGGCATAAGAATCCTTTCAAGAATTTGGGGAAAATATTTTCTATGTCTTAATCTGCATTAGTATTGTTCATATTGCAGCACCACCAGTCACACAAGGATCCCACACTGATAAGCTCCATACACATACCTGCACACACAAATTGAAGAGAAAACATGTTCTCTGAAAACCATGTTATCTGTTACTATTGTATCATTTGTATTTAACATGTTCTTGTCATTAACCAATCTGAAAATGCAACAGAAGAGTTCCAAGTAAAACAGCCTCTGTATAAGACATTAAAAGCAAAAAAGTCAGCCTTTCATAAATAATACAAGGCAGCACTTGTCACCTCTGGAATAAAAGGACGATTTACTTCCTCTCTCTTCACCTGTACACACCACTCTCACTCCAGAGGAGGGCCGCAAATTTTGAAGTCACAGACACCAGGACCTCTAACGTTCTTTAAACTTAAGATCACTTTTTTGGCAGTGATAGCACCATTCCTGATGATTAATGATCAAAAGACAAGTTAATGAGAGAAGGAATGCTAGTTTTAAGTGCAAAGTGTAAACTTCACAGACCTGTGGAATAACTTTTCCTGACATTCTGAAGAAGGAAGGAAGTAAACCTGAGCCACTGAACTCTCAGATTGCACAATCCTGCAAGAATGGCCAAGATCCCTTTCTAGCTTCTGACGTACACTAGAAGCATGGTAAGGTAATGTGTTCTGGGTGGACGTTTCTGAAAGGACATTCATTAGGTCAGGAATAAAACTGGATACATATCACAAGTAAACACAATTATATAGAAAAAATATCCAGGCAACCATAACCCCCTGCCCCCTCAACAAGCACGCACCAGACGGGTATAGATGTGTGCACTTGCTCCTTTAATGCTGTTGGGAATTTTGCCAGCCTGTAGGATTAAGCCACATTTCCATAGCATACCCAGATGTGCAATTTAGAGAACATCCTCGAGCTCCACCTTCACAGCCTGCCCTAGAAATTAAGGCCCTTCTCCATCCCATCCACTGTTACTGTCTCTTCTCAACCAGCAGCTAGTCAAAGAGGACAGCCCTCAGTGAAACAACACTCTGCAAACAGGCAGTCCCCATTTATTTAATTTACTCTATTGCAAACCACTCTGAAGCAGCATGCGCTTTCCCAGGCTTCAGCCACGCTACTCCAAGCCATCCATTCCCTGTCATAATTTCCACTGGGAAAAGGGAGGGATGCAGCTGCACAGTGCATGCCCGCGCATGCCCCCGGGCTGGCCAGGCCCAGGAGGTGCTGGAATCTCCCTTGCTCTTCACTGGGATTTTCTCCCCATCCTTCGTTTTTGCAGCTTTTCTCCCCCTCAGCACCGCCCAGGCCGAACAGAGCTCGGGGACAATCCCCAAATGTGACTCCAATTAGGTCAGGAACAAATTCAGGAAGGTTCAGCCCTCGCCATCTGTCCAAAGGGAGCAAGGCTCTGTTTGCTTTGGGGCTCAGGGCTTTTATTTCCCCCCTCATCATTCTTTCCTATGAATGCTGGATGTGACAAAGGCATCTACATAACAGAGAGATTTAATGGGCTTTATGCCAAGAAACAAAAGAGCAAATTAAGGCAATTCCACTATTAATTCCCACCATATTGGAACATTACATAATTTATCACTTAACATGTACATAATACAGCATGTTTCAACATTCGAGCACATTAAATAAAGACAGAGAGGACAATAGTGAAAGCCTATTAATAAACTACTAATTCTTCCTTTACAGAGGAATTATTTTTGGCAGAAGTAACCATCCTACTAAAAACTTTATAGCTTCAAAAGTTTGGAGACACTTTGCATCAGAAACAAAAATTAACCAAAATATCTAAGGCCAGAATAACTAAACATGGGGAATTTTATAGTTTGCTATGTTCTTGCCCCAAAAGCTTTATATCCTGTACACACACAAACAGCTAGCTAATTTAAACTCTGAAAAGCAACTTACATTGTGATATATCCTGTCAGGTATTTTCCCCTGGAAAACACTCTGCGGCACAAGCTAAAGGCCAGGCACAGTTCTACACAACCTGCTGGTGCCTCATCCTATGGACATTTTACATGCGGCAATGTCTACAACGCAGACCTTCCAAATTAACTGGGATGGTTTGGAGGTCCAGGCCTTCACTCGGGGAGTTTCACACTCAGATCCTGTTTTTAGACCATGCAAACCCAAAGCGCCATAAACCTGACTGCAGTGAGAGGTCTCAGCGTTCCTCGGGTGAGGTACATAGGAAAGTGCTCACCTACACACACACATCCGAGTCCGGTCCAAACACCAGTGCCAGGTACATACTGCTAGGATGCTTTGCAGAGCCTGGCCCATTACAGCAGCTATGGGAAAAAACAGAGGGGAGAAGATAGGAGGAGGAGGAGGAATTTAATCATTCTGCTCAGGCTGAAGGAAGAGGATTCATGTTAACTGGCCACACTGAAGATAATGGAACAAGTCATGGGAAAGAAGATGTTACTGAATTAAACAGCAACAAGGGAGGAAGGCAGCAAAATATGATTTGCTTTAATATATTCGGTAATATTATGTCATCACACTGGGATGTAGGGATGAGTAATTAATTCAGATCACAGATTTTTCCATTCAGGATCTTTCTAGCTTTGTCTCAGTCACTGTACACAAACAAAGCAGTTCAGCAACACAGATTTCATATAGGAAATCACCATATTTTTGATTTTTAGAGTTCAAGTGTTAGACATTTTCTTAATACTTTTCATTTCAACCATTATACAAACTGTTTATTCCCCTTCATTGTTTGACATCTGAAACCTTAAATGAATCTTTATGAGACAGCTCTTAAATTATCTGCCATCTATAGTAAATTGCCATCACCTTTGCCCTTTCATTCCCTAAAAGGATGGTTGCACATAAACACAAATGGAGACAGGTTAAGAAAGGCAGTGGTGGGGAAGCAGGAGGGGAGAAAAATCAATTCTTGTGCTTATAGGTAACTAAGAGAGAGAGAGAGATTTTATTTATAGATACATGATTAACCCCAAGCGAGAATTAAACCATTCAGTATGAACACAAATGACAAAAATAAAAGCTTAACAGACAGAAAAGGTGGAAAAAGTTAAAGTACTGGATGAAAGCAAGGGCAAAGGAGCTTTGTTTTGGGCTTCAGGTGGGTCACAGCTAGGTGCAAGGTGGTTTTCAAAGGTTGCTAGACCTGCAACCATGCAAGCCACTCGGTAAGAGCCTGGGCCACCCATCCAGAGCCTGCTCCAAGATCCATCTCCACGGGAAACCCCAGTGGGGAGGCACCTCCTTCGGAGGCAGCCTTAGGAAGGGAGGCCCAGGAGAGCTGCAGCTCTGTGTTGTGCCCCACACTGCCAGGTTGGCCACTGCCAGCACTGGGGAAAGAGGAGAGAGCAGGAGGCAGCGTAGCACAGGTTGAAAGGAGCCAACATTTAAGAGACACCTACTGTGTTCTTAGAAAGAGCAAGGCTAAGGGTCAGGTTGATGTATTACAAGACAGGGTGAACCTCTTCTCAACGTATTTAAATATCTTATAGGAACCACTGCAGTATTTACCTGTGAAGTCAACTGGGTTATGAGAGGCTCTCTATTGGATCTCTGCCCGATTTCATAGAGGGGATTTTGGAAGTTTTATAAATCCTTATCCTGCCCAAAAAATATGCCTGATGGGCTCAAATCCTATGAAATTTCACTTTTTTCCAAGGAAGGTTTGTACCCAATACTCCCTCTGGGAAAGGCAAGCCACATTTGGGCCTGAGAGCTGCCCTGGATCACACACACTGAGCAAGATCACTCCTGAAAAGGGAGACTCCCCACTGCTTGCAGCTACAGTGTCACATATGGCAAGGCCAGCGTGTATCCTTCACTGTCATTTTTCATCAAGACTAAATCAAGTCAGGACTTTCAGTTAAGGCAAATACTGAATGCTTAATTCCCAATCCTGTGAACCAGTCCTCTGTCAATGAACGGCTCTGTTTTCAGAGGAAGATTAAGGAGATGGGTTTAAACTTTAAAGAAAATAAAGCAGTAAATTATTACTTTCAGGGATTATATCCTCAACTGATGTCAACTGGCATAGCTTCAACAGGGAACTGTTGATTAACATCAGTACAGGATCTGGCCTAACCTGTTTGACACCAACGTACACTGTTGTGGTACCCGCCTTGGAGCATCTAGCATTGGCTGTCAGCAGGCAAAGAAAAAGATGATTCTTCATTTTAAGTTTTTTCCTCCCTGCTTTATATTAACTTCAAAAGTCTCTTTTATTGCATTTTGGTTATTTTTGCTCACAGAGGCTTTGGGACAGCAGCAGTGGAAACTGAAGCTGTCTGGTTAATCTGAGGTCAAATTCTGTGTAGGCAGCTGCAATCCAAACTTCCCCACCCTGCCCTACCAGTAACCCGAGCACTGACCTGGTGGGACCACCCCCTCACTCCTGCAACGGCTCAGACCGCCCTTCCACTGAGCAAACACAGCCAATTAGCTAAAATGCCAAAATATCTATGTGTGAAAAGCTAGACGCACGCTGTCAGGTCTCTGTGACTTTTTCTGTTGGACAGCAACCAAGACCACCAAAAGTATCTGGCCGTCTGGAATCCACCGATGAGAACGAGTCACTTAGTACATGTACTTTGTCCTTGTGAACAAGTTACATTTTAAGCTGGGGCAGCAGTTTGATGAAGGAGGAGAGAGAAAAAAAGGAATAAAGAAAAAACCCCACACAGCCTCTCCCCACCCCAAGTCCCCAGCCTCTCAAGCGAGGATCCTAATCTCTAAATCTGTGTTTAGACTGCAAAGTACTGCACACCCCAAACTCATTTCTGCCTTCACGGCAAACTTCTGGGTGCTCAGCATCTCCTCGAGTCACTGATCCAAATAATGGATTTAAAACGGAAATTTCCTATAAAAATGATTAATCTTGCTGATATATGTATTTGAAGAACTTTGAAACTCCCACTCTAGAAGCCTACTGTAAATTCTGTCTTTTAAGCATTTTTGCTATATGTATTACCTAACCCTCAAACACATTATCAAGATCAGCATCATGGATTTCAGTACCGTAGCCCTCTACAGAAACTATCTGCTCTGGAGAAATGACACCTTCATAGATAAGCCACAGGAAGGGCAAGATCCTCATTTCACAGGTGGGGGACCGAAGCCTAGGGAGGAAAAGGAGGGGCAGGAAAGAGGGGAAGATCCAAATGATATGTTCAAGGCCACCCAGGAAGACTGTTGTAGAGCAAGAAAATGAATCCACATTTCTTGCTCCACCGCCTTTCCTTCCTCTCCATGTATGAGGCCTCCACTCGGAGCCTCCTGAGGACTCAGATGGGTCATGGATATTGCGTGGGATAGCTACCAACAGCAGCCAATGTCTTCCGCAGTGCAGCAAGGCCAAACTCACAATTTCAAACGCGGATTTATCCAACAGGGAAATCAACTGCATATAAGACAGTAGTTGCTTCCTGCTTCCCTGGTGCCAAGGCAATGGGAAGCAAGTGGAAAGAGGAGCTGATGCAGAGGGGCAGCTAATGAACTTCCTGACATTGGCACATCTGGGATAGGGTTCTGGACTGTGACTGTTCAGGAAAATGGCTAATGGCCAAGAGACAAAAAACAGAGCTGGTAACTGAATCCTCAGGAAGAACCACAGCTAAAAAAAAGAAGTCTTGAAGCTTGGTAGATGACCCAATCAGTGCTGATTACTAGTGAAGTAGGAGAAAAGGAGGCAATCTAAAAAACTATTTAAAAACTATTTTTGCCAACTTTTACAGACAGAAAGATAATCCAACATGAAAACTATGCAACTGAGAGCCAGGAAACGAAGGGGCTACGTCTAGCTGTGCTGCTAGGTCATAGTGCTGCTCTTGAGTCACCTCAACTCTCCCCTCCTTCACCTGCTTCTGACTGTAAGTCTTGAGGGCAGGACTGTGACAACATCAATCTTTACTTCACAATAAACTCTGCAGTTTATAAACACCAACACCTGAATTTGAACACACTACTTGAAGGAAAAACTAGGAATACAATTCTGAAAGCCTGTTAAGGCAACGATAGTTTAGGTAGCTGGGCGTTCAGTTTATTGCCTAAGCCTTGCTTTTAAATCAGCTGAATTCAGCCACGAAAACAGGCAGCATGGGAGAGGCAAGAATCACTCAGCTACAGATGGGTCCTTCGCTTCCTTGGTTCTCTCCAACTTGTAGGAAAAAAAAAATACTAAATCCTCCACTGTCATAAGCATTTTAGTAATAAATGTCACAAGCAAAAAGATAAAATAAGCAGCAAATTATAGAAGCACTTCCAGTGAAAAAAGTAACACAGCAATATAGGTAAGCTGAAAAAAATCTAAGAACTGTGTCCCATCACACAAGTCTTGTTGGAACTGCTAAAAAAAATTTACTCTGAAGGTGGGCTTGTAAGAATAACAGAATTCTGTTAAAAAATGTAGGTTCTAAGTTGTCATGTTTCCCTTGGAAATACATCTTACACCATTGTTTGTTACACTTAAATCCTTCAAAAATAAAAGGAAAATGTTAAGCCAGCAATTTGAATAGATGAAGTCATTTGAATGAGATCAAATGTTAGACTACCTGAATTTTTGCTTGACTAACAATTCATCTCTTCAAGTTTGGCTTGGATTTAGAGGCAAGTTAGTGTGTAAATAATCAGTGTCCTGCAGAAGGAAGATTCTCCTTTAGCTCTGAAGATGCTAAGTATAGATGAAATTACTACCTTACAGAAGCATTAACTGTTTCACAATCTGGCCATAGGCATGCGGTTCTCCACACACACTTTCACCTAAATGAATCAATATAGCTGATCCCAAAAATGAACACAAGCCCATACCTTAACAAAGCACTGCAGCCAGGAGGTGCTGCCTGATTTGGGTGCAAGCTACCTGTCCAAATTAATTTTCTAGGATCTAATCTAAACACACCAAAGACAATGAAAAGCAAGATTATGGCTGTCTTTCCACTGATGCCAGAGTAGGGAAGAAGCTAAGCCTAGTGGCTCTTAAAATACATAAAATACCAGCATCAGAATTCAACCACACACTCCAGCCTAGCAGAAGCAAGAGAGGTCGCCATCCCATTGCCCAATGATCCCTGATTTCACCAAGCATTATAAACAGAGTCCCTCAAATCTCTAGTTCAAAACCCACTGGGTAGAGTGCATAAATGTGTAGGACATCTTAGCGTTCCTGAAGCTTTCAGCCCAAGAGGTTTACAGGCATGAAAGTCCAAAGTTTCTTCCTTTACCCAAAACACATACATTCTTTCAAACACTGGCAAATAGGAGACCAAGGATGAATTCACTGATTAGCTATTTTACTGTTTAAACAGCTTAATGAGTTCTACAAGTGCCACGTTAGCCATCAAAATATAAGTGCAACTCTTATTTGGTGAAAATATCAATAAGTGACACATTTGCATAGACCTGGGGGTAAAAACAGATACATAGGTGATGGAAACATACCTCTCCATTTTTAGGCTGAGTGGGAGTTCCAGCCCTATAAGGAAACTTTAAAAAGGAAAAAAAAAATCTCAATCTGATCCAAGTTAATAATTGCCGCAATGTTACACAGCTTTCGTCGGAAGGGGAAAGGGTTATTCCTCTTAGGTTCCATTAATCATCGTGGAAAGCCCAGACTAGAGGTGACGAGGAGCAAAAGGAATAACACTCAGCTATATGAAGCAGAACACCCAAGCCAAGATCTGCTTGCTTGCAGACAGATGGCAAAGGCAGCCAGTGCTCAAACTACAGCTGTGTGCCTGAGATCTCTCAGATCTGTGTGTGTGATCATTAAGGATTTTCAAATTATCTAGTAGAGCAGAGCCTCCTGGAGATTCGGGTTTCCAGACTTTTGTTTTCTTTACAAAGGACCACATTAAACTTACCCAGAACACAGCGAAAAGAAAATAGTTCTCAAGCTTTTCTATTAAAGAGTGTTATGAACCCACTAGCACTCTGAGCAAGCTTGATTTTTCTCCTGCAAGTGCAATTTTCACACACACGCTGCATCAGCTGGAACAGTTGGGAATGCTATCACGACAGGAAGGCTGGAGAGCCATCCTTCTGTCTTCTCACAGAATCATGGAATGGTTGAAGCTGGAAGGGACCTCTAGAGATCATCTAGTCCAATCCCCCTGCTCAAGATCAGATTCTTTTATATCAAAAAGGATGAATTTCAACATGAAAAACAATCATCTTAGCGTGTGGAGCTTAGGTTTCATGCTTCTGTTATAAACTGACACACATACTGACCATAAAGGGAATTGTTACTTCTTGTACAAGTTGCCTGAACCTATTTCTGTTGGTCAGAGGAAGGTCCTGTGAGACCTTTGAGTTAGAGTGAGACTGATAACATCAGGCAAAACGTGTGTCCCCAAGCAATGTGTTCTCCCAGGCTGAACATCTCCTGTGTGTGCCACCCTTCCCAGACTGCTATAGGGAATCACCACAGAGTCTCCTGGTACCCAGGGAGGCAGCAAATGAGCACCAACTGGGCCTGCACATCTGGAAGTTTCCATATACACTCCATGAACATGCACCAAAACAGTTGCGCACACACACAACTAGCAAAATGTTTTATTCGGGCCAATGCAAATACCATCATATAATGTATAAGTGCAGATACTGCGCATGGGCAACACACACAGAATAGCAGCTATATGCCAGGCTGCGTGAGAAAGCATGAAAGCAGTGCTCTCACACTCCTCAGTCTCATTTATTCTTCTCTTACCACATGAGGCCCCTTCACTGTCCACCCTTCTCCCCACACAGGCGACCCATTCCACCCCATGGGAGCCCGTTCCAACGGTGCCCCGAGCCCCGCTGAGGCCGGAGCGATGGCAGCATCGCGCCTACACCTTCCCGCCACACGCAGCCCGGAGAGGCTGCGGGCGCCCTGCTCCCGAGGCGGGCGAGCAGCACCAGCACCCGGCAGCCCAGGCACGAGGAGCTGCGAGACACGTGGCGCCGAGCTCTAACAGCAAAGAACTCGGCTACAGACTGCAGCAGCAAGCTGGAACCTCACAGACAGCGGGCTAAGACTGAACACTTGCTACTATGGGTCATCAAATTCCTCTCAATAAGAAATTTCTCCCCTGAAAAATGCCTTACTCTTTTGGGATAGAAGGTGTCAGCTTTGACAGTGTTTAAAAATCAAAAAGCCCAAATGCTTTATTTCAGTAGTGCCCTCCTCACTCACTGCTTTGATTCATTAAGTATTTTTAAATAATTTTGGCTTTGCGCTTAGTTATGCTAAAACAAAGCAAATGGTTCACTGCAAATAAAAAGTTGCAGCGCTCTTAAATCAATGTTTTACAGAAACTTGTTTGGCAAAAGTTAAAAAAAGAAATATTGGTTTGGAAGGGGAATCATCATTTTTGAAGTCCATATTTTGCAAGGAATGGAAATTCCATTTCCTGTATAGCTCAATGCACTTTCATTTCATTTCTAGCTATACATGTAGGGTTTTAGCTGTTTTTATTTTTTTTTTTTTTGCCTGAAATGCATAGAGTCCTCACAAAGGCTGTTGGAGGATTGTTTCCAAAAGGGCCCAAGACCCTAATTCCTCTACAAGAAAGGCCATCACCAGACGCTTGCCTCAAATCTTGTTCCTTACACAAGGCTACAAACAAATGCAAATTTGAAGGTAAATTCGCTGTTACCTGATTTGCGGCCATGAAGAATTCTCTGAAGTCATGGGTATTCAAATTGTAATTGTACAGGCAGAAGCAGATCTGAAAAAAGAAACAGTAGAAAAAGATTTTAAAAATGCTTGGAGTTTATGTCAAAGCAGTTCAATTTGATATGCACAAGATCAATTCATCAGTCATAGAAATACAGAAAGTTTTATTTTCAAAACATGCTAACGTTTAGCTTTATGAACTCCATTATAGTTCTTCTAGACTGGCAACCAAGTAAACAAGTGTGTGTGTGTGTGTGTGTGTGTGTTTAGGCACAAGCTTAAAAAGGTGCTGAATCAGTGAGTACCACACAACAAAAGTCTTCAGCAATGCTCCATAAAGGAATCCCCCCAAAAAAAAGCTGAAACAGCGCCACAGAAACAGAAAGAGCAGGTTGGAGTGTGCAAAGCACCTTCCTTCTCTGGCTACGACTGATAAAACTCATATGCATGCAAATGGAGGGAAAGTCATCAACAGAGTAAGAGTCTTTGCTGAGCCGCATCAACCTGCTTATTTAGAAAGCTGTCTCCAGAATCAGAGCAGGACCTCATTAGATAGCTTTGTTCTAGAGGATTTCTTGGGCAGGTAAGCTCCAGACACCCTATCATAGAGGCCTGCAAAGTAAATTACCTGTAAAGTTTATGCAAATGAGAAAAAAAAAACACAAAACAATCCAGCTTATTATTTTTCCTCAACAAATTATGTCAAACCCAAATAAACAAAGACATCACTTACATGCAGAGAATAAAGACTTACATTGGTTTCACAGAGGAGTGACCAACTCCACTAAATTAAATGCCCAGGGCCTCACAGGCTTCATCTGGTCCTAATTTGCAATCAGCAGTAAATTGATATGTTTTTCAGTTTATTGTAGCTTGTTTTCATCTAGTTTATGTTCCAAGATGTCCTGTTTTTCAAGCTCTCACCTATCACATTAGACTTAAAAAAAAAAAAAGAAAAGAAAAGAAAAGAAAAAAAGTCTTAAGCACAATAGCCACCCAACCTAGTAGCACAGCTAAGGCAGCTGAGCTCCTGCTACCTGCAGAATCCCTCCTCTTTAGCCCAGCAGGATTTGGGAGCAAAGGGAGGTGGGAAGTACCCGTCTGCTCAGCCCTCTGTGGAAAAGGGGGTGGAAGCAGCCACCTGAAAGACTGGACTCTCCTGCATGACAATTTGGCCTCCCTGAGGTAACTGTTAGATAAAGTGTCTCACATCCACTGCAAAACACCACACTACCCCATGGAGCAGAAGACGAGCTCTTCACAGCAGTTGTTGCCATCGCTAAGCCTTCTCTGTCAACCTCTGCACATCATCTCCTATCCTCTCCAGTCTACAGGAATCAACGTGCTTAAAAGCTAGCGGATATTAGTCCCCAGCAGTGGTTAACAGCATGTTGCTGCTTGACCTCTAATACCACACACTGCACAAACTGTGGTGATTCCCATGCACCCAGGTCCTCTCCTATAACTGAGCAGCCTTAGCCAGCAGCCCAGGCAGCACATTAGGAGGTGGGATGGCTACGCACACTCCAACCACAGCTGCAGCACATGCCGAATGCTGCAGAACAGGGCTTGATGTCAGCTGAGAAACTCTCCCAAGAAGGAAGATAAATATGTGGTGATGGGCCTGTGCTGAGCTCCATGCTGCTGCGGGAACATTGCCATCAGTGCCAGAGCGCGGTAAAGTTACAGAGTCACAGCACCATGTTTCACTGCAGCAGAGACATATTGCAAGGATCAACTTGTTATCCATAAAATGAAACCGCAGTTTTACTGGTCTCATCCAGCTTAATTTAGAACATTTTTTCAACACTGATTCTGAAGACGTTCCTCAAGTATCTTATCTCTGCACGACAAGCCAGGCATGAGGACACCCACTGGGAAGATGCTGCACCAATGTTTCCCGAGATCTAACCAGTCTCCCCTGAACATTTGATTAAATGAATGGTCTTCATTTAAATATATGCACACATGACTTGGGTACACCTATGTCATAAATTAAACATCCTTCTGCTTTTTCTATTTTTTCATTGAAATAAGGCACTAACATCACTACCTCTGCTCCAACTGAATTAAGTAAAAATAATAGCAGCTTGCAGGCCATGAGAGAGATTCCCTGCACTGGGATTCCCTCACTGCAACTCTGCCTCCCATCCCATTTCTTCTTTTAAAACCTGCTAAGATGTCCCTCCAGTTCTTCCTAGCTTTCATTCTTGGCTTGTAGGATCACAACTTCTCTGCTCACTAAAGAACCTACAGAAACAATCTCAGCTGGCATAAATCAGAAGGAACTTTCCTGATCTGAATAACAGCAGTTTCATCCTAAAACAGCAGAGAGCCTGGCCTCTCTCTCGATCCTTTATACCCATGCAGATTTTGTGAACCCAGGCCCCTCTTTACATTCTTAATTCTGTCTGGGTACACAGGTTTTCCTACATCAGACCCCTCACACATTGAAGGTAACAGTGCAGATTGCAACAAGATTACAGTTTCCAGCAGACAAGCCTTGGTTCATTTTTTTTTCTGGCTTCCTTTACACTCATCATAACCAGATTAGGACGGAAAAGAAAAGCTCCACCAAAAGATACTGGCACAACTATCTTTTCTTGTAAGCATCTGGTAACAGGGCACAAGAAAACAAAAATAAAGGGCTCTAGTAAGTGGCCCTACGGAAGGCTTCCACTGAAAGTGAAGGATCTTCACATTTGAAGACACTTCTTCCTCATCAAAAGATATTTCTTGACCTTTATCTACCTGCATAGGGATTTTCAAAGGGACAAGTCAATTTTAAAGGGAGTTGGCCTTCACCAACTTCCTTTGAAAATGTCAACAGCTTCCATTAATCCTCTTTGGTCTCAGCTCCCACCACTGAGAGTATACGTCTCGTTTTAATAGTGGTTAACAAAGTAAATCAGAAAGGCATTTACACCCCTCATGCTGCAAGTAGAAAGAAGGTGAAGCAAATAATAAATAAAAAGATAAGTGTTATTTGACCTTCCCAAGGATTCACAACAAGGCTCAAAGAAAGTCAGAGTTGCCTCATCTTCCCTGGTGCTATGCATCAATCATTTAAAAATACTTGCCTTAATTCTTCTTGGGCATGACTACCCCATATATTGGCAGGCACATTTGCTTTAAGGTTTTAGCCTTTGCCTTTTAAAAAGGAATTTACAAATAATAGCTTCATTTGTATCATATTCTTTCTCTCTGATGTGCAATCAGATGGGTGAAAGAGGCAGGGGGTGGGGAAGAATTCCACAACATTATCGTTTGGCAGCTTGTATTATTTTCTTTCAAAGGGCATTACAATACACTTCTCTCACTTGGGGAACTTCAAGAGAAGATAATTATTCTTGTCTGTCTTGTAATATATATTAAAAAAGTTCAAATGTGGCTTTCCAGGGAATTCTGCCAAATATTTTTAGGCACCAGACCCAGCTTTACTTAATTTTATATTGCCTTCTTAGTCTGTTATAAAAAACACCCTTGCATGCAGTTTGAATTTGGTAGAAAGGCTGAAACATACTCGCTTCTATTGGAAACATAAAAAATGCTTCTTTCCTTGAAATAGAGATCTTTAACTCCTAATGTGACAGACATTCAGATGTACAGTAATTAAAGTGTCTCTACAGATCTTGGAGCCCATCAGTAAGCTTTTACTACCGCAAGCAGAAGGGTTTGTGCTTTTTTTCCTTTTGACACGGCGTATCAAGAGCAGAAAGTAGCTTTAAATGTTTGTGTTTTATAACCACTTTATTAGTAGTATAACAGTAGCACCTTGAGACTTTAAAGACGATCAGAGCCCTGCTGCGTGAGACATTATAAAAATTTTGCATCCTAAACCTTTAAGTGCTGTCATCAACTAAGCAAAGCATGAGATGATTCTAGTAGCAGACTAACCCTGGCACAGAACAAGCAAGCAAAAAAAAAAAAAAAAGAAAAACCACCACACAGGGCTAGCAGAGGACCTAAAAAAAATCTGATGTTATTAGCAATAATATTTATGAGAAGAAATACAATAAAACAGAAAGGCAGTGGGCAAACCAAGGTAGATGGACTGCCCCAAAGAGTTTATGGTCTAAACAAGCAAGAATACTGGAGTTTGGAAACAGAAACATGCTGGTAGAACTTACTATACAGAAGTAAAATATATACAGATGTAGAGAGATAAGCTAAGTAGCTGAAAGGAAGGGATAAGGCAGGTGTTGAGTGAATTTGCCCACTGGTAGCAGCACAACACACACAAAGAGCAGACAGAGGGCAAGTGGGAAAGAGAACGGTGCAGAGACTTGCTCTAAATCACACAGAGATGAACTAGCACAAAAAGGAGCCTGACAACCAGCTCCCCACTTCGCACTCCACCCAGTAACTTCTGGTGTTTCCCTTAAATAAATGTCCAAGTCTGGCCTAATACACACAGATGAGAAACTCCAGGCTGAACTTCAGAAGAGTCAGACATGATTTACACAGCAAGAGCAAGATCAGGAGAAAGCCCACAACATTCCCAGCAGTATGTTTCCTGGATATTTCACCAACTACTTTTTTTTTCCTCCCCTCTTCTCTTTTTAAAAGCCAGTATCAGAAACTGTAGATAATTAGCACAAAAGTCCATGTGAAATGTTGTATTTGGGAAAGTGTTTGTTTTGGCTTCCTAAAACGGGCTGGAATCCAGCTCTTGTGCGCAGCCCCACCTTAGTTATATTTGTCCTGTTATGTACAACAAACTTGGAGCCACATTTAAACATGAAACACTTTGAAACTGTATTAATGCTATCTCTTTGTCATTAATATACCCATTAACTCCCTCCGCAGCTGACCCCCAAGTCTGTTGGTTGACACAGCCTGTTTTAAAGGACAACTTTCAGAGTGCAGCTACAGAGTTTTACTTTTCTTAGCTTTCTTCCCTGATAATAGAAAGGAAGCCAGCCCAGACTGCATGTTGAAAACCGAAACAGCTGAGTGGACTCCTCCTACCTCCTCGCTCATGTTTTCATCTTTTATGGTGGCAGGCTACTCCGTGCCAGACAAACTAAGATTTCTTGTATGCTTCAGTCACTTGGCTGTTCTTTCCCATAGATATTCCAAGAGCAGATTAATGTCAAGGCTTGCCGAGCCAAGCACATGAATCTCTGCAAAGGCTTCACTCGAGAAGGAATGCTGCCGGATAGTAGCTGTTGGCTCTCGCGTGTGCGAGGAGCGGCTCTCCCCGGAGCCCCGTTACACGGGTGTACGGGAGGTCAGAAGCAGCTCCCTTAAATAGCGCCTGAAGCAGCGCAGTTGCGGAGGGAAGTGCAGTGTTCCCTCTTTGGAGCACAGCTGTGCATGCCGCCCTCACAATGTGACAGCGCCGACCTCACAGACCCAAGGAAACGAGCAGCTCCTCTCCCGGCAAGCCCAAGAAGGCTGCCTCCTTCGGGGGTGAGGGCCCAGGACCCGGCAAGAAACCTCCCCAAGCTGGTAGAAAGGCCGAGGCACCCTCTTTGAGCACATTTGTGCCACCAAGGCAAAAAAACTAGAGGTTCTGCACCTCGGGAGTAGATCTGGGTGGGCCTGGCAGATGTAGGAAACCTCCCATCCCTCAGCGCAGGGCCAGCATGGGGCACTGCGCTTTGGATGGCACCCACACAAGGGGCCGCAGCAATTGAGGGCAGCTGTGAGGATTTCCACACTGCAGGGAGGGGCTGCAGCTCCGATTAAGTTTCTACCCTCATGCTTAATCTCCAATATTGGAAGGAAAATACATTTCTGAGTGCCTCCCTTAAAGCAATGCTAATCCCTTCTTTAAACACCTCTGCGAGCCTTCCAAAAGCACTGGTGAAGGGACAGAGGGGAACCTTCCCTCCTCACCGTAGCTGCAGAGGGATGATACAGCAGGGGAATGATAAAGTAAGAGCAAGATAAACAAACACAGCGGAGCCACCCGCTCATTTGAATGCGACACACAGGAATTAAGCTCCCCTTCCCACCTCTTGCGTCATGATAAGACCTCTCTAATTCCTAAAAGGGGACAAGAAGCCAGGTAGCAGTGAAGCTACACCTTTATGCACAGGATCTTGCCCACTGCACTAGTGCAGGTCTGTAGCAATGTCTCTTTGAGCTACCCACGTGCAGAGTCTTTGCGGATCTGCCCCTGATGCTCACAGGCCTCTCAGGAGGCCATCAAGCCCACCAGGACATCAAGACCATGAGGAGCTCCAGCTCGAGTGCAGCACCCAGGCTGCGAGCCACCAAGGCTTGAACAGCAGCACAGAAGAGCAGCTCTTCACATTTACAGACCAAGCTGTTCTCAGCCTGCTTGTTACCACTTCTTCAAGCCTCCTGTGGGCTCCTTGCAGCCCTCCAGCCTGCAGATAGTCCTGCAGCTTTTAGGTATCAACTTATGCATAAACTGCACAAGAAAAAGAATGAAACAACTCCCCTTCAACAACTAGGGCACAATAGAGAAATAATTACAATTTCCTCTCAGGTCAGTAGAGTCACAACAAAGCCTCTATCTGCACCAGCCTCAGGAACTGTAGCCCCCACTGAGGCATCTTTAGGCTACTAAGTCTTTAATAGAGTAGTAACCTACAAGATTGCTAACACAAAACTCTTATTTTCTGTGTCAAACTTGATCCAAACGAAAATCCCAACCTTCTCTTGGAGGAGTAGCTCATAAAGCTCTTTCCACAAAGACTAAAACCAGCCTCTTTCCGGGTGTACCTATTTATGCTGAGAACTGCCCCAGCTGCAAGCACTCTGCACTGACTGAGCCCTCCTGCCTTCCCCAGCAACTCTTGACAACTCTTGGTTTGCTAGTTTCAGATTCAATTCAACTGCGAGCACCTCTCAAAGATGGTGAACCAAGACTCCAAACGTTGAGAAGTTCACGTATATCCAAGTAAAACTGGCCTGTAAATATAGGTTGCCCCTTGGATTCTACCTAACTAACAGTCCTTGCCACCTACAGCTGCTGTGGTGACAAAACCTGCTAGATTTGGTGTTGCGTGCAGGAAACAGATGTCAGCACCTGCCAAACTATCCCAGGAAGATTATGTATTTAACAGTTTGTCCATTACTTGAACAAAGAGGCTTATTCCAGGCTTCAGTTGTATATATCTGCCTCCCATATCATTCTATAAAAATATTGATCATCATGAGTATACAATGCTGTAACACTAAATCAGGTTATATTCTCACTTTCTTCAGGAAAAAGTCTGGTTTACTATTGAGGTACAGAATACCCATCTGTCTGATGATGGACAACTGGTAGAAGAAAACACATGAATTTTTTTTCCAGTAGTAGCTATTAGAATCTATTAGTCTCTTAACATGGTTATTTACATGTTTGACGGAAAGATATAAATTATTTGTGTGATCAGGCAGGGAAAAGAGAACGTCTAAGCTGATATAGATCAAACTATGAAACACTTTGCTTGACTAGGTCTGTAATCAACTGACAAAACCTGCAAAACAGTAAAATTTACAAATTCATTTCTGTGCAGTTGTGGAGGGGGGCTGCAAAAAGAATCAGCGGTTCTGTCAACCTTTGCTTTACTGTCCAAAACATTTGGAAACCATGGCTCTAAACAGCACAGCTTATGTTCTTTATCTACCAGCAGCTTATGTTTCTTAAAAAAATATTCAAAAATACATATGCTAGACTACAAACTTCTCAGAAGATGTTCTTAAAGAGCTAGAGGAGAATTGGATAGCAATGTTTTGCAGTTTAAAGTGCTGGCACTTTATAAAGAGAAGCCTTTTGTTAGAGACAGGAAGTTTAGTTTATTGCCCGGTGTATACAGTTCGTCTACCACATTATTTTGGGCTATTTTCATTCCTCACACAGTAAAGAGGAAACTCTAAGAACATTTCACTGCTTTTCTTTGTTTGATGAACAGCAAAGTTTTGCCATTTGCTGACCACTCGATTGCTTTGCTACTTCTGACATGCAATTTCACTGCACATAGATCCTCTGGAGGATAAAACATTTGTTCTGTATGAAAGTGAATTGTTTCTGTCCAGTTTACTTTGTCTGTCTCCCACCCTTGTCTTACATTCACAGAAAAAATTCCTAAAGAGAAAACTCAAAAAAAAAATCCCATAAGCAGAAAATCCTTCTGTTTTTTTTCACAAGCAAAACTTCAGGCTCAGAAACTAATTAGACAGGCTCCTAATGACAACTTTGCTCCCCTTCACAGTTTCCCCAGGTCTTTTTCTGTAGGACACAATCTGTAACAGAGGAATATAGCACAGCTGTAGTACTGTGTTATTACTTACCAAAATGATTGCATTCAACAAAATCGATACTGCATCTTATTTACTGGATGCTATGTATATGCATCTATGTATATGCATCTTATTTACTGGCCATTGTCTGTATAGCATGGTTCTATGCAGCTGAAATAGCAAAGAACTACAATGCATGCCCATCCTTCTGCTCTGTTACTTTTCAATGATTCACAAGGTTATCCTAAATGTTTTTATACCATCTTGCTTAATAGGAAAAAAAAATCTTCATAAAAGGCTTGGTTCCTAAAAAATGCTAAGCATTCAGGCATTTATTAGAAACAGTTTTAGTTCCTCATTAATCTGAAGATGAAGTATTATTGATTTACAATGAGCAATTCATCCGATATCCATCAGCAGCATATAAAAACAGAGTCTGAGAATTAAAAAATGGGTGATGCCTTTTTGGCAGTAGTTTGCTATGTCCTGCCAATGGCATAACCTGTCCAACTGGATGTGAAACAGCCCTGCTCTTTCTGTGTGTTCTGCATGCTTGACTCTGTATGTCCCACAGATCATACACTAACCTACATTTATTTTTATATTACAGGATCAGCAAGTATATATTAGATCAAGGCTTTGGGGACTTTACATATTGCTTAACCTCAGTCACTCAGGCTCTTAGTCACTCCAGCGATGAGCATGGTAAAAATAGATAAATTACACAGATAGATTGACACACAGACATGTACACATCTGTGCATATAGACATATATACCCCTAGGGCCTGATGGAACAACTCCAGTTGACTACAGTGAGCTTTGGATCCGGCCCAATGTTAGTATAAGATACAAGTAACTGCCTCTGATCTTGAAACCGATTTTAAAAGGCTAAGGTAGGGGGTGAGTTTCCATGCTGTGACCCTGGTTTTCCATTGCTGTGACTCCAATGCCTTTAGTGGCATGTAAAACCCATGTAATGAAATGCAGAATTATGCTCACATTATGTTTTTAAAGTGGTTCATTAGCCTGCATATTACACCCTTCTTAGTGAGCTGGCATCTCTGCAAAGGATTCCACGGACCAAGCTCCGTGAAGCTGATATGACTCTTCCCACTGGCTCTGGTTCAGGGCCCTAGATTATTATTTTAAAGTGGCACAGCAAAGGCAAAAGGATATTAATGAAAGTCTCTTGAGGAGGACATGGCTTTTACTAGTTCGGAGGCATTTTCTGCAAGAAAAAAGGTTTTTTGTTAAGAAAAAAAAATGAAAGCGTGCCAAACTTTCCTGAAAATGATTTTTTTCTCCCTTCTTTCACTAAAGAAAGAACCAAACCCAGCTAAAACTCAGGAGGGGAAAAAGAGAAAAAAAAAAGATGTCTTTTTTTTCCAGCCTGGACAGGTTTCTTTACACCTCTTGGCACGCAGAGAGCGTAGAGGCGGGGGACGGGGCAGAAAGCGCCCCGCTGCGCCACAGCCACCTCCTGAGGGCGCCCCCCCCCCCCCCGCCATGGCCGCCGCTGGCTCCGGGCAGCCTCGGCTCCCGCACAGCTCCTCGAGTCCTACCCTGTGCTCCCTCCACACCGTTTCCTTTCACAAAAATGGGTGCTTTTTCCCAGAAAGGACTGCTAGGATCTCCAGCTATGAGAGACTCGGGAAGTACAAAGCTTGACAAAGTTTTGGTTCAAAATCGAACCCTGCTGCAGTCTCACATCCCCTCCTGATGCCTCTAGTTTTGCAGAATGGAAAAGAGCAACAGTCCTGGCCAGCACAGAAGGATTAGGGCAGCCAGTGCATGTGAAGAGGCCACCAGAACAGAGTATGGCAAAAGCAAGAGAGTGTTAATGGAAGTTTTCATTTTTTCTTCAATGCCACTAGCTCTTGGAAACCTCAACCAATGTCAAGGCCCCAAAATAGGAAGAACCATAAATCCACATAATAAGCAGATGTAAATAATGTAGGATCAAACTCAGAGAAGCAGAATGCAGATGGGCTGAAGATGGCATAACTGGAGACAGTGAAAAGGTTAAAAGTAAATCTCAGGTCTCCCCAGTTACTGTGCTACCTTCAATGTAGCACACCATTTCTCAGTGTATTTACTGGTATTTCTTACAATTATATTTCTTTGATTCCTTTTCCGCAGGACCCAAACGCTTTGACCACTGATGTGTTGCACGGGGAGGTACAAAGCAGCATTCAGAGGGCTGAAATTTTAGGTGCCAACAGCAGCTAATCAGCAGCCACAAGCAGCTCTGGGTAGTACTTAGGGTAATACAATCCAGAAGCTGGCAAGCCAAAGTCCAGCTTGTGCCCTTGCCCTTCACCACTCTCCATATCCAAAATTAAAGCTAGTTCAAATGACTACCTCCTGCTTACTGTACAAATATTGGCTAAAGGTTCACTGAAAATCCCCCATTGTCTCTCCAATCATTTTCATTTTCCATTAATTTTTCCATTTATTTTTTCCTTTCCCCCCAGTTATTAATTATTATCACTGTTCTCCATTGCGATCCCCCACTCCACCTCACATCTGCCAGTTAACTTTTTCCAGAGATGATCCAGGTGATATGCATCTAGTTACACTCCGAACAACTATTCTCGGTCTGTAGTAGAATTGCAAGTATTGCTTCTGCTTCAGCCTTAAGGAGCTTGGGTCTGCTTTCTCCAGCCTCTCTGGACAGCCAGAAAAATATAGTCTCTCTGCTTCTAAACGCTGCCTGCGTATGTCCTCAAGCTGTGCTGGTAGCAACACCAGAATCATTTTCAAATAATACTTACAGTCAGTCTTGAGAAGAATCTATTACTCTCTGTTACTAATAGTTTGGTTCAGTTAGTAAAATACAAGGACAAAAGCATCAATTCATCTGTCTCTAAAAAAAATCTTTCTTGTGAGATATCATGACTATGAGATTTTTTATCCCAGGAAAGTGACAGTACAAAGTGATTGCAGTAGCTAAGGAAAGTCTGAGTTTCTACCCTGTATGATGCAGCAAAAGGAAGCAAATTCACTCTTAATTTAGTAAAAGTGGGGAAGGCAAGTTTGCTAGGGAGAAGGTCTGTTGGATTCCACCTCTTTGCATAAAGCATCTTTTCTTTGCAAGATCTCGTACTCATCATGTGCACAGATCTTACTCCATTGAAACCTCAGAAAGGAACCCAAATCTCAGAAGACTCGGGCACAGAATTCCCCATGAAATGGTCTGCCCGGCCCCTTCAGAAGAACACCAAGGAGAACAATCTATTCACACCTATGAATACTCAGTGGGTACAGTGAGAGAGCTGAACACAACAGGCACATTCGAGCAGCACATACTCAAAGAGTGTTTGTTTTTATGTGGAGGGGTTAAAAGTAAATTACATGTTATTTCTACCAAGAACAGCCAATGCTTATTTTATATCACCAAGGCCATCTAAAACTCTCACCACGCACATTTGTTAAATAAAGATACATTTATGGACCAAGGATTTTATCACTTCCTGTTATTTTATGAGGTAGAAAAAAAATCCACTTGAAATATAAAATGCTTAACAAACCCCATCCACATTCTCAAACTAATGGTCTAATAATCAGAAAAAAAATCTACAAAATTAAAATGTAGGTTAAAATCTCATCTATTATATTTTAGAAGTTTCTCAATGAATATCCAGGAGTACAAAATTCAGGAGTGCTTTTATTAGGAAAAAAAATGTCCAGGAAATATTTAATGATAACTGTAATTTTAAATTCCTCTGTAATAACTCTAGTAAAATTTTCCATAATGAAAAAGACCCTACACAAGCTTCTATGTATCAACATTTTGAGTCCCTCTCCTTCTGGATAATTGTTTGTCTTAACATGATAAAATTCAAGGAAAAACTGGGCTTAGCTGGATAGGTGATGCACTAAGCAGCTGATGAATGAATACCTTGTATTTATCTTCTGATTTGATATTATTTTGAATTAACTGCTGCTATTATTCACTTATTCAGTAACAACATTGCATCAGAGGCTTAGTGAAGACAGGAGGAAGGAATTTGTCATTGAAAAGGTGAGTCTGAAACATTGCCAGAACTCCCAGAATTTTCCGGACTTAATTCTATACATACCACAACATGTCTCGACCATGAACTTTCCCTGTAAACGGAATATTTAATCAGCGTCACCGGATTCTGTGACTTACGTCAATGTGACTACTTGTATGAATGCAGATTACTCATATGAATAAGGGACTGAGACTTCAGTCAGCGCAGCCTCTGGACACGCTGTCAATGCAAGTCACACCAGGGAAGTGAAGCCACTAAAAAGCCAGAAGTGGGATTCAGTTGTCACACCTGTGTTTGAAACATTCCTGGAGGGGTGAAGCTTCTCCAGCTGGGGTGGGAAAGAAACACACTGCTCCCGTTCTGCTGGGTGCCAGCTGTTCAGCGCTGCGGGTTCTTGGAGATGACACCTGTGTTGCCGCCGTGAGATAAAAGTTTGATGCAAAGGAGGATTTTTAACTGGCCATGATAGTTACAAAACAGACACAGAGGTCAATTAGGCTGTTTTCCCAATGCCTGTTTCTAATGGGTCCACCTTTGGCATCACCTCATAACTATTTTAAATTATTTTTATTATACATGAACCTAGCAGCCAAAACCAAGACCCACTGTGTTCATTCCTGCCTTTGGGAATCACTAACATTTCTATAGGAGTTTCAAATCAAACCAGAATGAAAAACGAACTGAGGGAAATCCATTGCAGAGCTATGTATTACATCTTCCAGTTCCCCACGATGGAACTGAGCCTTCTTTTCACACACTGAATCAGTTGAGAGCTTTGTTTCAAGCTGTGTTCCTGATGGTACCGCGCTGCCTCACAGGCATTTGCTTGAGGGATGCTAATGATCCCTTTGCTTCTAAATGATGGGCTATCCTATCCCTGACTCTGCTAAGAAAACTTTTTCCATAATGCCATAGCTTCTCTAGGTAAATGCCAAATTAAGCTATGAAAAATATGTATGTATTAACATAGACAAGTTTCTCATCTATGAAACCTCATTTCTCTTTGAAACTCCTTTTAACCATCACTACAGGTATTTCCAAAAGAAAGTTTTTAAACTTTCTTAAGTTTTTTAAGATCCTATAACAAACTAGTACTAAGATGAACAGATAAAAGAATCTAGTTATCATAAAATTAAATCAAAATTAAAATTAAAAATTAATTAGAAAAGAAAATGGAAACTGCTTACATGTTCACTAGTACTGAAGCAAAAATAAAAATCCCTACTCTTCTGTTTTTATTTTGAATGAAGTCACTTGGAGACAGTGTGCTAGTTCTTTTGATCAGTATTATTATTCTGTGATAGTATCAGAAGCGTATTGAGTATTACATAACATAAAGATATATGATCTTCACTGCTAGTCTGATCTAGCTTCCACTTTGCCTCCGTTGGTTCATTAGCTGCTTGTAGACATCACAAAGTCA
>NW_010589544.1:604569-678438 GCF_000705375.1 Tinamus guttatus
AGTTGCCCGAAAATTACGTTTTAAATTGAGAACATGAGTGAGTCCAGTTTCTGTCAATGTTTTCTCCGGGTTTACTGGAATATTTCCGCTCTCCCCTATTCATCTGTAATTCCCAGATGGATTGCAAAGTTTGAGGCATTGCAGCAGGCGATCCCTGAAGCCCGCAGCAGGATCGGCAGTGGCAGCATAGGCACCCACTGTGGACCAAAACCTGGACAGCAAAGTGCTCTCGGTTACTTCCCATGAGGAACAAGGTTCTGCCTACCAGCATGCATTTCTTTTTATTTTCTTTTTAATTCCATTCAAAATGAACAGTTCTAGCCTGAAAACCCAGCAGTTTACTCACTAAACCATGTAATTCTCATATTTCCTGACTAATATAATCCATAAGGACCCACAATTTGTTATCTTTGCACTCAGTCAACCTTTTTTCCTTGTTTAGACTTACATTGCAGACATCATAAATTTTACATAACTAATTGCTACAAGACCTTTCCCTTACTTGAAATATTCTGAAGAAAAAAATGTATGTCTCAGCAAGGCAATTTTCTCTTAAGAACTTGAGAAAACAAGAATTTTTTTTTCTTCCTGCAACACTGACCAATTATTTCAAAAATGGAATAGACTAACCAGCTTCCCATTTGGTGGTGACTACGGATTTTGTAACCTGTGCTATTTTGCACCATCTCCTCTTTCTGAGTGACGAAAATCTCTTTTCCTTAGAAGACTGTGCATATGCAAGAAAGAATTTTAGGATTTCCCTATATGGTGATTTTTTTCCTTTTTATTTTAATCTGCTTGCCCATTAGGCAATTGGAGTAGCCAGCAAGCATTTGCAGCTTCGAACAAGAATCTGCCTAAAATTACCTCAAACTGACTGGCAACAATTAACTCAGGGAAAAAATATCTAGCATAGCCTAGGTGAAGAGGAAGAGCTGAGCTCCCTCATGGCCCAAAGTGGTATCGTACTTAACAAGCACAACCCCTCATGAAAGTAGTGGGAATTAGACCTGCTGAAGCCTATTCAGTATTCAGCCTCTTACACAACTGGCACTTTCATGTCTCTAAAGTCCCTGTGACAATTTTGGATATTCTGATACAAACATTTTTTCAAAAGATGAGTCAGCTCTTCTGTATGAGTGTTAATAACATAAAGACCACAAGTTTCTGAGTCATGCATATGCAATAAAGTTCCTTCCGGAAACACAGCATTGATGTATATGCAGATAAAGCTAGATATAGCTGCAAACAAATGATAGCATGTGATGGTATAAAAGCTTAACTGGCACGGGTTTGAGAAAACTGAACTGTTCACTATTAGCAAAATGTCCTCAAGGAGTGATGATGCCATATGCTTCAGAAAAATTGCTGTATGCTTACCTCAGACATCTACTTTCCTGTTTATCTCTTAAGCCAGGTGCGTATTTAAACTTGACTGATAAGCAGTGTAATTCAAACTTTTCTTTTTAATATGCATCCTCCTACCATAATCTCATTGCTTGTTCCTGAACATTCATAATTCCTGAAAACTCCTGAAGGGACATTAACGATTTTCTTATTTTTAAAAATTAGATTTTGGAAATACTGATACAATTTGGTGGCAGAAGAAAGCACTATGACTAACCCTCTGAACAGCCCATGTTCTTTGGATGGACGGGAGCAGAAAAGCGCAGAGATTTCTCTGAAGTTGCTGATGGAAAATCTACTGTGCTCCATGCTTCTGAAAATCACACAACGTAACTTTCAGCAGTAGAAATCAAACATTTCCCAAAAGCCTTTTTATAGACTTGCAAAGAACTAAGAAGAAAGCCTGAAAAATCACAGCTATATTCTTAAGAGGACTCCAGTTAAGTTTAATCAGTTTGATTAGTTCATGTCTTAGCCTTACCATCATTTTGCCACCAGTTTTTATATCCTACAGCTTGTATCCTGTAGATGCTGCTGATAGGTCGGCTCAATTCCCCCTTTTTTCATTACCAAGCTTTCATTATGCATGTAAAGCGTGTTTCCATTTGCCTGAGGTACACCAGGGGCAGGGAAGCATTTTTCAAAGATAACTCATTTAATATTAAATGTCAAAATATTACTCACTTCTTTAGCAAGATCATGCAGCTGCAACCTGGAGAATTAATTTGGGATGGTGTCTCTGTGGAGTTCAGGGCGTTGGTCTAAGCATACCTTTTGCTAAACAAAAAATCATTGAGTTACTCAAAATTGAAAATGCTGCATGGAACTAACTAAAGAGCAATAATGATCAACTCAACATATAAAGGAAGTTATTTTAAAAAAAAAAAAAAAAAAGAAAGACCGGGATTAATTTTGGATAAAACAACCAAAACAACTTCCTATTGCATAAGGTAAGGAAATAAATCCATTAGCATGATAACAAAAAAGTCATTATGACTCCAGACTTTGTTTTGAAGATTATCACCATAGAGTTTTACTCCTGCAGAGTCATGAAACTAGCGAAAATTGAATACAGACAGAAAACGGAGGTAGGAGAAGAAAAGTAGGCTAACTATTCTTACAACACTTGCTTCTCTGTGTTTCACTGGAGAAAATTCCTGATTTACATTCACGTAAATCAGGTTAGAGCCAGCCCATGAATGACATGACCAAGGATCTGTGTCAACACTGGGAGCTGATTCTCTGCCTCTCATCTCCGAGCATTAGTAACAAAGCATTCCTCCGCATGGGAAGAGTGTGCTCTGACTTCCAAGAAGAGGTGTTTCCCACTGCCTGCACAGATAATTGTTTCAGGAGCACAGCCATCACCCAGCAGTGAGATCTGCATTTGCAAAAAAGCAGTACAAGATGATAACTGATCAGTTCTTATGTTGCTTTCATTATTTATATTGCTATTTGGGCAATTAGGTTTGTCAATTTTTAGTGTGTTTCATTATATATTTAGCCAATTCCTTTCTTCTTTACAGTATCGGCCTATGAAACAGGTTTGTTTGCTTGTGTATTTTTTGGAATCACATCTTTTTAGAGACCTTCTACACAAAAGCTAATTTTGAAAGAAGACACAGTGTGAATTTAAAAGAGCATCGTTGAACAAAACCATACGGAGATACTTTCTTTTCACAATAACAATGTCCAGTCGTCAATCAGGAACAGTGATTCTGCTTATAACTGACATCCTTTCTTATCTTGAAAACTGTCATGAGTCTTTAAGCCCAAACTGTGTTAAACCTGTCCCCAAGAAGGCCGTTTGTACGCCTAGGCTAATAGCACTGTTTTGCAGTAGGCAAAACACATTCCTGCCTTTGTAGACTCATTACAGCTCATTTACTGCATACGCCATATGAAAATTTTTTTGCTCAGAAAGCAAACTAACAAAAAAGAATCTGAGTTGGCACCTTCTTTCAAAAACAGCATTTGATAATAGCCACTCTTTTGCTTACCAAAGACAAAGCCTTCTTTAAAATAGTGAGCAAACTCCTGAGCCCAAACACTCATTCTTGATACCCAGACCCTGTCTTCAATATGTTCTTTTGGGTTCCCATTTGTTTTTTCCTTTGACCCTCTGACTGTAAAGGCCTCAGTAAGAAACAGCTCAAGAATGCTCCTGAGGTTTGCTCTACAGCTCCCCTCTAGTGCTGGCTATAAGCCAGAATTCTAGGTGGGAGCTTATAACCCTAGGATGAACTAAGGTAGATCTGTAGCATCTGTAACATAAGTAAAAAGAAGAAATTGGGAATGAGGTACTTGCTTCCAATTCAGAAAACAACAAACAAGAATAAATGGCATTCCTATGGTTGTATGCAGATCCAAGATCTGAAGGACTCCTCAGCACTAGTTGCTCTACCAGGCATAGTTCTGCATGTCAAGATGGCATAATGATGGATACAAAATAAATACACCACTTTTCCTATTATCAGTTATATCATTTACAGTGCACTTCATGTACATCATCCATCCTGGCAGAGCCACCAGGATACTACAAATGATCTTCCTGCTTCTGACAAGACTTTGCTATGTCTTTCACAGTCACTCATCTCTCACGAATATTGACATTAGATGCCCCAAAAGAGAGAGGAGCACAGAAGACCTGGTGGTTTGGTACTTCTCTATACTGGTCTCCACAGTTTTCCATGTCACACAAGCACTTGGGAAAATTCATTATTTTATCTTTGCTAGTTTCAACAGTGCTAGGTGGTGGCTGTTCAAGCTGGCACTGCTCTTCCAGTTGACAAGGAATAGCAGCACACCCTATAAAATGCATTACACAGTGTAGTGATCGTGCATATTAAAGAATAACTGCTGGAGGGGAAAAAAAAAAGAGCAGTGATTATAAGTGAGCAAATAAAATATTTCATTTTCTTCATGCATCTTTCTTATTAGGATTTAGAAATATATGTCTGTCTCACAAATAGCTCTATAGGAATATCCAGTATTTAGCCTTCCCTATCCACTAGCTGGAAATGGCCCAGAATTACCTGGGACTGTGTCTGTTTGCAGTCTGAGTGATTTAGGAGCAGCTCAGCTGCCCGACTGCCTACGACCCACTCTGCTTGGCCTAGTATTCTGGTCTGACAGTGGTCAGCATCAGATCTTTCTGGGGAAATGGGAAGGTCTCAGGTGCTGGAACATGAAGTAACTTAATTCTCCCAGAAGTCTCACCTTGGTCGTCATAATCAGATATTGTCTTCAACCCAGAAAAATTATGTTCAGTATTTCCTTTCAAGTGATGCCATCATCAATTCTAATTCTGGGCCAGCCTTCTATTTGCATAAATACACAATTCATATTGAAAGCTGGAAACTCAAACTGTGCAATACTAAAACTGAACATGTATACTGGTAAGATTTCTGTTCGAACCTTTTGGTTAAACATTTGCAATTGGTAAATAATTTCCCGGGTGAACCCTGGCCATCAAATATTGTCAGAAATATAACAGAAATGGATTGTGGATACTGTTCAGTTAAAATCCAGAACCAGTTTTGCACATGCAAACTAGTTCTTATAGTTTTTGTTGGTTTGCTTGTTTTTAGTGATTAGTTAAGAAGATCATGTTTTTATAGCACTTCTTTGGTTTTGTGAGTGATATGTGTTTCACTGTTTGACACTTCATGGCAAATCAGACCACTATATTTTGATAAGAAGGTTCTATTGAGAATTTAGAGTTTGTAAACCAGGATTTTATTCTGGCTGCCATTTTATTAAATCAAGAATGTGCATGACTCTTCAATTTTTGCCAATTTATTGCTGTACACACCACCTGAAAGACTTTTGCTTGTTTAATGAATACATGGTTTGGCCTCAAGTGCTGTGATACTCTGATTGTATTTTTGATATGCCTTTTTTTTCTGTCAAGTGTTACACTAGCCTCTTCTGATATAATGCTACAGTCACAAATATTAATAATGTAAGGTGATAAAACAATTAGTAGCATAAAAGCACTGAATTTGCAATTTGCATAGCATACTAAAACTTCAGCATTCAAAGTAGAAAATTACTGTTCAAAACCTAAATTCTCTTTGAAATTCCATTAGAGAAATCCCAGTAGTTTATTGCCCAACTAAAGTGAAGTGGAGGAGCAATTTTTTTTTTTTTTTTGGTAACAGATTTAAGAACATTTTGAGACTTAAAATTCTCTTAATTAAAACTGCTCTCATGACTCATGTGTGTCACTTTAAAATAGAGAAATATATCAGTCTTGGTTGTGGGTGTGCACTGATACCATGATTTACTCTTGATTGCTGGCTAGACTTATCAGTTAAAACAATTCAAAACACATGGGATTTTTCTTAACCACAGACTAACAGGGAAAAGCTAAATGGATTTAACCCCTACAGTTTGAGAGTTGCGTGGGATTTAGCCACACAGCTCTCATTAAAGTCAACAGAAGTTCAAATCAATGGGTGTGGTATGGCAGCCTTCCACACGACTCCCATAAAGCTGAAGGCTTTGCAGGTCTCTGGGGGTAGGACAGTGGGTAAAAATACCTTATCTAGTTAGAGTCAGTGCAATCATGCTGACTTTTGTGGAGACTCTGACCTGATAGCTGGGGTAGGCATGACCTAGTGGGTAGGTGTGTGTGTGAGCCAGGATCCACAGAGTGATTTCCGCTTAGAATTATAGACCTAGTGGAGCTTATACCACTTTGGGGTAACTTGCTACAGCTCTTCTCAAAAACAGGCCATCCACAACATACTGCACCAGCTAAAACTTGTGGGTGGTCCTAAAGGATAGTCTCACGTGGGGCTCCCTGTGGTAATCAATGTGCTGGTTGCAGTGACACGATACAACTGTAAACTAGGCAATCAGTGTGACCCCTTAACTGCAGGAGCAATCAAGGATTCAGATGAGCCTCTTAACTGTGAAGCTCATTAACACAACGCAAGCAAAACACATCAACTGAAGGGAACCATTTAGTTGTCAGGTTGGCGGTAACATGGTATTATTATGTTTATGTGCCATATAAGATCTGCTGCTTCTTTACATTTGAATGTAGTTCACAGTGTTGATGTTGCTCTTGAAAGCCATGGACAAAATCTATGGCTATGGAAGTTTACGGGAATGCACCCATGAAAGATTTCACCATTTCAATGTGCTTCTGAAGATGTACATCTTCCTAAAACAGACTTTCCTAGAGGACATCCTGAACTTTTTAAAAGGCTTGCAGCAATGTTTCAACTTGTCCCAAGCTCTGTTGCCTTTTGCATATTTTTCACTTGCAGCGAGAGCTTGGGCAAGATCTCCAGGAACTGATATGGAGACGGGCTCTGGCTCCTGTGCTTCAGCATCTCCAAGCAGGTGATCTGAGGTCAGTTTGGCCTCTGCCTCGGATCAGCTCTGTGACCTGCACAGAAGCCGCTTACTCTCCCTGCCTTAGTTTCCCACTCCTAATGCCCCAGTGATAAAGTTTCTGTTCCGATGTGTGGTGTCCTGTCCGCAGCGAACATCCGCTCCAAGAGAGGGTCTCCGCGACAAGGCGGTGCTTGTTCTCTGCCGGCGGCGCAGGGCTCAGCTCCCACTGACGGCTCTGGGCGTCCTGGGCTCCGGGCCAAGAGTCGGGTAATCTTGGCTGCTGGTTCAAACAAAGGTTCCCTCTCCTTGCCGGCCCTCGCAGCCATTTATTTTGCCCCGTGGTGAAGTTAATGCTACGCCTGTGATGTCATGGCTGTTGCCACGACAACAGGTTTATGACTTCAATGTAAAGTCAAATGGAAGGAGAAGCGCAGGGCCATGAAGGAAAAGCTCCTATTCAAATCAGAAACATGTGACGGAGCAGCAGAGACCAGCGATGGCCAGGAAGGTACCCGCTCTCGTACTGTTACACATGCTTGTGGTTTCTCCTTGAGGCTTCAACAATGCGCGCTTCTTCCATCACGCTTTTTAAAAGCTGCTCTTCCCCTGCCACTTCTTTGGTTAAAGCTGTTTTCTTTCTTCTTTTAAATACAAAATAAATTCGATACCATTTGTTTAACCAGTTAATGAATGCCTTTGCCTTTTTTCAATTAGGTTTAATTTAATAGGAGTAAATTTGGACTTCAGTGTATTCTTCCTTCTGATGCCAGCTATGAATGATACTATTTCTGAACAAACAGAGGAGCTGTTAAAACTGCTGCTTTCCATGGTTAGCAGAAAAGTCTTTCAAAAAAGAAAATAAAATAAATCCCACATCAAAGTTTTTGAAACATAGATTAAAAAGAAAAAAAAGATGCAAGAAGACAAAGCTAAGGCAAAGCTATTATGGAATAGAAATAAATATTGGGCAGGGTAATGGGAAGACTCCAAAGCTTTTCTTTCTGAGTTTTGTTGTTTGTTTGTTTTTCCCTTGAGCAGGAACCTTCTCAAACACAGATGTATTTCCAGGCAATAAGGTGCCACCAAGGTATAGACTGCAGAGTGCCACAAGCAGGACTTAGTGTTTTTCCAGTGTTGAGGTGTTTCCCAGGACCTTCAAAGGAGCCATCCCTTCTGAAGTGCCAACAAGCAGTGCCCAAGAGTATTTAGAGGTGAAGAGGAGCGTAAAGAAGAGCTGTGAAGTTCATTGTCCATCCTTGTTATCAACGTGTCTGAACAAGTAAATTAGTCCATTTAAAGACCTGGAGAATCACAGGAGAAATTAGGACAGATGGCAATGCTTATTAAGATGCTGCAGTTTGATCTGCTGAAGGTAGTTTGTGATGGATGCCAATAATAAAACAATTAAAGTTTCAGTTGAAAAGTTTTTGAGTATTTACTGCGCAACCAAAACTGACTCAGTTTAGCATGTTTTGTCTTCATCACATTGCTGGGTTCACAAATAGTTGATTGAATTAGTTAATTAAGGTAAATAGTTAATTAAGGCTGGAATTTTCAAAGAAGCCACAGGAATTAGGTAACCAAATTCAATGAGATTTGGGTACTTAACTCCCTTAAACTCCTTTGAAAAGCCCAGCTATAAGTGCTCATCTCTTTAGTTGCAATTATTTATACTCACAGAACTATGGGTGCAGCTGTTTAGAAATGCAGGAGCATGACTGCAAAAGCAGACATGGCATGAGAACAGAGATTTGTCCATGCAGAGCGTGGTACATAAATGTATATAAGCAGTGGTCATACATTTAAACTATCCTTAAAGGCAAAATACCAGCACAGTTAGTAATATCTCTGAAGCTGGTAACAGCTTCTTAAGCTTACCTAATTAAAATCAATTAGATACACATACTCAAATATACATTGTGCAAACATATATATAGAGAGAGGAATGCATACATAGAATATATATTTATACAAAGAGTATATATTTGTATATATATAAAGACTACATATTAGTAAAGCATATAAAGATCCAGGCTGTGAACATGGGTACAGAGAGCTGTTCATTTTCATACGTGTTTTTCTTTGCAAAACAGTGAATTGTAATAGTATTTACTATTGAACAAAGCACAGCAACGCTGCCACAGCAGTGCCCATGACCTTATCTAAGCATAAGAAGAAATGACTTTCTTAGCAGTGGCAATATGGAGGCAGTTTTTATTTAAGTACTATAAGGAAGAACTGTGGCAAAAATCTTATTTAAAACAGTAGCCACCTGATGGTTTACAAAAGGAAAGGAACGAGTTACTAATATGCTAAGAAAAAAACCCTGATCACTTTGTACTTGGCAGCAAGGCAAAAGTATAAAAAAGCCACAGGTCTGTTTGATAAAGGCTCCTGGTTTAATGACAAAAGTATGGAACATACATCAAATTCATCCTTGATGCTGTCTCCCACTAAATCCAATGAATTTAGCTGGGGCACTCTGACATGAACAGTTAAGTCTTGTCCCTGTTGAAATAAACGACAGAAGCGCTATGATTGCCTGCCCTGAATCCATCCCAGACCTCTCATAAGTGTAATTGCAGCCTCCCTCGAAGTCCTTTATCTTCCTAATTACTGCAAAAGGTAAAGTCCAGTTTGCCTAAATGAGGCAAATGAGGGTTAGCTTCTGATCCAGCAAAACACTCGCACACAGGAAAAACCTTAGGCCCTACAAACAGTGGTTGGGACGACCCACGTGCTAAAAGAAACACATGAGCTGAGGCCCATTGTCATGAAGTGAATCACAAAGAGGAGGAGATGTCCCAAGGCCAGAGGAGTGGGAATGAGAGCACCCAGCCAAAGCCTGTTCATTAGTGGGCAACATTTTTTTTCTGTTCAAAACTGCCAGCACTTTAATTCTGTGAGTTCACAGCAAGAGTGCTGGTCCATAAACAAATCCAAAACATACAGAAGATCAATTTCTACTAGTAAGGAGGGTCAGTGACTTTCCATATGAGTGAGTCACTGACTTCTCCAAACCCTTAAGGTGCAGTGGAGCAAATGAAAATGAGGTTAGATGAGGAATGCAAACAGATATATGGCACATATAGAGCTTTAGCTTCACTCCAACATCCATATGTGACTATAAAACATAGCTTCTTGAATGTAAAATGTATAGATTTCCCTCTGCAACAAAGGCATAAAATATCTCACTCCCAAACAAGTATTTGAGCATACGAACATGATCTTTCACTTCATCTAGGACTACCCACCCAGTAAACCAAGCTGTATTCTTTCTGGGTGGCTCAGAGAATAGCATATTACAGTGGAAACACCCATTTATTTCATTTACTGCCATTTATAATATTTTCCACTATTTGTAGATAATGAATTCATCCACTTTTTGCCAAGATTATGCAGCCTGTTTTATAGCCAAAATTATCCAGAATCCTTCTAAAAATGTGTTACCCTTCATTTTCCATGATTGCTTAGTGGTTCTCTTGGAGCAGGACCAAAATCAACCATATTAACAATGCACAGCAATAACTGAACTGTCATGCTCGTACTCTCCTGGCAGCAGGAAGAGTGCCATCGGCTAGTCTCTGAGGTGTGCACAATCCAACAGCATAACGGCTTAGGTTAATTAAAGCCATTAGAGAAATGAGGAATTACTAGTGGACTTCTTTCCTCTGTATGTTCTGCAATGGTCTTCTCATAGAGGTAGATACGTTTCAGATTATCTGAGATTTTCTTGGCACCAATGTCTCTTCAGTCCTCAAGTACAAGCTGTATATGTAGAATATAACACAACAGAGACCTACAATATGTAAAATGCCTGAACAGACCTAGCCACTGACCTTGTAAAGACCAACAAATGTCTTTAACGATACACACCACGAGTAGCTCTATGAGATGCAACGGGGCCAGAGACACTGCGTGTCCCGGCACTTTGCAACCGAGCCTGTGCACAGGGCCCCGCATAGCTGCACCAAGCCACAAGCAAGGCAAGCAGAGAAGTGCGGAGAAAGGGACAAGGCTCTCCTCATTCCTGGGATGATGTCTGTTGTATTAGTGCTGATTTCTTCGTAGACAGCTTCCCTCTCCCCTCGCTGGCTTGGCCGTGCTGGCACATTACGGAGGGTGGAGCTGCTCACCACTCACTCCCTGCTCTGCACAAGAGAAAGGGGAGAGGGAGGCCAGTCACATCTGCTCTTCCCCCGCACAGGCTCTGGCAGGATGCAAATCCCATGCAGGGGAGAAAGAGGGCTCCTTGCCATCACCAGGCTCACAGCTGAGCCCAGCATGTAAAGTGTAGCACATGCAAATCTTTGCAGGAATTCCTTAGTGCTCAGCCTGAGTCAAGTTTGATCCTGGAGTCAAGGAAATTAAGCTCAGGACCCTAAATGAAAGGAGAAATCGCTGCCCAGAGGTTCCCGTGGACAGTGTTAGCAGCAGTAACAGAAGTACCCTGCTACAATCCTAAACAAAGGCTAAACAAAACACAGCAACTTTCATTTTTTAGAATTTTATACAGAAAGAAAATGAGTGCAATAAATATGCTAACAGCCAAGTCTTTGTTTCTTTACAATATCACTATTTTCTTTGGCACCACTGAGGATCTCTTAGCGGGAGCTAAGAGGAAGGAGAAACCCTGGCTCAGCAACAGAGGCCCCAGAGCAGCCAAAATCTGTTCTTCACCCAAATCACCTCTGATCTGCAAGGCAGCAGCTGAGCAGCTGGTACTGAACAAGTTAATCAGCTACCATGTGTGACCCGGGACCTGGGGGAGGCAGAGAAGCCACACAGCAGGTTGAGTTATGGCCACTGGAGCAAGAACAGGTTGTCACAGAATAGCTAAAGATTTCTTGCACTGACAACTGACAGCATTGCAATAAATATTAATACTCCAAACTCCTACTTGGATTCCCATAAATACTGCAGGCTTTGCCAAGATTTGCCTTTCCCTTTGGCTGTTCCATTATTCAGTTTTACCTTACTTAGCTGGTCAGGACCTTTGTAATTTCTTCTTCCCTCTACAGGCAACAACCCTGACACCAGTTCAGCTCTTCCTATCCTGAAGGCTCCACTGATATGATCCACTCTTCCCTGGCCTAGACTTCTCCAACCAACCCAAAACAGACAGATTTTCTCTTTCTTTGCCTGCCCTCCCAGCATTATCTCAAGGCCCCAGTGCACATCCAGTTGATCTCAGTGGAGCAGGTTCTCAGCTGATTAGCTTTATCCAGATGGGCTTGTTTAATTTCATCTCTTCTCTTTTTTACCTCTCTCTCTTTTTTTTTTCAGGCTCTTTGATTCCCTTTCTGGTTCTTCTCAGGGTCTCCAAGTTTCAGGCACTTCTCTAAACACCCTCTAATGTTTTGACTTTTGATAGTTAAACTTAAACAAAACTTAAAAGCTTTTCCAACTATTTTTACTCATTCTCGGAGTAATTTATCAACCCCATAGAAAGCCTGGATTCCCCCTACATAAATGGATCGCTAGGTTCATGTGTAGCTAATGTGTAACCTCAGTTATCCCATAGGCAAAGGCTCTGGCCCATCCTTCTGGGTAAAGCAGCCTGAAACTACTGAACCTTTCTCATTCAAAACATAGTCACTTCTAGGGTATCTCCTTCCACCACAAAGGTCACAGCCATTCCAGCTCCAGGCCCTGGAGGTAGCCAAGGTGTAACTCAAGCCCTCAGGATGCCCTAGGCTGGGCTGTAATGGTCATCATCATGTCTACGCCGGTGTTGAAGGCCCAGTGTGGCCAGCACACCCCTCTGACCGTGTTGAAGGTGCATTTCCCTTCAACGTCCCGCTCTGGGCTGCACAAGCTCTATGCATGCTGCTCTTGGACATCCACTCTTGTACGTCCATCCTCCCCAAATAAAGCTCTAACTTTAACTTCAGGAATTTATTGGAAGCAAAGAGCAGTGTATTAAATAGGAGATGTGCGGCCTCTCAAATCCTCTAAACATTGCCAAGCTGCCACTAAAAAGGTGTCCTTACTTGAATTCATTTTTTATTTTTTTAACAGACAACTACTCTGCGCTTTCGTACAAAGCCTTAGGAATTTTATTCTTGGACCAGTAGATAACCACAGCACATCTCTCCCAAGTTTCCAACCCCACAACCATTTTTCTTAATTTCAGAACTTTAAAGGAAGAATGCTGCTTTGGCTTCACAATTTTACACAACTTGCTAGAACCAAGGGAGAATGTTACAATACCAAGCCACATGAAATGGAAACGTTCGAGCAGACCTTTGGGCTGGATCCCCTGCTTCCACCAAGCTGCACTCAGCCCATGACTGGAGAGTGTCTGGCATGGTTAAAACACATTTTTGTGTGTGTGATCTTAAATCTTGATGGCCAGCAGGAGTGGTTTGACCTCCCCAAAAAAAAAACTGCCTAAAAACTCCTCGGAATTGTGTTCTTGCCTCAGGAACCCCAGAGGACCCTCTGGAAACCAGTGACAACTGCAGCCTGACACACTGGGCTGTACTCGGGGACCTGGGAGCTGCCCCTGACACAAAAACCTCTTTCCTGACACCTTTGGCAGAGGCTCCTGAAGCTGCCAGCAGAGCAGCACGGGGAGACCAGAAGAGTTCCAAGGAGCTGCTTCCCCTAAGAGGAAATGGAAAGAGAGACTGAAGCCACTGGCAAGCCATACGTTAGACGTTTTGGTTAAAAGCAGCTAGACAGCACTTTGGCATGACTGCTTTTTGCAGACTGTGGTGTTCTCGGTGTGCGTTGTGCCCTCCTCGCAAGCAGCGCTTGTCTTAAATGGTTCACTATTCCCTGCTCCAGTTACAGACAGTGCTTTCAGTTTAGTCCTCCAGCATTGTACTTAGCTCTTACACATCACAATGCGGCTCAAAATACAGTAAAGATATTGTATTTACTGTATTGATGGTCTGCTCGTGTAGGCTCAGTTACTGCACTTCCAAAGGGCACAACCCGCTTACTGGAACAGTATAGTATATGTGCATGGAGAAAGGCAAGGTGAGCAGGAATCAAAAATAGAGAATCGAGAGATGAACTTCCATATAACTGGCCTGGACTCGGTTCTACATGGTCACCTCAGGTAATTAAATGCACGTAGTTTTGTTAAATGCAGTGTTGAACCTTCGCTCACCTGAAGTTGAACATCATCCCAATCTTCCATGGGGCTGGGCTGCTGTACCCTCCCCAGAGCAGGACTAGCTCCTCCCTGGCCCTCTTGCCTTCCAGGGAGCAGACAACCGTAACTCAGGACAAGCTAGTGAGGAACTCAAGCCTTTGAGCCAGGCACTGCTGCATCACAGTATAGGCCCCAACAAGGAGGCAAACAACCCTTGAGGCAGACTGTGCTATCTCTATGTGCTCTGTGCTCTCTGTGCTATCTCTGCACTTACCTCTTTTGCATGTGGACAGGTGAAGTGCACAGCAAATCTGTGACCTGCCCGGAGTTACAGGACCATCTCAAAGCAGGGCACTGCACCAGCCCTCTCAACACCTTCTGCAGGTCACCCTTACTCCCCTTCCGAGTACAGTTCAAAATACCCCTACCCTGGACTTCCCTGTGCTTTACAAGACAAATGCTACAAATGCAGAGAGAAGCAAAAGCAGGAGCAGAATGAGTTTATGAAACAGAAGCAAAGGAAGGACAGACTTTTCAGATGACTGGAGCTGTAAGAAGCCTCCTATATCAAAACTGGTTATACTGGTCAAAGAGAGAGGTGGTTTGGGGTGATGTGTGGACCCTGCTAAGGTCCTAGAAAGAAATTCTTTTCAGCAGAGCAGTAATTTCTCTCCCAGAGCAGCACAGTACTGGTGAGCCCTCAGATGATGCTGTGGGAAGGCCCTGCCTGTGAACTCAGTGCAGCCCAGCAGGATCCCTGCAGCTCTGTAGCCACACGAAGTCCTGAGAGCCGTGTAAAGGCAGGAGCAGCACAAACCTGAGCACAGCACAAATGCCTGAGCAGTTACTCAGCATCCCAGGTGAGGTTTATTGCCTTGCCCGAACCTGCACGGCTCTCATTCTGTTGTGATCAGTACCCCCCTCTTACTGCTCTAAAGAGACTACAAAAGTGTCCCCCATGACTGTAGTCACATCTCTAAGTCATAGCATAAATATATGAAGTGATTCTCCAAAATCTATAGCCCCCACTCCCAGATACTTTGTCTTCCTTAGGTTTGCATGCTTGGAAATGGCTGGAAAAGCTATAGGCCAGTATATTTTCCTAACGGCTCCCTTTTGTCAGATTCCTCACCTGCTCTGTCAGGATGTTCATTTAATGCCTTTCATATTTCCCATGAAAGACCATAAGCTCCCAAAGCCTCAGCATATCTGCCATCTCAGCGTTATCAGGAAAGAGCTGATGAGAATATGATTGCCAGTGATGATTACAAGTGCTTTACAAACACAGGAAAGCATGTTCTGCATTAATTGCTAATCTATTTCAGCCAATTTGGCACCATGACAAATGCAACTGGTTGTATCTAACAAGCCACAGGATCAGGAGTGTTTCTGTTTCCGTACAGTATGCCCAGGGAGGAGAATCAGCCCCTAATCCCAGGTGACTAGTTTCTTTATAAATATATTAGCAACATAATGGAGGGCTTTTTAATGGGATTATAACCACACAGGCAGACCCCAAGCAGCTGCTCTGCTAGTCAAAGGGAACATGGCTGACAATAAGATTTAGGCAAGTGAATGAGGGAAAAATGGCAAACCCCTGGCATGGCACACTTAAATGACCCTCCTGCTTTAAAGGAACTGGATCGTGTTGCAGACATGAAAAGAAAATCAAATACGCTTAAAGCAATCTCTTTGGGCATGCTCATCACCACCTTCTCCCACTGATCTGCTGTCAAAAGCAAAGAAAATGGCCAAATCAAGGAGGAGGCAAATTTCATACAGCAGGAAGAGGTTTTAAAGCCAAAAAGATTTCACCGATACACTGCGTGCTGAGGGGACATTGTCAAAGATGGCAGGTCCCATATATTGCTGCACAGCCTTTGTCTTCCCTTCTCTGCAGAGCTGAAATCATTGCTGACTCTGAGTACACTTTAACAGATTAGTGTGGGGAAATATAGGTGCACAAGCATGTGTTTGAGTATACATACATGTGCATATATATATACACACACATATGCATATATACATGCATTTATATGTGCATATAGAAAAGGATAGACAGGCAACCATGAGGCTGTCACTGGGAAAGATCCTAAAATGGCATGAGCAAGGAGTGAGGAAACAAATCTCGTTCAGAAATCCCCCCACAGACATCTTACAGGAACGTTAAAATCAAGGCTGATTTTGCTAACAGCAATACCTGCCTTCCCTTTCTTTCCATTAATTTAGCTGAGAGGTAGAAGGATGACGCTGTAACTTGCTAAAGGAAAATGGCATTCTTTCTGCAGCTGATGGAAATAGCAAGAGACAACTGCGTCTGTACAAATGAAACATACACCTCAAACCACATTAAAAAATAAACATTTTTAAGTCATCAGTTTTGTTTGTAGCTTGATGGCTTGAAGTTGAGAGAGAACTTGGCTCTGTGATTTTGAAAAGAATACAGCATAGTATAATGCACCATATATTGTCAAAAACCTAACAGTGAGCTTCAAAACAGTTTCCAGCTGAAGAAGTGGATCACCCTCTAGTCAAACCCCCTCTAGTCTTGTCTTCCTGCCCTTGCTGCAGGACAAGCTCCCCATCTTAAGCCTGGCTTGAGACAAAACTTTTGCACTGTACAGAACAACAGATGTAATTTGACCTGCCAACACATTTACATGTTACAAGCGATAAGCACTGGCTGTGATGCACTAAAAATACTGCCACTGTGGGGAGAATTAAGTGTATCTCTAACACCTGATTCAAAAGAACAGCTAATGCTGTGATTAAGCCCACGACTAGTCAGGGCAAGACATAAGCGGATGTTTAAAGAGAGCTAAGCATGTCCGGAAGTGCCATCCTGAATAATACCATGCTCCAGAACTTGGGTCTGTCCCAAGACATTGCAAGAAGAGAGCTAAAAAGCACCACAGCCTTCACGACCTGATACTCAAAGGACAAGATGTGCTTTTTTTGAACAGGCTTTAGCATAAAATGAAGCAACCCATACAACTTTAAACCAATATAATTTTAAAAGTCTGAACCAGAAGACTCGACTGACCATATTTCTCCTCCTAGGAAAAGCTGAAAGAGAAGGTTTGCCTGGAACAGATGTCAGCCACAGTGAAGAACACACCACCGACAGGACACTGGGAGAAGGGCAGTTATAGGTGCCTGTGAGAATCCATGGAGAAGTGTGTATCAAATGCTGTAATTAAAAATGAAGACTTGCTGGGAGACAGGGGCTTTGAGCAGCACAGTATTTCAGCTCAACTTACTGAAAGCTTCTAAGTATCATCAGTTTTCAGTCTGAAATGCGTCAGCAATCGTTTCATTTTTATCAAAACACAATTAGGCTGTGGTGAATGACAGCATAAATCTTAAATAGGAGAGATACAGGATGAAAGACCACCGGGGTGGAACATAACTGTAAACCTCTCCATAAAACTACATTTGAGTTCTGATCATATACACAGGAACTCCTTTAAATGATCCAGCAAGAATCTCAAGTCGCTGACTTCCAAAGAAAGTGTTACCAATTAAGGGGGAGAAACTTTAACAGTCAATTTTAATTATGCTAAGAGATTCACCAATCAATTCCCAGCTCGAGCTGAAGTTTTTACTAGTGAGGACTGGAACCAATTTAGATGCTTTTATGTTGCGTCTAGACTTTAATAAATGGCCTAAGCACTGAGCAATTCTATGCCAGTATCGAGCTAGTTTTCATGTGTGCAGAGAAATGTACCAGCCTCTCTCAAATTCCTCAAACTTTGTGTCTTGAAAAGCACAACGATCGCAACGCTTACGGGGTATATTACGTAGGGACCACTAGGGGGTTGCTTACAACCCCTACCAAGGAGGCGATGCCACAGATTGTCACCTGGCTCTTTGCTCTCACCTTTGGGGCTGAAATGAAGCAGCTCCTCTGACTGCACGATATTGTACCCCTGAAGATGACTGCAAGTAAATTAAACCAAAAAAACAGGTGAACGACACAGAATCACCATATGTAACTGATGGCCTGAAGAGGTAAATTCAGGCAAGCTTTTTGAACACCTCCAGCCTTTATCTTTCAGTTCTGCCAGCCCCTTCTTTGTAGCTGCCTCAGCCTTGGTGACGCCGCGGGCTGGAGTGAGGGACCCCAGCAGGCAGCGAAGCGGCCGCGCTGAGACCAGGGGAAACGAAGCACCTGGTAGCGACGCTGCTAAAGCCGCCGCGGCAGCCTCCGCAGCGCTCCCGCTGCACGAGGCTAACGGCCACGGCACCGCTTTGATCACTGCTGTAGGTCACAGAATCACCCTGAAACCAAAACAGTCTTGTTAAGAAATTAAGTTGAATTACCATTTAGGGAGCTCTGTTGCAATTTTTTTCTCTTCTCTCCCTTCCTTCTTTTTAAACATTCCTGTCGGGAGTGTGAAATCTCATGCATTTATCACTACCCTGCTGAGCAAAGCCCGTTAAATTAGCAAAGCCATACTTAATTAAATAGATTGATAAACATTCACACACTTGTACGCAGAGGGCAGTGTATATAATTTTAATTTTTAAAAGCAGAGAGGCTGCTGTGGTGATTCAGGATCTCTTCAGATGTTTCCCACAGGATGATGTCAGATTAATAAACCTCCAAGGAGCTCTGTGTGCCAGAGGTCTGACAAGAGTTGGGCCTCTTGTCGTCCCAAGGCAAGACGGGGATCTACCTGCTGCTGTATTGCAGGAAAAGGCAGCAAACAACCTGGCAATTGCAGCACCATTTTGGCTGCCACTAGAGATAACAAAACCCAAAGAGGGTTGCCTGGAGTTTTGCGGTAGTCCAGTCCTTGCTGCCCCATCTCACATCTCCTTTGCTTTGCAGAGAGCTGCTCATGCGCTCAGCACACACAGGCACACGGGTCACAGGCACCCTGGAGGCTGTGGGCTGGGAAGCGCGTTTCAAGGAGTGTCTTTGGAGCTTCTCCAGCCATGTCCTACAGAGGAAGACCCTTCTGTTAAGTACAGCACAAATGCACAGAGCGCAGTCTGCTGCGGGGCCAGGACAGTTGGGGGCAATTGGGTGAAGTGTAGAAGGAGGAGAAGGCACCAAAGGAGGTTCCTTGTCTCAGATCCACCAGGAGCAGCACCTGCCAGCCCCGCTGCCTGCAGTGCTCACAGCAGCGGTCTCCATCGCTGCCAGAACATGTAAAACAGGCTCCTACTCAGGCAGCTGAAATCTTGACTTAACAAAGGATCCCGCGCTCTCAAGGATTCATTTTGCTGACTGGCAATAATAGCTTGTAAAAATAAAATAAAACCAAATGCACCACATGCTGCAGGATGCGGGAATTGTATGTTGCAAATGCAAAGACAGTGTTTCCTTGCAAAGACAGTGTTAGGCATCACAGTTGTCTGTGGTGGGTGATTTGATCCCTATCTGCATTGGGTTCTTTCAAGCTGATGGACTTTTTTCCTTTTGTGTGCTTCGGAAAACACACATAACTTTGGGAAGTTACAATCATCTCCATGGTTTAGAAGAAATGGCAAGCAATTAAAAAACTCCCGTTTCTCACACGCTTTTATTACACAGAATAATATACAATGTATAGATTCACAGACTTTTAAGGAAGCACCATGCTCCTCAGACCTGACCTTCTGAATAACACAGGGCATAGCATTTCACTTAGTGGTCACTGCTGCAAGCCCAGATCTTTGGTTGAGCTGTAGCAAGTCATTCAGAACGACATTCATCTTGATTTATGGGCATCAGCCTTGATGGGAGAATGTCACACAAAGCAGTTCCTGTCTTGAGCTTCACGCAATGAATTGGAAAGTTAGGCTGGTTCATGGGTCTGAAATGCCTGCAGTCCAGCAAGACTTTCTCTCCAATTTCAGGCGGAAATAGTGTGTAGGTGGCTTATAAAACTTCCTTTTTACAGTGACCCCAAATCTAACCAGAAGGTCAGAATCATTTATGTTGCTTCAAAGGCTCAATTGTTATTCAGGCCAACAAGTTAGTAACGACAAAAGTATATTCAAGTCTTTAGTCTATGACATAAGTAAGATAAACATAGTGAAAGATTGTTATTGTTTACACAAACTCTTTCTCTACTGAGAGAAACTGTAATACTATTTTTCAGCATATTAATTCTTTGCAGTTCTCATGCTGTGGTTTTTAAATCCTAGGAGCTTTTGCTACCTTTTGCCATCAGATACCCAGATATCTACCTACTCAGCAGCCTTTCTTTACAGGAAATCCAAAAGATGTGGATGAAATACCAGAGCCAGTGAAGTCAAAAAGAAATTTTGCCAGATTCTGCAGTCAGCAAGGCAGTTCTAGTACAAGAAGTGAAGATGGGACTCCTTGTAGATATGCAAGGCAGCGCTCTCAGTTATCTGACCATAATTACCTAGCAAAATTAGTCTTTGAAATAAGCCTACTTTTACACAGTCTAGGCTACATAAGCCTCCATACAGCACAAAGAACCCTGGAACTACTGCTATCGATGGATACAGGGGATACATGCCTGAGTCCAGTAACACAACTACTCGGGTTGCTGTTTGCCGGTATTACAACATGATTCAAGATATAAAATTCAGATGCATTAAACTGAATAAACCAGAAAAATAATATTATAATGGCATTAATTACTTTTATCTTAGTGCCACCCACTGAGATGCAGACCCCACGGTACTAGCAATTGAGTGACAGGTACTTAATGGACAGTGCCCCTGGAGACATCCACTAGACAAGGCAGGGAAACAAGCAGTTGGAGACAGAAAGAGGAAGTGATTTGCAGATGGCCACACAGCAAATAGCTGGAAAAATGAGGAACTGGACCAGACAGATCAGAAAATTCCACTACCTACTGTTCCTTAACAAATATTAATCATTCAAGTGGCAGAAAGTCACTACTTTTTACTAAGTTACAAGGCCCTTCAACTTCTATCAACAGCCATTCCATTCCAGCCTGGCATGCACCTACCAAACAAACACACACAGCCCCATGGAAGTGCTCCTTACACTGAAAAGAGCTGGCTGAAGTTTCATGTTTGCCCTTTCAAGTCATGTAAACCTGAGAATAAATCCACCTGGTGCCCTATCTTCAATGAGGTCGCTGAAAAAAACTCCCCTTCTGTTTGCAAACAGCTTAGTGGCTCCTCAAGAACAGTCGCCCATAAACTTGTCCCTAACAAAGATTAATCACTGAGAAGAGTTAAATGAGCATCAAGTAAAATACTAGCCACTGAATGGTGAGATTTTGCTATAGCAATTTATGGCCATGTTGTATGCTGAGACTAATTAGAACTGAAATTTGGAAGAATAAAGAGAAAAGCTGTAAGAACAGAGGAAGTAAATAATACACAAAGGGAAAGCAGAGAACCAGAAAAGAACGAAAACCATAACGATATGACCAAATAAAGTTTACTTTTCGGCACAAATCAGGGAATGGGAAGAAAAAAACAAGATCTAGTTCCATGAGAAATCAATTTGGAAAAAGTCATTTAAAAAGAGGTGAGTACCTCCCCTCCTCTTTTTTTTTTAATTAGCAGTGTAGCAAACTTACAGCAAAAAAGATTGTTTTGCTAATACCGTAAGACCTCTAACAGTCCTCTTATTTTTCCTCAAAATATCCCACACAATTTGTTTATGATATGGGACTCTGTACACTCAAATACACGGTTATGCAATTCTCCCACTGTATCTCCTCCCTATACATGCTCTCGGAATGGGGATGGCACCGCGTGTCCAGCTGTGCTCCTGAACAACACTGACCTCCCTGAAGGTTCTTCCGATACCTGTTTCTCAGAGCAATCGGAGACCCCTCGACTCTGTCAAATAACAAATGGTTCAGACTGAAGCTGGTAGAAGGCCAAACCCTCGCCTTTGTGTTGCAGGATTCGTGGAACCAGAGGGGATGAGCTCTGCACCCAGCTCCCCTTGGCACAGCCGTCCTGCGCAGCCCGGCTGAGCGAGCGAGGCCCCTGCAGACACTGGGTCCCTGCGGACATGGGGTCCCTGTGGACACTGAGTCTCTGCAGATGCCGGGCCTCTGTGGTTCACACAGTTGAAGACAGAATCCAGCTGAGGACACGCAACTTTCCCCAGGCTAAAATCTTTCTATTTGGCGGAGCGCAAATGTATTGGAGAAGGCAGACACTGCAGAAAAGAACCCTTCTCCCCAGCTTTTCATGGAAAGCTCTGCTCCTTATCAGGAACCATTTGGAGGGAACCCTTTTGACCTGGCCTAGTCCTAACAGAGCAGGGTGGGAAGCTTGTTTCTCCTCTCTCCAGAACTTAAAAAAAATGGTACTTTTAACAAAGCAGAAAGAATTTAAACCAGCACAGATTTTCATGAAAAATCAAAAGAAGCATCTGCACTCCGCACGCCCATCCAGCAGGCTTAAACCAAACATTTTACTTGAGAAACCCAACAGAACTACGCTTCTTGATTTTGCTGCTGAACAGAATCAAACTTTCTTTCCGTTAACGTGAAGGAGAGAGCCAGCGCGAGCTAGCAGGGCCAGCAGGGGAAAGCGCCATCCGCAGCACTGGGGGAGGCAGCCAGGCCGGCCTGCGCTCCACGCGCTGACCAAGCGGCGTTCCTGGACTCCGGCACCTCCGGCACGGCAGCCTCGGGAGCGCCCTCCCTTGCGCTCCCAGCGTCAAGTGAACTGTGGGCTCAGTACGAGGGCAGTGCGGTGCGTGCAGAACCACTCACAGCCGGCTGCGCTCCGCTCCTCTTGTGACGGCCACTAAGAGACTGGCCATTAAGCTCAACATGATAAAAAGTAAACGAAAGAGTCCTTTTTTTTTTTTTCAGGATTCTCTTCTAAATATGGCTTGTAGGCATCATATAGACACTGGGAAAGGGAATAGGAAAGGGAATAGGAAAGGCAAGGAGAAGGAAGGAAAGGGAAAGGAATAAGGAAAGGAAGAGAATGGGGAAGAGAAGGGAAGAAAGGGGAAGGAAAGAAGGGAAAGGTAGGCAAGATAAGGCGAGGGGAAAGAAAAGAAGAAAGAGAAGAGGAAAGGAAAATGGAAGAGAGAGATAGGGGCACGACAAAAAATAGCAAAAGAAAGAAAAAGAGACAGAAAGAGAGAAAGGAGAAAAGGAAATCAAGAAAACAAGAAAAAAAAAGAAAGCAAAAAATCAGGAAAGATGGAAAGACGGAAAGAAAAAAAGAAAAGAGGAGAAAAAGGAAAGAATGAAAAGGAAAAGAAAAAATTGAGAAAGGAGGAAAAAAGTAAAAATGGAATGAGGAAAAAGAAAAAAAAAGAAAAGAAAGAGAAAGAAATAATAGAAATAAAAAAGGGAAAAGAAAAGGGAAAAGGGAAAAGCAAGCAGCTGGTGCTGGAAGTGAGCAAGGCCCTTTCTTTCTCACTTTCTTCTGTCTTTTAATAAATCATTGTCGCAGCTTTGTGGCAGGTCTCTGTTATCCATAATGCCCAAGCAAACAGCTTTTCTTTCAACCTCTATTCAGTTGGCTGCCAGGGAAGCAGGAGTGCAGGCAGGAAACTTCAGTGGCTCAGCCTGCTCCTCTGTAATTCAATTAGAAAAGCAAGCATGAAGTCAATATTCATTGCGCCGGGCCAGCCCTGCGCAGCACAATGAAATGATAATGAGAAGGTTCACAAAGGAGACAGGCTTAATGATAAGTTTTTAAAGAGGTGCTGCAGCGGGTGACCCTCCATACGACTGGCAAACACACACGGGCATATGGGTCTTTACCCTCAGGGATTTACCCTCATCCCTTGCCATCTGTATCCAGGGCAGACGGCTGATTGTGAATCCAAGGGAATCTCACCATACCCCGTTGTAGGTCACCCTATTCAGCTGTTCTGCAGCAAGGAGGGGAAAGAAGACGCGTTCCTTAAACACCCGCAGGGACCACAGGGGAACCCGCGCGCGGCGCTGGACCCTGGCAATGCCCTTGCGAGTGGTGCGGAGCCAGGATGCGCACGGGCAACGAGGAGGCCGGCCAGGGGAGCGGGGCCACGGAGAGCAGGACCTTCCAACGCTTCGTGGCAGTGCAGAAGCAGAAGCACCCGCTCGGACTTCGGAGCAAGGCGGCACTGAGTCCCTACAACTGCATAGGAGGAAGCATCTGTGCTTTAAACTGATCTGTAAAAGGGTAAAATGTTGGATGTGATTCTGTGACTCCCTCCTGGAGAGATCTCCCCCTAGGGAAGGGCTCTACATGATTTCCTTTATTCTCATTTTAGTGCTTTGCTGGTGACAAGGAAATATGTGGTTATTTATTTTGTAAATATCGTTGCATTTAGTTTTAAAAATAATGAATGATTGAAGTAGTAATTAAAAAAAGGGCATTGTGTGCACAAGCCCAGAGTGGCCTTGTTCTAATTTTGTGCTGGGATTCAGCATTCCAGATTAACCAAGTTTGTTCTTTCTACAATGACTGCTCTGGTAAAGCCCTGTGCCCCTTGTGGAGGGAGGCCCTTGGGCCTCCTTCTTTTAGGTGCAGTACAGAAAGAATGAGTGCCCCTGAATCTGAACAAGCAAACACGGGAAATGGAAAGTTTTTCTCCCCTTTAACAAAAGGGAAACAGGGCATACAGGCCTTATGTAAGTGCCCTGAGGTCACCCAGGGTGTCAGTGACAGAGCCACAAATTGAATTCAGATTCTCCAGCTCTCGGTCCCAGCTCATGTCATATTGGAATGCAGGGCACAACAATGCTATCAAATCATTTTCAGAAATATGTTGTCATTTCCCTAAATTAATATCTCAACCTAGCTTATATCAGCATTCCACATATTACCATCATCAGTAAAGGCGGCTAATATACTGGTAAATAATGAACCCAAGTCATTCAGCTAGGGATTTCTCAAAATCAGAAGCAGGCATCTTTCAACAACGCTCATGACAACAGCCAATTTTTGACTTCAGAGCCCAATAAAAAGGAAGTCAATTCTGCCATTCTTCCTGATTCAAAAACCCTTCCACTGCTAATAATAGCAGTGGGTGGCAGATTGCTTCATCTGCAGTAGGAAGCTCTTCATGTCCTATTGGGCTGGCTCTTCGGCTGCTATAAACCCTCGCAGCTTCACCGGAGGCAGGTCAGCTCTGTCCAGTCACACACGCCCAGGCGCCTGTATTTTGCTACCTACTGAATCTCTTTGTATTTATGCATCTCAAAGGGAGAATTTAGTACTGCCCACAACTGGAACTATCTTCAGTGGGGCATAGCAGGTAGAAGAGGCTGATGGGATCCCTCTCACAGCTGTCTCTCTTCTCTAGAGATCCTGCATGAGGAAGAGCAAACATCAGAAATTGCAAGTCTGCCCCAGCAAGACTTGCCCAGGTCCTGGGCTCAAGGCCAGCCCCTCTGGAATAGGACATAGGATGATGGCTTTCAAAAGATCTTAGAAACAGCTGCTTTCTACTACATGTACACAAGAAACTTTGCTTGGAAAAACAAAAGGGCGGGGCGGGGGGGAAGAGTTACACGTGCTTGTGTCTGCTTCTGTAATCCACATTTTCCAATCATAGAATCATAGAATGCTTAAGGTTGGAAGGGACCTCTAGAGGTCATCTAGTCCAACCCCCCTGCACACACAGGGTCACCTAGAGCACGTGGCACAGGACTGCGTCCAAGCGGGTTTTGAAGATCTCCAGAGAAGGAGACTCCACAACCTCTCTGGGCAGCCTGTTCCAGCGCTCTGTCACCCTCACTCTTAAAAAATTTTCCCTTAAGTTCATGTGGAACTTTTGGTGTTTCAGTTAGTGGCCATTACCTCTAGTTCTGTCGGTGGCCACCACTGAAAAGAGGCCAGCACCATCCTCCTCACTGCCTCCCTTGAAGTACTTCTAGACACTGATTAGATCCCCTCTCAGCCTTCCCTTCTCCAGGCTGAACAGGCCCAGCTCCCTCAGCCTCTCCTCATAGGGCAGATGTTCCAGGCCCCTGAACTCTTCTTGGCCCCAAAACCACCTCCTGACTTTTGCCAGAATATTGAAGTGCTGCACACTTTGGTGGACATAAATTCCAAATCATGGGCAGTGTCCCATGATTTTTCTTTTAGGTTAATCAATCTGTAGGGTAACTCTCGCACAGACTATAGGAAAGCTGTAGGATAAACACATCTTCCATATATATTTGTGTTCATTCTTACTTGCATGTAAAAGGTCAGGAAAAGAAACACCAGTCTCTTTAGGTGTCTCTATGGTACATAAAAACATAATCTCTACATCTTGTTTAGGTGTATAAACCAGAGATTCCATAGCGAAAAATTCTGGATACTCTCCAGAAGTCCAGGGTGTAAAACTGAGTCCTCGCTGCTTGAAAAAAACTAGAGGTCAAATGTTCCTGTGCAACTCCTGCCTGTAGCTGTCAGAAATGATCACAGTAACTTCCCCTTTCTTATTTTAGAGGCAGTACTCTTATGTAACAAAGGCAAAATCTGTTGAGGTCAGGGATTCAGCGACAGCAGCTTCATCCACTGAGCAGCCCCTGCTTCTTAGTGACAGACACTGGGAAGTTCAGGAGACACTGCAGGTGTCTATCGCCCTTCAGTTATCACTTGCTCATGTCAGACCCTGCTATCCTGTTTTATGCTCCACGCTTTGTTGGGAGATGTTATCTGCATAGGATCCTCAGCTGGGAATTGGCTTTTCCTGAAGACATCGATGTATGCAACTGGGGCGTGCTTTTCTGGAGTATTTCTATCACCTTTCAAAGATAGAGACAGTGAAATCTCTCTTCCACTCATCAAGGAAATGCTTAAGGCATCAAGTGGGGAATTCCAGGCAGGCTTAGGGCTGGTACTTTCCATTTGCTCAAGCAGCAAGATTACACGGGACAAGGACTGCCATGGTGTTTATTGTGAGTTCCCTGGTGAGAAGAACATTTCACACGTCTCCTGGGGAAGCCAGGCTATCTATCTCCACCATTTTCACACAGCTTCTGTTACTTGATTTCACCCATGCCCTCTGCGCACGCACTAGCAGAGAGACACTGAAGTCACCTACCCTGGGTCAGGCTGTAACCTCTGCAGACCTAAGGCAAAAGACAGCTCTCTTCTTCAGCAGGTTCACAGTGTTCATTAGAGATGAGCTCAAAATCCTGCCCAGAGAGACACTAAAACACTGGGGAAAGACCCAAATCCTTCTCAAATGTCCCTGTCTCCTTCCTGCCATGTTGGTTTTACTCCTGAATTAGGTTATTTCAAAACAGAAGAAATGGGAAAAATACATCGAAGAGAGAAAAGATGATCCTGATACTAAGTGATTCGCCCAACCAGGGTTTAATTTCAAATACCAACATAAGATTATTTACTCTCCATATTGTACCACCTTATAAATAACAGGGCAAGAGTAACACTTTTCCCCATTCTTTGCCTGTCTTTCCGGTCAGTGTTTAGAGGCAGATATTTCTTCTTTCCTCAGAAAACAGCTTGCACCACACCCCTCTCCTCAGGATCACCAGGCTCCCCTTTACGCAGTGCTTGGCGAGCTGCAGAAGAGGCCCACCCCACAAGGAGGGCAGGAGCACCTTCATGCTCCGTGTGTCCTTGCAGCACAGAGCTGAAAGAGCTGGAGACAAAGATGCCCCAGGTACAGGCTAACGCCAAAGAGTTCCAAAACTGCACGCCAAGCTCAATGCAGCTGATAAATAACAGAAACACAAAAAGGAAAGTCTTCTCCTCTTATTAATAATAAAGGTACTGCAACCAGTGAGCGCAGAGCAATGCAATTACAAGGAGACAAGCAGTGTACACAGTCAGGAATCCTTATCAGATTGTTTGGTCTATCTTTTCCATTTAAAAGTGATGTTTAAACTATGCTTATAGACAAAAGATCTGATCAATGAAGCTGTCATTTGGTTGTGATTAGCATGGAAAAATTAATCAGGTGATGAAAATATTTCTGCTTCTCCATTTGGGGAATAATTTGAAGAAATTTCAAAAAGATTTTGCTAAAACTTTGGGGATGCGTGCAGCAGCAAAGCCAAATGTTATGTCTTTGAAAATGTCCCACAAGGAGACATTTTTAAGTTATTTGGAAATTAGTTTTTCCAAAGGTAAAATATGTGGAAAAAACAAAACAGAGATTTACTATCATTTAAACTTTTCAGCTGCTCCCTAAGAAAATAAAATCAGAGCTAAACAAAAACTTCAGTGTTTTTCTACAAAATAAATAAGAGTAACATTATACCCACTAAACAGGAATCAGCTGTATAAACAATTTACCTGCCTGTGACAGCATTAAGTATAGAAAGAATTTCTGGGCAACTATATTCAAAGAAGGAATAACTGAAGTTAAGGTAACCTTTGTAACACAGCCCAAAACAAATAATAGGTGGCAAATAGAAGGGACAAATATCCAAAACCTCATTCATCTTGAGTGGGTATCCTCAAATTTTTTACTAAAAAAAAGTGACAATCTCTGCATGCTTCTCCTCCTTGTTGTTTTAGGCTGATCCAATAGCTACCACTATAACCCTTTGATTCAAGATTTAACAGTCTTTCACCAATCTCAGTTCAATCATTTATGAAATCTGAGCGTCTCATTTTTCCTTCTTCATTGTCTTCATCCATGCATTGACAGACAGACACTCTAAGTATTTTCAACTCAGAAACCAAACACTATTTTTCTGTCATATAGTCCCTCAGACACTTAAATTTATTCCAGCAAGCTAAATCTGAAGAGATCACAAGCTTCAGATGGCCCAAGCAAGAGGAGAGAAAAAAAGATTAATCATTTTCACAGTATCATTCTCTGCAAACTTGAACCACAACAACTCAGTGATCAAACGATTTGCAGTTGCGAACACTAAGACATGGTAGCCTTTGAAATATGCCAGCATGTCAGAAACATTTTATCCCCTACCCTCATCTTTCCCACCAGCTCAGCATATGTAAACTTTTGGTACAGCATGTTCAAGTTGTTCCCACAATATTTAATGGAAAAATGTACGCTGTTGTGGAAGAGAGGCCTGTTTAATAAATACTTTATGTGCTCAAGAACCTAGAAATAGATTTTAGGCTGCATGTGTTATTACAGACTTGTATCAGCATACCTAGATTCATCAGGTGCATGAAGAGAAATGATCCTGACGGACACAGATGGGTTTCAGAGAAGCCTCTAAAGACTTACTCATACAGCAGCAAAACTGCCCGTGTTCTGGCCAGCTTTGGATAAAAGAGCATGAAGCAGAGCTTTGCTAATGGAGCTGCAGCTACAGGAGGAGCACATCAGCTATGCAGCACACGAGAGTCGCAACTGATAGTAACCAGGTGCCTTCAAACAAAGAACCAAACTGGGGAATATGAATCCTCGCATGTAATTTCAGTTCCATCATGCTGGTAATCATAGCTCTTTTAGAGGATTTGCAATAGGAACTGAATGCTGAATTCCCCTTTGGGCCTCTTTGGATCAGATCCTCAGTTAGTACAAACTGACTGAACACCCACAGATGTCACACAAACCTTCCCATATTCATACCAGCTGAAGATCTAGCCTTTTGTTTGCCAATAAGGGTGTTGCTCTACAGTATTACGGTTTCTGGTCCAAGTCATTCCTGCCCTTACTGTAAGTTACAACATTACCAGGCACAAGAGGGAAACTGCCAGTAACAAATATCCTTAAGGACTGTCTAGAAAATATGCCGGTAGCTCATACATGGTCAACAGAAAAATACAGGGATATAGTCATACAAACATCCTATAATGATCTTAACCTAGTGCTTTGGGTCTGACTTCTTTGCTCGCTTGCCCCAGGTGCTCTCCTGCCTTGTTCCTCATGCCCTGAGCGCTCAGGGTCCTGTCAGCGTTCCAGTACGAAGCGTGTGATCTCTCTGTTGGTACCTGCTCAGTGTCATTTAAGCTGCCCAGTCTGCAAGGCCACCAAGGTCAAGGAACTATCAGGAGTAAGGTTTCTTAAGTGCAACGTGTGAGACACCATCTGACACTGTTTACAGATAGAGTTAGCCTCTTATTGACCACAGGATAGAAGTTAAAAGCATTGCTTTGGGAGTTCAAATGTGTTAACCTCTGAAGTGATGTTTGAATTAGGGTTATAAAGGGCCTAAAGTTTTGATCAGAGACTTGGAGAATAAAAAGGATTTCGAAAAAATTTAGAGAGGGATCAGAGTAGCTAACTCTGAGTGTGCCAACTGCTATATTATTGTTGATTTAATTGAGTCCATCTATCAGGTCTGTGCATTATGTGATCCAGTTCCAATGATGTTTCCCTGCTGCAGCTGACAAAATACAGACTATACACTTCAAATGCAGTTGTCGGTCTTTAAAACAGGCAGTTGCAAAACATGTTGGCTGCTCTGGTGATCAATAATGGGAAGGGCAGTGTACGTTGGACTAACTCCCAAACAATTAAATACTTGCCAGTGTAAAGCAAAGAATGACACAAGATTATGCCAAAAGCTTGCTCGCTGTTTGGCAACCCACAGTATTATAAACACTGATGGTTTAACAATCAGGCAAAATTAACAAAGCTGGAACAGCAGAAACATTCTCTGAGGCCGTTCCTGATGAATACACTGAAGACATAACAAATACACCTGCCCTTGAATGTGCCCACCTGCCATTCCTGGTGCACTGTTTTCCTGGAAGTTGACTCACCGAGGAGGAGTTCAGATACTTGTGATGAACTGCCTGCCCAGACTACGTAGAGGCCACAGCACCTTCACTCTAGCCAGGGCCAGAGAAGCAGTAGTGCCTTTTACCCAGAAAGGACGCACCCAACAGCTTGAACGAGTTGGAGAATGAGGAGCCCAGCTGAGCCCCCAGCACGAGGGAAGGGAAGTGCCAGGGCACAGCGGGGACCAGGACCTGAGCACGATAAATCACCAGGGGCTGAATCAGCTGGCCCCTGTCCCATGATACCAGTGAGAAGAGCAGGACAGGCAGAGGGATGGCAGCCAGAAGCAGCGCAGAGTCCTCATCTGTAGACTAGTCTGTGGTGACAAGGCAGGACTGAGGCTGGGCCAGGCCAGACAGGGGTCGGAGGGCCATGGCCAAGCAGGGCTGTGGCAGAGTTGGAGCCTGAACTGCAAGTTTGCCAGTCTGAGCGCTGGTGCAAACCTCCTCACTCTTTTGAAGTGTGGAAAACATGATAGATTTTGGTATTATCTGCCCTTGTGGCCAAGAAAGCCAATGGGATCCTGGGGTGCATTAAGAAGAGCATCTCCAGCAGGTCGAGGGAGGTGATCCTGCCCCTCTACTCAGCCCTGGTGAGGCCGCATCTGGAGTATTGTGTCCAGTTCTGGGCTCCACAGTACAAGAGGGATGTGGAGCTGCTGGAGAGAGTCCAGCACAGGGCCACAAGGATGATCAGGGGCCTGGAACATCTGCCCTATGAGGAGAGGCTGAGGGAGCTGGGCCTGTTCAGCCTGGAGAAGAGAAGGCTGAGAGGGGATCTGATCAGTGTCTATAAGGACTTCAAGGGAGGGAGTGAGGAGGATGGTGCTGGCCTCTTTTCACTGGTGGCCACCGAAAGAACTAGAGGAAATGGCCACAAACTGAAGCACCAAAAGTTCCACATGAACTTAAGGAAAAAAATTTAACAGTGAGGGTGACAGAGCCCTGGAACAGGTTGTCAAGAGAGGTTGTGGAGTCTCCTTCTCTGGAGATCTTCAAAATCCACTTGGACACAGTCCTGTGCCACGTGCTCTAGGTGACCCTGTGTGTGCAGTGGGGTTGGACTAGGTGATCTCTGGAGGTCCCTTCCAACTGTAACGATTCTGTGTTCTACGATTCTATGATTATTTCTGCAAAGCATAAATGGAAGGGCCGTGTACTCTGTTATTCCTGGTGTTTGCTGTTCAACTCAGCAACTGCTTTCCAGAGATCCTCAGAGTGACATAGGAGTTGATGAGGTGTGTGTTTGGGGGAAGAATATGGCAAAGTGGTTTCCCTGTATGGCATAAAACAACAGTCTCTTTGACTAGGTCTTATTGGACGAAGTCTGTCCATGCTACACAATGGATAGGTTAAAGAAGCAGCCAAGCTAAGATGGGGCTACAAATAAGGAATGGGTCATGTGGGAGTATACACAGAGAGTGCTGACTCTCTGACAGGGCTGCTCAAACTGTCATTTGGAAAGGGAGGAGAAGGCTTCAAACTCAGATCATGTGAAGTAAGAAAATATAGTTGACAAAAGCCAGAGAAAGGTTACTAGTTATGGGGAAGAGCATCCAGCTAAACACATCGTCCCAGTTTCTTCTGTTCTACAAGAATCACTAGGGCAATGGTCTGCAAAGATTTTGTGTTCTGAGCTTTAGCTCTCTCCGTCCTTGAACTATCCATGGGGATGCCCACAAGGCCGAGCCCTGGCAAAATCCACATCTCCAAGCACAAGGTTGGCTGGGAGAGTACTCTGGAGGTCCATGGTGAACTTCCAGGCTAAAGGCAAGATAGACTTTGAGACAGCTTAGGTCAGTAAAAAATGTGTCAGAGAGACTGAAGGACATTGTAACTTCTCAAAGCAGAAGCATGGTGAGCATCCGGCAGTGTGAGAAATACCGGCGCTGTGACCCAAGAACTTACAAGACCCCAACCACTCAAGTTTCTGAGCAAATAAAAAAAAGCAAATCTTTTTTAAAAAAAGGCATTTACATGGGCAAGATAAGAAGGTGCTACTCTGGGCAGAGGGGAAACAGAGAGCTAGAAAGACTGGGCAATTTGTGGTGGGGCAAAGAACTGAAGCCTGAGTTCCAAATAACCACCATAACACTACATTATCCCTTCTCTCTAGCAGCTGCTCCAATCCTCAGCTCCAGATTTTCCAACAAAGAGCTTTAAAGACATCTATGTCCTTTGAGGTTGTTAGTTCTTAGATTTGATGGAAGAGACAGTCCTCGCCATTTGAAAGCTGTGTGAGGCCCTTGCAGAATGGAAGGCCCAGGAGACCTCCAATGCAGACAGGGCCAGTGGCCCTGAGGGAACATATACAACCTCAGGCCTCACAGGTTTGCCCTCATTGCTCCAAGGCACCTTTATGATATTCTGATAATTCAAAGGTAGGAACTTCAACAGGGAATGTGTTCACATACAAAAGAGAAGGGAGAAAAAAACGAACTGGCCATTTTAAGGCTGCTTTCCTTAGCCAGAATGTGAGTTTATCTAGATGGGGAAATTCAACGCAGAACAGTTGCAAAATAACCATGTAAGGGAATGGGTTTCTTGTTGTTTCCAACTTTAGACAGGTATCTCCAAAAGAAGGGGGAATCCCAAGCACAGATGACCACCTACTTCTAGTGAGGAAGGGATTTAAATCGCTTGCGCAGTTCTCTACTAAGCGTCCTGGCTTATCTGAATCTGTTTCTCAGGTGTTTAACTTATCCCAGCCTTGATACAGGAAATCCAGGCTGTGGATGACCAAATCTTACATGTTGTTACACTTGGCACTGCAAGAGCCAAGTGCCTTCATTGATTTCGCCAGAAAATGAGTTTCAGAGCTAGCAAAACATTTAGTTTGCCATGAAGTGAAACATTCTTTACTTTTGACTATCTTTAATTATAACTAATGTTGCTTTTGAAATGCAACATCATAGGACTTAACCTACTGGAATTCTCTCAATTTTTGCATTTTAAAAAGGCTGTTCAAAATGTCATTAATAAGGGTTTATCTTAAATGTACACTTTCAAGAAAATAGTCCGCCTATAAGGAATGAACTTTTGCCTCAGAGGGATATTTTTGCATATTTATAAGTATAAAATCTTACACTTCTTGAGTGAAGGCCTGATCTTATCTCGGCAACCCTTAAATAGGGAGAGGGCAGGTTTCCTGTCTTCAACAATGCTATGGGACATGGGATCCATATTCACCTTTTCTATCTCCAGTGATTATCTGGGATAAAAATCTCTTTGTGCTTCATAAATAAAACCTGTGTCAAATCATTGTAGACCAGATCCCATATAGGCCAAGTCCAACGCCATGCAATCATGCCATCTATGATCCAATTATCAGCTGTCCCAGACAGGAGGTGAAGGAAATTTTCACAATACTATACACACCCTGTAGAATCAAAGTCTAAGGCAGACACAATCTCTGGTCACTGAAAGAAAATCCTGATGCTAGGCAAAGCAAGAAGTCTGAAACCTGAAGATGATATCACAGCAGTATCACCAAAAAACATAAATAAGGAAAACAGTGATGGCGCAGGAAGAGGCATTTGTGTCAAAAGTGTCAATAACTCATCCTTTAGCTGTTCAGCTGAGGCATGCCAGGAGTGTTAACTCCCTAAAAGGTATCAACAATCTCACTAGAATGTAGACCCAGCATTATTGAGGCATCTTCCTTCCTTCCTTCACACTTAATTTTTACTCTGAGGGAAAACAATATGTGTAGTCCATGCAATGTTGGCCAAGATTTCAAGGACATGTACTGTTACAAGAGTGAATGTTGCTACAACATATTAGCTTGCAGCAGAATATAGAAAATTTTACTTGGTGCTTTATAAGGAAATGCACTGATCTGAGATGCAGTCTAACTCAAATTGGCTGCTGGCAGAAAGTTCAGCTGAAACCCTGGGAAAATCAGACCAAACACTGTGTGCCCTGTAATAGAAAACCAAAACATAGTTCTAGAAGCTAATTTGGACCCCCAATTTTTTTTGAGCTCTGTGTTAATGTTAATGTATTATTTTTTTTCTAAATGAGTGTCACTTCAGATAGATGCACAGCCTAGACTGAAATCTGCAGTTATGTGGAGCACTTGCAAGGTCTCATTGACATAAAATTGATACTTGGGCTGATTATTCCAACCTATCACGATTAAACGGGTACTTACAAAATAAAACTCAGCTCCTGGTCACTATTCCTTTGCAGAAATGAACAAAAATCAGCAACGAAAGTAACTTTCTTTCTTGTTCAAAAATAAAAGCTCTTGAACTTTCATAAAAATGCAATCTTGACTTTCCATATTTTAAGACTGGACTACAACACGAGTTGGTTGACTTAAGGTAATATTTTAACCAGAAAGCACAAGAGAAGAAATACCCTAATTGACTGAAAATCCAGCTGTGGACTTAAAATAGAATTTAAAAAAGTTGCATTTTTCATGTTGCTAAGTTCAGCACTGTCTAGTCTTTGAAGAAATGGATTGGCTCTGCAGAGCTAACTGGAGCTCTCAGCATTCACACGGGAACTCTCCTCTGCTGTCAACCAGCCCAAAAGGATGGCTGTGAGACTTGCCATATCCCGGCTGCTAGTTATTGAACCTATCTGCTAGGGCCACCCTTGGGCTTAAAGAAGAGAGCCAAAGATGCAACTTTTAATGCTTTTTGTGAAAGCTTTTTTCTGGTTTAAAAGATTTTTGCTTTTACCAGAGAGATTTTCAAAGCTGAGGAAAAAGTCTGTGAGATGGACATGTTCCATTTTAGTAATAATTAAACTCTCTATTCCTAAAGGTCTAGTCTAACCCCTAATGAAATAAACAGCATAGCTCCCACTAAGTTCTACAGGGGCAGGATGAAGGTTCTTCACATAAATACCTTCTCACTGTGATCAAGCAAGACAGCAGTAATTAGAAATCAAAGTAGAGCAAAGTGTTTGCAATTAGTATACCTAGCAAAGTAAAAATCCGTTCTGCATTTTCCACTATCAGTCCAAGGAACATATCCGCTGTCTGTTATATCAGCATTCTGCACTTAAATCTACCACTCCATTCACCAGCTCACATGTAGAGCCTACCCCATAACCCTATATACTAAAATCCTGCAGGGCCAAGTGTTCCAGGGATCCTGAAATGAGTTCTTGCTGGCAGTAACTTTTCCATCTCCAAGGCCTTTCCCCTACCCACTGAACTCTCCCCCATTTCCTTAGTGCCTTGTGACTCACGGCTGAACCGAGCGGTCGGAGCAAGGCAACCAAGCAGCGTCTAGGCACTGAGCCCCAAAGCGCCGTCACTCAAACGCAGCACGGTAGCGGCGCTCCAAAATTCAGCTGAACTCCTGGGGCTCCCGCCTTCCCTTAGAACTGATCCTGGTTTGAAAAAATGCTGACTTGGAAAAATCAAGATATTTTATGGAATCATTTTTACCTTTTTTTTTTGATCAAGAGAAAAGAATCAAGGTTTGACCTGAAGGCTCTTTAGTTTCCTGACAGCTCATCTATCCAGCGCACATTGACATCTCATCAGGTGGAGAGGCATCCAGCATCTGCAGTTTATTACACAGATGGAGCCAGGGGACCTCAGGCTTCCAAGTGATCACTAGAAGGCTCAGTAGTAAAGCCCAACATTTATCTAAATTTATAAGTTTCAGAAATAGACTCCTTCAGAGGATTAAAAATCAATGCAGCTGAACAGAAATCAGCAAATGTCAGGCATTTGCAGAAACTGAGGATCTGGCCCTTATTTGGTAATATTTGATTAAAATAGACTTTGACATTCAGAATGCTGCTCTGCCAAAGTTGAACATCAACTGTATGAGCAGCCATGTGGCAGGATGTGGAAAACTGCTTTCCGTTAATGATTCTGTGCTCTGATCAATATTCCACAGTCCCCCACGAATGAGTTAGTGTTTGACAGGAGATAATACAGTGGAAGGATAAAGTGTCGAATCACCAGGGTACTGCTGGATTTCATATTGCCATAATCCCATGCAGCAAGTATTTGAAAAGCGGCCTGGAGCAAAATAATAAAAACTGCACAGACATATGCAAAAGAATCTCACTGTTCTATGAAATATAGCATCTAACCACATGGGTCTTTGCTGTTGGGAGGATGAGAGAGGCAAAGAACTGTAGTAAATACCCTGCAGTAGGAAGTCCATCGGCCTATGGCTGTTGGTAATGCATAATGGCTCGATCACATGTCTGACTCTCATTTGATATTTTTTACAGGATTAGCAGTGCATAAATCACATGATTAAAGTCACTGCAGGGAGTTTTATAACTGTAGGCTGCCTTTTATAAACTATAAGCTTACTTTGTGACTTAAATCCATTCTGTTTTAAAAAAAATTTATTCAGTTGTCATGAGAATGAATAGGCTGTGCCTCTTTAATTGTCTGCATAGACAGCTTCAAAGTTTTTAAGAGTTCACCTTACTCAAATCTTTGTACCTGCCCTCAGTAAAGGCTCTGCTGTGTAGGCAGGAAAGCCGCCACCTCAACCAGCCTGTCCCTCCTGTGACTACAACCCGGTGCTGTTCCCTTCACTGGGACTTCACAGAGGCACCATTAACAGGGTGAAAGCGCTGAACTTGAGCCCACAGTGACCACAGTTCTATGCAAACATCAAACAGCCTCTGTTTTTCCACCATTTACATGATTGCTCCTGTCCGTGATTTTTTTCACATCCCAGAAGCTTGTCCTGGGTGTCTGACAAGTCACTCTTTACCCTCTTATTTTAAGGAGTCTGGGAGAGAAGGAAGAACATGGTAATATGAGACATAGTTCACTAGCATGAGCATGCAAAAGGTCTTGGGTACCACCAAAAGCACCTGTTAAAATTAATATATTTAACAAAACCTTATCGCTCTGGATAGCATAAAAGGTCAAACACTTTATACTAGAGGTTTGGTCTACATTTTCTTTTTTTTTCCCCCAAACCAATTTCCAATTGCAGTCTTTAAAGATGGCCCCAAATTATCTCTGTCTGTGAGGTCCCACACAGTCTGAAGAGAGGACGAAACCCTCTCTGGAAAACTTTTCCGGTTGTGCGCTGATGGAAACTGGAAACAGTGAAATGTCTGGAGAGGGAGGATGGTTCAACACAGGCCCATCAAAGCAGACAAGCCCAAACTTATTTTTGTTTGTTTTTACCCAAGGAAGAGACTGATAATTAAAAAGAGTATCAATGAATTTACTCTCACAGTCTTGGAGTTAAGATGCTTGTGATGACAACCACGAATAAAAAGTTCAGAGCCCAAGTTCTCCATCCTAGAACTAGAAGACAGTTGAGGGCAAAGGAATGTGTTTCCCCAGAAAAAAACAAAAAAAAGGCTGAGAGGCACAGGATGTGAAGAGCTCGGCTTGTGACAACTCCCCCCAGCTTCTATGTAAGTTTGTTTTAGCCTGATATGATTTTTAATTCTTTGTAAGATGCATACATTCGACACAGTGTTTGTTCTACTCAATGTCACTACTAAACCCTTTTTATTCCTCTGCAGGGAAAGCTCGATCACTGAATCTGTCTACTCCTTCTCCCATCTCCTCCCCTTCCCTCCCCTCTGACCCTCAAAGCCAAGGCATGAAGTTACATTTTCTATTTCTTCCATCAGCTCTTGTGGTATGAGAGTTCCACTAAGACATGGGTATGTTCCAAAAATAACATGTGAATAAGGACTTCTGTGTTTTTAAGACCTGACCCAAAATATTTATTTATCCAGAAGTCGAAATTCTCACGAGCAACGGGTGAAATTCTGAGGAGAGGAGATTTGTGGCAGGCTCAGACATAACTTGGAATCTCAAGACAACAAGTGCTGTAATGCAGGCAATGAAAGTTAAGCCTTCAATGGAGTGTCACCAGAAATCTATATATTAACATCATTTTATAAGTGACATCAGTCACTTTTATATTGGAAAGGAATGATGATGAAAGCATAAGCTTAAAAAATAATAGCGATTCCTTCAAATACCACAGTGATTTACCACTGACAGTGCAGGAATGGATGGCTTATGGCAAACAGGAGAGTCGCCGCTTCCCAGGAGGCTTATTCCTCCACTGCGGGATACAAATAATTCCCATTGACTTTGGTGCCTTTCCTGCCATGAAGGACTAGGAATTTACTGGCTTCAGTGGGAGTTATGAATAGCTTCAGGAACTATCAGGAAAATTAAATCCTAAAGAAACAAATTAAAAATACCTCTGACAGGCTAGTTTTTATATCTATTTCAAATATTCCTCTCACTGATAGCAGGGAAATAAACCTTCGTGTAGCTTAAACTTACCCATCTACAGAACTTAAAAATTCCAGTAATATCTACAAACAAATGTAAGTTGTCAGACTAGAGCAGAAATAGCAATAAAAGACACAAGCACCTGCAAGATTTACTGTGGAAAAAGTTCTCCGTAAAGTATCTGTCTCTTGGAGAGATTTTATTAGCCAACAGCCGAGACTCCTTCACACGGCAGGTGCGCACAGGATTCCCTCACTAGTAATCTCACTGTAATTCTGCATTTTGCTTCACTTCCCAGTAAAGAGCAATCACATAAAAAAAATAACCAAAATAACAGCTTATACTTTTTGCAAGTCCTATGTTTAAATTCCCATCCTGCCCATCTGTACCACTTGTGTGGTGGTGTTTCTGGTGCAGATATGACAGATATTCTTGGAGAACCATATTTGGTTGAGAGGAAGCATAACGGGTAATGTTTAATCTGGTAGACCAGCAGATGGGACAGCCAGAGAGCTGCTTCCTTGTCCAGTCCATGGCATTTTCACCACAGGAATGTATTTTCCTGGTACCAGTGATAAGTATGTGTGGCAATTAGGAGTGTGTGCAGAGGTTTGTTGTGGAGTTCTTACCATCTCCTCTAGCTAGATGAAGTCCTGATGACATGACACACGACCAGAGGTTCCACTCCCACGTAGTGACTTCTGTGAAAGGAGCCCCTACTGCAAACTCCACTGGAAGGGCAGTGCTGAAGGAAACACTCCAGAAGCACACCTCTCTATGGAAAAGGGAATTAATAAATTACTCTCAGACATCCTGTGAAGACTCCCACTGATACCAGTGACACTACAGGTGGAGATGAGAGAACAGGGAAAAGGCAGGGTCTTGTCTTTTCAGCAAGAAGAAATAGCCCTCAATATATCTAAATCTGTAATTTTATACATGACGTGGGGTTTGGATCCAGCAGAACTTTTCCAAGTTAGTGGAGATTCACAAAACTTTAGGCAGAAACTAGACCTTGAAAGAGCAGAGTCAGCTGGCCCACAAGATCACACACAACTGGTTTACCTTTGGTGTTGCAAACGCGGACAGCCTATATGGCTTGGCAACAGGTTCTGCTACTGGGCAATGAAGCAGACTGGTAAAGGATGTAGAAGGAGTAGGAGGAGAGAGACCTCATCTCCTCTTTACTATTTTTTAAAACTCGTGCCATTCAGTCAGTTCCTAAAGCTCAAAACAGGCCTCTTGCAGAGTATTTTAATGGGCCCTGGGGCTAGGCAGTTGTTGGTCTGGATGAGTCGTGATCATCCACTACAAAGGCAAAAGAGCAGGAAGCAGGGGAATTGTTTCAGGCTTCCCTTGGCAGACTTAGTGGCTGAGTGTGAACAGGGAGATCCCACCTGCACATTTTATAGGGTCAGGCTTCAGGGTATGCAAGCTCTTGCTCACTCCGTTACAGTAAGGATGTATATCTCCAGCGAAGCTCACAAACAATGCTGAGGAGCTACTCAGAAGATTAACAGGACCTCCTACTTCATGGAAACAGTGACTGTTTACATAATATGTAATGACAGTAAATCATAACAAATCCTAGGAGAAAACTCCAGTGAGAGATAAAATAACATGACCTTTTGATTCTTCTTCTTTTCTCAGTCTTATAATCCATGTCCCTATTTCTTCATCCTGTAAGTATTTCTGCATATGCCTAGCTTTCAGCAAACCAGTGATGCTACAGATTTCAATTAGTCTCATTAGATGGGGGAAAAACAGCATGTGCATAGCGGAATGCCCTATTTTCCCTCTTATTTTTAATGATCTTAACACGGTCTCTGCCCATAGCTAGAGCTTGCTACTGCGGTGATACAAATGCTACAATACGTTCCAGTTTGCAGGGTTAAGCAATTAGCACTCTAAACACAGGGCTGGTATAAGGTAGCACCACAACTGATCTCCATGACTGCATTAAGCTGGACCAGCTGAGGAGCAGACGCTGCCTAAGGTGGGGAGTTAATAGGCAAAAGGACTAAACAAACACACTGCTGTGGGAAAAATATTTGCAGTTGAACAAGTATTTTCTGAAACTCATCTGTCATTTGAAATTAATTACTGAATAATACCCTGCATCAGAAATCCTCATGCCATAATTTCCTATACTAAAATACGACACAATTTTCACAAGACAAACAGACCTCACTACTTTTCCCTGGGAACTCTTGTGTGCATGCGAGCAGAGCCACGATTACACAATCAGGGCTCAGATTTGCTCCAAATAAACTGTTCTAGTGCTTATGTGCAGGACACTCCTCTGAAAAATCATCTACTCCCTGCTAAGACCGAGGAGTCAAGGCTAAAAAACAGCTTCCTCCAGGACAATCTCCTGACGTGATCACGGTTGGCAGAGGGTTCTGGCTGCTTTGGGGGGTTCTTCATTATTGATTTAGTCATTCAAAAAAGGAAACCAGATTTGAAATAAGGCCTCTCACATGTGAACTCACTACTCTCCTGCACTCTCCCTACTCTCCTGCACTCTCCCAGCTCTCCCTCATAGAGCAGTTTTAAGATCTAGTGGAAAAGAACAGACCTTAACGACCACGCGTCCTTGTCCTCTGGAGTGTGGGCTACGGCAACTAATAATAACTGAAGGTTTACATGTTTTTCTTGTGTTTCTGCTGGGGCTGCTGTGTCATTAATTCAGCTTGTGCCTGGCTACTTATGCTAAACATTCCCTTTGTGGCTTTGTCTAAATCTTAAATTCTGCATGTGACCACATGTAAATGTAAATGTGTATTTTTATGGTCCTGTAATCTCAGTGCTTTTAAATCCCTGCTGCCTGAAGGCATACAGTGAGCTGAAGCAGAAAAGCTTGGTCAGTTGGCGATCATTTAGAGCTAGTTTATTTGCTCTTTCTGAGTAGATTCAGTTCCTGTAGAGGTTTTTGCCTTTTGTATAATAGAGTAAAGATAAGATCTAGAAACTTAATTAACCCTGCAGGGCCTGTGAACAAGGCTCATTAAAAAATAGTCAAACACATTATATTTAAATACCTTATTTACAGGAATTTATATCATATTTCTGAAAGCGAGATATACATGCCACACACTTAAACCTTTAACCATTGTAAAGCCTTTCTTTAAAGAAAGCTGAAAAGTGCACCGAATTAGAACTCCAAAGCATTGGGATTATACCTGTAAATAGCTTATAGTTTACAGAAGTTCTGATAACAGTGAAGTGGTCTCTGCAGCACACTGTAATCTGCACCCCAGAAGGGATCCCATGTTCTACAAAACTGGCATTATTGCAGCATTAATCCTGACTAGCAGTTTCTCCGAGAGCTTTCCCATCTGCCCAAGGTAGGGACAAGCAAGGTCCATGTCATCGCAGATTGTGTCTGCGGATCACTGGAAAGGCTTCATGAGGACTCAGAACAAGGTTATTGAAAACCTCTTTCTGGAGTCACTTGCTATCTCCCTGTAAATCTTCTGGGTCAGAGAAGAGCAGAGCAGGGTTCTGGTACGCAATGCCAGGCATACATGAATTTTTATCATACAGCTTCTACAACTGCTTGAGCGCAGTAGCATCCTAAGGAATTCTGCATTCTCCTTTACTCAGCCTTCATTCCTTCCACCCCATCCTCCATCCCAGAGAGACAAGAAAAGCAAGGTGAGCAGAGACCACTGGAGTATCCAACCCAAGGTTCTGCTCTGAGGATGGCAAGAAGAAAAGCCACGTTTGTTCACAGGCACAGCTGCTAGCTCAAATCCACATCCTTAAAGTGTCCACCAAGCACTTGCCATATCCCACTGACTCCGAACTTCAGGAATAAACTGTGCTGTGCCAGCAATCAATCCCCAGCTCGCAAGCCGGTGCTTTACTGGATGCAGCCCTGCACTGTACTGTGTGTGCAGAGGCTTAAAAGCCTGGGGAATTACTCTTGCTTCTTGTGGCATCTTGAAGCCTCACTCCAGAATTAAGCCTGGACAGTGCTTTGTCATAAGTGACTGCCTGAACAGTGAGTAGGATAAATGATGCCAGTGGGACCAAAAAGCATCCGAAATTAATCATTTGCTTAATGGCTTTCCTAAAGAAGGATGGGTTTGAATATATATTTAAGGGCATTCACTGACACGGGACTTGCAGGAGCGCAGATCGCATCACAGGAAGGTTTCAAGCAAGAGCTACATTTGTCACAGGTATTTTAAATTAAAGACATTTTAAATTTAATTCATTTTAAATTCTATATCCACACACAGTTGGTAAAAGGCAAGCAAATCTTCACCCTATATTCTCTTCAGGAGTAGAAATTTATTTTTAGTCAGGGTTTATATAGCATTTCATACAGTAGGAACCAGTCTAGGATTGCCATACATATATTTATTTTGCTTTTTTTGTTTTTTAACTCCCAGTTTAAAATTCTGTCTCAAAGGCCTAAAATTAATATTTTATTAGCTATTTTAAAGTCCTACTGCTAAGAAAAGACAAATGATTTATATTGTGAATCATTTTGGCAAGAGCAGGAAAATCTCAAATCGAGTTACTCTTCAACCTGTGCTAATAAATCCTGCGTTGACATGAAGTCTTTTTGCAGTGTTTCATTTTCAAGGAGTCATGGGGCTTTTTAATAATCAGTCTTGTTGCTTCCTCTTCATCCTATTCAATAAAGCAGCAATAACTGCAAAAACATCTTAGGCAATGCACTGCAACTCAAATGCAGCGCTGAGAAACATCTCTGCGAAATCAAGTTTAATGAGATATCAAAATATTTCATCTATAAGTCTTGGCTGCTGGAGAGTACTTTAGAAAGCAAAGCCAGTTTCCCTAGTCCGGATTAGTCAACATCAGGTTCATCAGTCTAACGTTTCACAAAATATTTTCCCACATTTGTCCAATTGGAGTTTGAAGGGTGTAGCTGACAACATAAATGTGCCCTAAGGTGAAAATCCCTAAACATTTCCCTCGGCGATCTTTGAGTCTGGACGTTGCTAATGCAGATGTCTGTAATCAAGAGATCTCTATGGACTTGCTAATTATTCCCTAGACTTTTCCATTCGCAATAAAAATCCCATTTGGCGCAGTTTGTTTGCAGAACTGCTTCCATTTCCACAATGGTGGCATTAATTAGCAAAAACCTGTGAAAATCGTTGGAGTTTATAGGTTCAAAAAAACCTCCAATAAACAAACAAACAAACAAAAACCGTAAGCATTGCTCCTAAATATTCCTATAAATTCAGCCATGGCAACAAGTCCTGAGTGCCCAACTTTCTCAGTCGGAGCAATTTTTCATGCTTGTAGCAATAAGTGGGAAATAATGGGGGTCTCAGATTCACATTAGGGAAGTTGCTTCTGTGACCCCTGCATGCAGAGGGAGGGTGAATTTCTCAGCTAATAAATCAGAGTTTCCTGAAGGTGCAGTGGCATCTCTTGCTGAGGCCCAGAGAGCCGCTGGCTGCCCTCTATTCAAAGGCAGCAGGCCTCTACCCTGCAGGACGCTCTCACTACATATCCTGCACTCAAGATTTGGAGATATTAGGGCCTCCATAAACTGCCCAGGCTCTTGGGGAAACAGCCAGCATCCTGCTGGGAAATGGACACTTTTCAACTTCATTGACATCTGTCACACCTCCAAAGAATAGAAAGTGGTCAGGAAAAAAGCCACATTATGACTTTCCCATCAGCGGGGCCAGTTGGGTCTTTGTTCTTAACAGACTTTTAAAAGGTTCATCAGAGCTACCTTGCTTGAAAGTAGTTTTACTAGGAGAATCTTACCTTTGGCTTTTAACAACCATAGTCTGTTGCTCTGCTCTTGGGTACTTGTAGCATTCGGCTAACTTTCCTGTAGGAATTTCAAACAGAAAAAAAAATAGCTATGATGCTAGTTTTTCCATGCACTTTTTATTAACTTTCTTCCGAATAAGTCCCTGCAAGCAAAACGACACCAATTTTTATTATCAGAAATATATTTATTAAGTGACAGTCTAACTCCCAGAATAGCAAAGCATTCATTTTTTTGGAGTTAAAGCTTTTTCCCAAATGACCCTAAAATAAGCATGGGAAAGCACTATTGTAAATATAGTAAAGGACTTCAAGCAATATACTCTTTTTGCTCAACATTATTGCCTATATTAAGTACTGGTTTGGGATAGGGCTGTCAAGTTTTGTGCTTATAACAAGAGAATAAAACTTAAAATGATGCTCCCTTGCTAATTAAAATCTTCTATAACTTTTAAACAGAGGACAAAACTTTATGAATCTTCCCCACTTCAAGTCCCTCCCCGCCCCTTGAAGTGTGAAGTATATATACAACTCCTTCATTCAGTTCCTTATTCATGCACATTTTTCTCTTAAAAAACAGTACAATTGGGCAGGCAGACTGCTTGGTAGGGACACAAGAGTTTTCAGCTGTAGCCCTGGCACTCTGGGAGCGTGAGTGACTCCTGGGACTCAGCTTCTCCAGCTGCACAACGGGTGATAATGAGCAATATATGTGCTTTATATAGCATCGTGCTACCTGCCGATAAAAAGAATTTTTAATTGCCTTTACCCTTATTCCGGAAGTGAGTATAATCTACTCATTTTTGACTTTCTCTGCTGGGTTCAGCCGAGTCAGCACAGATTACGTAAGTGTAGCTGAGAAGAGGATTTGGTCAGCTGGCTTCACTCTGTGTCAGTTCCACCCGAGACCACGAGCTCCAATAGCGAGGCAAACGAGGCAAGCAGGATTTGGCCAGTGTTTAATATTTCATACGAAGACAACGTTGAGCTTGCTCTGGCAAAAGCGTGGGAAATAAAGTGCCTACTCAAAGCAAAACTGGGGCAGGATCTCGACACGCCTGCCCAGCTAGAGCACCGGAGACCTGGCACTGCCCCCGAGCCTGGGGAAGGCCTGTAGAGGAAGAGCAACAGGCTGGAATCATCAGCCACTGAATGTTGAGCGGGATGGAATAGTTGCCATTTAAGATTAGATGTAAGATTAGGTGAGCAAAGGATAAGGTGGGCTTAGAAACAGGTCACACCTGCCAAAAGTCATCGCAGCCTGGCCACACAGAGCAGCCTGCATCGCTCCGCGGGGCAACTGCTCTTCTATAACCTTTTCCCCCGCTACTTGGAAGTCTTTTTTTTTTCCCTAAAGGCTGACCCTGAATGAACAAACCTAGCAGCACTGTAAAATATAGCACTCTTCAAGTTTTAGTGTAAAACATTATCAAATTCTGGTGGGCAGAAAATGTGCTTTCAATGAAAAAAAACCCTCATTGTTAAAAATTAACATACTGAAAGCATTAACACAGTGTTTAAAAGACTCAGCTCATTCCAACACCTAACAACAAAAGTACCTACAACATTCCAGAATAGCTTCTCATTCAGTCAGGAGCTGAACAGTTAAATACCTTTGCAGGTCCAAAGTTTAATGACTGAGGCCCTGGAATGACTTCTTATAGCTGCCTAATTCTGCAGCAGTGTATATTTTTTAAAGAAGAGGGGCTCTTCTGAAATAAAGCTTCTGCTTATCTTTTTAATTCTGATTTCACGGTCTGCAGACGAGCATATTTCCCCGCACCCCTGGGTGCACGTGAACGTTGCGCAAGGCTGATGTGGCCCAGCTGATCACTGCCCTCACTCAGGAAACCCAGTATTTCAGCGCACAGTTCAGGTTTGGGGACACAAGCAGCACAACCAAAGTCAAAGAGACTGCTCGAATGCTTGACGTTACTCAAGGCCTCAAGCATTTTACTAGATTAGCCTGAGGAACTCCCATCTCGCTAGGTCCAACTCTGACACAAGGGCAAAGAGGGATAAAACTGCAATGAAGCCAGATCAAGCCAACAGCAGCGCTGCTGTGAGTCAGCGCCCCTCCTTCCAGTTAGTCCAGGATGGTCCAAATGTCAACACTGCAGCTATGTATTGACTCTGCTTGCAAAAAGGGGAATGACTCAAAATTGTTCTGAAAAAATCCTTCTATTTCATGTCCATAGCTGGTATGAATAATCCAAAACTGAGATTTGCAAAGGAGTTTGTCTTCTGTTTATTTTCTATTTTAAAAAGTGTCAGATTACCTCTCAGACTCTAACTTCTTTTGAACAACTACCTATTTTATAACTCTGCATGGATGACAATTTATCACTGAGATTTGAAACTATCCAGGTATTCTGGAAAATAAATATCCCAGAAGTGTGCCGAATAATATGCAAACATCTGCATACACTAAGGAAGTATATTTAATACCAACAGCCAGCGCTCAACTAAGGTCCTGAGGCAAGCAGCATGGATTCTAAAATATATGCACTGGTGGGTTTTTGTATTATAACATTAGCATCTCTTTTTAGTCTTATTTAGATTAAAAAATAATCTGATACTATTGTTGCCATGTGTCCTGCATATAGCAAGAAATTTCTGTCTTTCAGCCTATTGTCTTCTTCCATGGAGGGATTTCTGGCTTCTTGTTTTGCCTGGGAAGTGCCTAAACTCCTTGCTGCCTTGCTGTCCTTTGAGCACATCAACACCTAAGCGGTGTCACTCCAACGCCTGGATCACAGAATTTTCTTTGGGTAAACGTGTTGAACATTATCAAATTCCCTTTATGAAGAAACAATCTGGCAGCCATTTCCCCAGGCTTCTCTAAAGAAAACAGGCCTTCTTCATACTCCCTTGCTGTAGGGGGGAAACTGCATCCCTTCTCGGGCATCCCCAGCTCTTGCAGTTGCTGCAGCAGATAAGCTAACGACCCAGGATCTGCAAGGGACCTGCCCCATGCTGCGACTTCCAGCTCTGCAGGGCCACACGGAGCGTTTCATTTGTCTCATTAACTTCCCACTGTACCAGCCAGGGCATTATTATACAGCACTTTTCTCTTCCAACTTTTACAGTTCATATACCTCAGCAGGAGCCTGCGCACAGCGACCCGGCATGGCCCTTCCCGGCCTGCGCTCCTGGGAGACACATGAAAGCAAATCACAAAAGATCCAAAGCAGCGTTTTGGGAAACTTCCGACGAGCTGGAGCCCAACAATGGAACAAACAAGCGCAGCGACAACAACGTTCAATGTAACACGACAGGCACAAACCACATTGTCTTGCCTACAACCTCGACAAACATTTCCACTTGATTTCCCAAGGAAATGAGGCTGATGCTGTCATGCTGCCTGTCTCTTCATCTGCCTCCCCCTAATAACTTTCAAGCCTAGCGGCACATTTCAATGCAAGTTGTCAGGGGAGCAGCAGAAGTCTCCAGGATAATTAAGTTCCTATAGGTCTTGTGAAAAATCAGTCATTTCACAGAGGAAAGAGGCCTAAATTAGAGCCCCCAACTGAGGAAAATCTCCTTGAAGGTGAGGGATCGATGGTTACTCGTCCAGTCAGTACAAACCAGCTCGCTGCTCCGCTGCTCCGTGGTGGAAACAGCACGGGCTGCCTTGTGCCCTCCTGGCCATTGAGGGAGCTGCAAAGGATGCAGGGGTCTCTTGAAGATCCCTAGAGGGTGCATGGGGTCCACTACTCCTCAAACAGCTTCTTATATATATATTTTTCATATAATGAATGGGATAGCTTTTGATTTTAGCCCCTTAGCTGTGCAGTTTCTGCTCTGTAAGTTATCCCTAGGCCAGCAAGCAATGGTTCCAGAATTCTTGCTCATACTATTGGCTGCAGTAAAAAAATTTATTGCTGGGGTAGTGCCTGCTCCAGTGCTTCATTTCAGCGCAGATATTACAAAGGACAAAATGCATTGCATTTATAACCAACATCTTTAACAGCCTGGATGCAAACGCCAACCCTTATCTCAGAGAGGGGTGAGGGAAAAAAGGCCATGAAATATTCAAATAAGAATACTTAAAAATAAACATGCAGAGAAATTCAGATCTGTGACAGAGCAAAAAAATGGCATGTTTAAACATGAATAAATGAGAGAGTAAATATGCAAGAAGAAACTTAAGGTACGGCAGAAACAAAGCTGGAATCAGGATAGTTCCAAATCCAAAGAAATGGAAGGCTATCTGCAAGGCCTTTAGCCACGTGGAAGTGCAGCCATGAGGAGCCAGCTCCAGCTGTGTACCCCAAAGCACTGCCCCTTTGCTGCCGCTGAGCATTTCTTGCCAGGATGCATCAGGCCAGCTAAACTGCAATAAAAATAATGCCCCACCATGGCAGGCCACCTGGTTTCTCATGGGTGCTTTCAGCATCCACGTGCCAGGATCAGGCACCTCTGGGTGCAAGAAAAATTGCCCTAAATATAGAACTAACATTCTAAAAAACATCTAATATGGTTCCAAGCCCCTAAGAAAGTCAAATAGAGCAACCTGAGAAGTGGACAGAAGGAAAGGAATGCTTTAATCCAAATGCACCTAGTACAATAAATAGGGATCCATCAAGGCATGACCTCCTAAGTGAAGAGCTAGCAGTTACTTAGACTCAGGGAGAAAGGACAGATCTCAAATGTGAAGAACTAGCAAACATTTATACACAGGGGAAAAGGACAGATTAATGGCAAGAGAGATAAACAGAACACCGATGCCAAACTGGGGGGTCCTTCAAAAGTCAGATTAATTCAGTCAATAAATTAAAGGCTGCAGTGCTTTACACATTCAGGATGGAAAGCTTCCTCCCTCTCCAACTTATCTGATCACTCTCATGAAGAATTACAGAACAGATAAAGGGTTTTTTAGAGACTGTTTTTGAAAAAAAAGGTTTACGTTTGCATTCTTTGTTGAAAGTGAGTTACTCGATGCAGAGGTAGTCATATTTTTAAAGGATTCTGCAGCAAACCTTGTCATTAGCAACTGTCTAACCATTCTGCCAGCAGAGCATTACTCTGAGGAATTAGTGAATGAATCAAATTATTAACATAGTGGTTTGGAGTTTTTTTTTAGGAGTCAAAATGAAACTGCCATCCAGGCACCTGAACATACAACACCTCCTCCCCGTCCTCCTGCAAACCCAGTGTTATAACTCAGTTGGATGCCGTGGCTGAAGTCATATCCATTTGCATGGATATGAATTGTGAGAACTGTTTTTTTTTTTTCTTCTTTCTAATGGGTTATTGATCACTCAGGGCAGAAAATCCATACATTAACAGGCTGGCTTAATTCACCAAGCTGTGTTACTTTATAGCTGTGTTACTACTGAGAAAATTCACTGCATAAAGTTCTTTCAGCTACCCTAGACGAGACAGATCGATGGGTCTCTTAGAAATCAAAGTGTTACAGCACTGATCAGTCAGGAAAGTCAGGAGCGATTCCTCCCACAGAGGAACGAAGGTGTCTGCACATTTTAAGCATGACAAAGACCTGAGACCGGGAACTGGGGTGTGAGGCAGGTACCCCACTTGTCATATATGCTCCATGGATTTCTAGAAGATTTCCTTGTATTAAAAATTACAAGGCTTGAAAACTAAGAACATTTGACAACATAGAGGAATATACTCAAAAGGACTTTGGGGAGAATTTTTTTGTTGTTTGTTTTTTTCTTAGATATTCTGATGTAAAAATATAAATTAAACTGATACTTCAACCTTCTTAGGTGTAAAAATTACTTGCTTTCCTGTGACTTGTTAATTGACAGGTATTTCCAAGTTAAACATTGATTTTCCTTTGCCTTCTTTTATTCTTATCCTCAGCAATCTCTCGGATTATGGGATTACTCATGGATTAGATGCATAAACCACTCATTTCAGGGTGCAAGGACTTTGGAATCATTAGATCTTTATATCGTAAACCTAGAAGAGCCAAATCAGCCTAGGTCCTTCGAGCGTGCTCTTCCTAAGAGACTGAAGTGGTTAAAGCTTCGGGGAGGTAGGATCTGGCCCCTATCTGGCAGGAAATAGTTTTGCAGAGATAACTGCGTGGAATTCTATGGCATGCAAAATACATATGGCCATATTAGATAGTCTTGAATTCCCTTCTGACCTAAGATCCATTAATTTACTTATGCCTCCTTGGTAAGTGAAAGAGTAACTTTTGACGAGATGCAGATATATTTGCATCTTCACTGAACTACTGCTGCACTTCTTGAACTCAGTATTGTCCCAGCTTTTGACTAACCTCACTGTGATTTTATGGCCTTCTGTTTATGAAAATACTCACAAAAAATGAACAAAATAAGCACAGCACCCTATGAAAAACATTTCAAAATATGTCAGTGGAATAGACAAAGCCCAGAGCAAAAATCTTCTATATTTTGTTTTTGCTTTGCTGCTCGCTCCCAAGAACTGAGTTATTTCATTTCCGCATCTTTTTTTTTTCTTAAAAATAAGTGAAATGCTGCCTGCTTGCTTTTCTCTCATGCATATTACAAAAATTAATTGATTTTTGTGCTTGTTTGGTTTCTTTAGTTTACTCAAATTTAATATTAAATATAAATTTAATAATTTAATCCAGCAAAGCTCTTAAGCACATACTCCAAGAACAAACGTAAAAACTTTTGTAAAAGCAAAACACCTTGGACCTGACCTTCACAACGGCAATTTTTTCTTCTTTTTTTTTTTGTGAACTCCCTGCAGTTTGCAAGTAAATTCGGGGATGCTGCTTAGGATGGATTTCCCTTCTCCTTTGCAGTGGAAATGATCTCTACGAGTGACTCCGCCATCCAACCTGGTTTCTCTGGCATCATGGTGATTATATTGATGAATGCAGGAAAGAGAAAAAGCTTGGAGAGAGCCATGAGGGAGATAAATGGGGCTGTTCTGTTTCTTCTACAATGAAATGCTGGGTAATGATATGGCAGAAGATGTGGGACAGCACAGGGGTCACCTAGCCCCGTTTCTATGGAGCAAAGCAAAAAGGAGCCCAGTGACCATGTACTAGCCAGGGTACATGTGCCCCTAGGTGACAGTGTCTGCGTGGCAGAGCTAAGGCTCAAGGAAACAGCACCTGGAGAGTCTCTGCTGCGTGTTAGTGAGTCTCTCCCTGGCAATTCGGCCTCCCACCAGACTCCCAATTAAGTGTTGCTTAATGTTGCCATTAGAAATCTGTGAAGAAGACTGGAGGTTAGATGGATGACTGTCCACTAGCAGCACTGGATGACCACTTCACTAGCAGCAACTTCTGGGAACCATAAAAAAGTGAACAGGGAAAATATTCTGTGTGGAAGAATGCAGAATTTAAAAAAATGTCCAAAGTCAAAGCTCCTCAGAAAAACAGAGTACATACAGGGCAAGCTTAAGCAGCACTTTCCTTCCTGGCCAACAAGAAAACACTCTCTTTTCTGGCAATGGAACTTCTGAAGCCATCAATGATTTAACTAGTTTGGTTAACTCAGGTAGGGGAAGCAGACTATTAAATGTACAGAAGTTCAATGAATACTGCACTGAAACAGTTCAGAAAAAAAGATGGGAATATTCTGTTACTAATTGATAGCTGAAAACACAAGCTGGTATGAAAGGCATGATATAGCATGATATAATGTGGGGAGAAAAAAAAAGGAAAAAAAAAAGAAAAAGATGAGAGAAATATTGCTAAAGGATTTAGCACAAACCCAATCAGAACTTGCCAAATAAAGGAAACTTTACCCCAACTGAAACCTAAGGAGTGGGAAAAATTCTGACAGCCAGGATAGATAACAGGCAAGAAAAGAGACCTGTAGCAAAATACTGCTATTATACAAGCAAGACAAAATTCATGAATGTGAGAAGCCAAGACAACATGTAGCACTTGAAGAAAAGACACAAGAGGTGCACTAGCTCACATCTCTTTGGCACTCGCAAACTCTTGCGAGGGAGGTGCTGGACAAAGTGCAGTACCAAATCGATGCTGCTGCGTGCCGAGCTCGGAGGAGACTGCAGGACATTACATTATGCTGCAGAGGATCCACTGCCTACTAAGAAAATGGACCATTAAGTTGAGGCTGGACACAAGCACACAAGACAACATGATGCTAGAAATAGCAATATTAGTGTGATCTTGGCAATATTTGTGGAAACAACCAACAAATAAGCAAAACCCTTAGATTACAGCAAACTGTAAACTAAATATCAATGTAGGTAAACTAGAAAAGAGTATTCTGTAGCAGTATCTGTTCTGGTAAAAATGTGTTCCTGAGACTTTTTTAAGACTCTGCATTTACTGCAAGGGTAGGGGGCAGAAACAAATGAAAACTTGGATGTAACCTCCCAAGGGCAAGTGGCATCTCTGAATACATAAACCTCAGAGATCCCAAGCACATGATGATAAGTTTATGCTCCTGCTGTCCCAGGATGCTACTAGAAGATCTGGAGAGGATTATTGCTTGAGAACTACAAAGTCAGCAGAAGATCCAAAAATCAATTCAATCACCAGCTAACACATAGGTGGGAAAATGCAGTCCTTTAGCTGTGCATTGGCACCTCACCATCAAAACCAAAGAAATCCCCTCCAGTTTTCAGAAAGGCCAAAACTTCTATACCTGAAGGCTGAAGCGGGGTCTGTCAGAGACCTCAACTCCAAGCAATTTCTGTATGCCAGAGGACTGGGTGCTGCTCTTGCTTTTTGTATATTTTTATATGATGTTTCCCACTGACACCAGCCCTCTGCCAAAGCAGGCAAGGTTGTACCTGTATCAGGTTCATGGTGAATGAGGTAAGGCTCTGCTCGCTCTGATGTAATCTGAAATAAATGGGATGGACAAGTGATCAGATTAAAGAAGTGGGTCAGCTCTGCTGCTGACGCCATCCCACTGGCGTCAATGGCACTAAGCTGATTTACACCAGCCGAGTAGCTGGCCCGGACGTTTAAATGTATTTAGGCAAAATAAATGAAAATGTACATTAAAAGCTCCCCTCAGAAAATCCCAAGGCAAAGCTCCCTGTTCCAAAATAAACGACAAGAATGTAGTTAGTGCAGATAGCACCAGTGGAAAGAATAAAAGTCAGCACACCCTAAACCTTGAATGTTCCTTAGACTTCTGAGGAAGAAATAAATGGATAATTCAGCACAGAACAACTTCAACTCTGACCCAAAAGCAATACCTTTGCAGTAGCCGTGACTGGAATGAACAGGTACTGTCCTGTGCCTCATGAAACATTAACTCCAATCCGCATCGGACAACTGACGCTACAAAGTAAGTTTAGCTTCTGCCCAGAATTCTGCATCACGCTTGTACTACTTAAGAAAAGCAGAATTTCTAGTCTATGTGCAAGAATAACACTTTTTCCAGAAGCAACTCCATGTGATAGATAAACCTCCAGAGAGGCCTCAGACATAAGTTCACACAGCCACGTATCCTAATTCCAATAGACTTGCTTTTGGAAAATATCTTTATAATTGCTGCTTCTCTAATACTGTGCAAATATTATGGTCAGTCAACACGTGCACATTGAAATGCTTTGAAACTGTATCCCTCATGAGAAAATATGTACTTGTTGAGAGTGGAAGGCCACCACGAGAAACGAAAAATCAGATTCATTATAATAAAATCAGAAAGTATTCTCATTTCTTTGCATCTAGTGAAAGTGGGCCATATTCTCAAACGGTTGGAAAACAGAGTTGCCTCAGAGAAGTAACCAGAGCTTTGTCACTCAGGCCATTGTGCATTTATCATACAAAGAAAATAAAACACACTATCAGACATGGTAATGAGAGGGAACTAGAGATGTGGCATTTCAGGCAAGTTGAGCTGTACTTCTTTTCAGGAACAACACCAAGGAGCAGGTATTTCATACACAAGCAGTCTAATCAGTGTTACTTCACCCTCAGAAATTCCTTGGGTGCTTCCATTCGCACTGCGTTGACTCAAAGCACAGATGATTCTGCTGAGGCCCTAGAAGACAACTAGAGTTCATGTCTTAAAAGTCCATCATACATTCAAGAAAGGGGCAAATTAGTCTTACCAGACACGCAAACTTAGTCTGGCATCTCCCAGATTTGTATTACTTGCATTTTCCACAGTAAACTTAGGTGTGTTTTACATATATACAACCCAAAGAAATATTTACAAAGTATGCATGTTTATGTTTACATTATGGATTTTTTTTCCCTCCCAGGAAAAACACTATTTTCCACTCCTAGTCTTCAGCCTCAATTTTGAGGCCTTACTGAGCCCTGTCTTTCAGACCCAATTTACCTGCCTTGTCTTTCAGAAGGCATCAACAAGCATGAAACTTGGAAGGGCGACTTGCTGTTGTGATCTTTCCTCTTCTGCGTGCAATGCATGTGCACTGGGAACCCTCCTCTCGGAGCATCTACCCGTGGTAGCTGAATACAGAGCAATTCTTGAGTCGTTCTTATGCTGCCAGCATTCCTAAAATGTTAGAGCGAAGCTCAGAATGTGACCTACAGCACAGTGGAGGGAAAGTTCAAACACAAAATGAGATATCCATCCCACAGTCTGGATTCCAGTAAGCAATTTCCTTTTCCCAGTGCACCATAGATTCTCACCAGATAGGCAAAAACAGCAGAAACCTTGCCAGTTTTTATTTTATTTTTCTATAACCCATAAAATTTCTGCAAACAATTGTACAGATTTCCAGTTTCCCTTTGATCGGTCTCTGCAACAGTGATTCCAGGCCACTGCCTAGGTATGATTCCTCCATCCCAGCACATACAATGGAAATGCCCTGGCCCACAGAAAGCCTTCTCATTAAAGCTCTAATCTGTTCCACTACATTCTTGCAAGACAGAATTATCCAGCTTTAAAGCATGCCTCAATAGTGAGCCGTAATAAGACTGATAGAAACAGCTTAAGTAATTGGATTGCTATATGGTATTGAATGTCTGACAACAAAAGATATCAATCTCTATTCTGCTACCGCATCTTTGTTCCAGCAATGAATTCATTTAGCAATGCACTTGGAGGCTCGCAGTCCCCGCAGGAGAAAGAACAGACTGCAGACACAAAAGCAGGGCCATCTGATGAGCACAGAGAAAGCGACTGTGCCATTCCAAGAAGTTAATTACAGTGAACAAAAGCACAAGACTATGACTTGTTGACCATTACCATAATCACATTACTATAGTCTCCTTTTATTCTCAGCACCAGAGGGTCTATTCTTTCCTTCCATTTGGCACTGTGCATTATATTGGTGTTTTGTCACCTGAAATGTTCAGTAGAACAGAACTCCCTCTAAAGATACTTGGAAACATCACACACTGCTTTGGGATTGTTCCTTTTACAATGCATTCCCTTAGGATTGATTTAAAAATAGCAGAAGGAGATTTCTTTCAAACTTTGAATGAGGACAAAATGTTCCAAACATTTTCTGCAAAAGATCTGTAAGAATGTTTGCCTACGAAAGACTGTGCGTGTTTATGACATACGATATTTCTGCTATTGATGGAAATTATTGTAATCCAGGCAGGATAAAATGGTTTGTGACATATAGCTTATACTCACAACTACTTTTGGAGCTAGACATATCCCACACTTATATTTAACAACACTTTAAACGCTTATGGCCACTTCTGATTTACCCTACAGTAAAGTGGCTCCTGCTTTCTTCTAAAAACAACTGGCTTTCGACAAAAGCAGAAATTTAAAATGGATATGAATTTAAATGCATAGTACTTGGGCTCAGTGTTTTCATATGCGTTAGACATGAAAACTTGTCATGGGGGTCAGGATTCTTGCAGAGAATGGAGGGAGCTGGGTGGCATCTGTGCTGGGAAAGCCCTCATCTCCTGCTGCACATGCCAGGGGACACATTTTTAACTGGTGTGCATCAGCCTGGCACAACGTTAATGTATCTGGTTCCAATAATGCACACATTTCATACAAAATACAACCAAAATAAAACGTAGCTAGATCTGTTCTTCAAAGTAACTTAAATGGCATGGGGAATTAATTCCCGACCACTCGGAGTTACTCAAGTGCTGCTGTGCCAAAAACTGTATAAATTTATTTAAAAAAAAAATCAGCTGGAATAGAGCAATAAGTACTTTTCAGTTTGGAGGGTGAAAAGAAATCGGATTCTCTGCAGCAGGGAAGACGGGAGCAGGGTCCCTTCCTCCCAAATAGCTCCAGAATCAAGAGCCCAACTGCTCTCCAGGAAAAGGGAGAAATAAACAAAACCACGGGAGAATATCAGGATCAACAACTCTTTCTGGGTGTCCAACCAGGACGAAAAACCGACACACAGCCAGGACCTGCCTTTAATCCATTCTGGACTCAAAATTTCCGTACAAAGTATCCAGTCTTTCTGCGATTTACTTTAACATATAGATCAAAAATTAGCTGCGCCAACGCTCTGCCTTTCAGCCAGACAGTCAGGGCATCCTGTCATAGAAACTACTGAATTGCTACATACCAAGTCAACCCCCAAAAAGAAGCACCAGTCTATCTAAAGCCCAGCCTGCCTGTGCTGGCGACTGCTTAGCTAGTCCTTGCAGCCCACGTCCTGCGTCTGCACTAAGCACAGCTCCCAGAGCAAGGACAGGAGGTTTCGTGCAGTGGGGCTCTCCAGACCTCAGCTGCCCAGCGTAATTTCTACTTTGCGAGAAAGCCTCTCGCCCAAACTCATCCTTTTCACACCCCCAAAAATCCCCTGTCGATGAGCCAAACCCTGAGAAATCTATCAAAGCCGGGCATGCTTTTGAACAGAAAATCCCTGCAGCCGACCAGCAGTGCCCTGGGGAGCCCTGCATGACCACAGGGCAGCCTGATAAAAATCACCCGCTATTGACTGGAATTGGTCTCCGCGGTCCAGCCGGACACACCACAGCACATTTACTGTCATCCCCAACACGTATTCCAGCAACAGCCCAGCAGCACCAAGAAATAAAAACACTTATCCCTCGTTCAGCGCTCTTCCTCTCTCCAACATCAGCGTGCTGAAGAACACCGGTCACGACACCTGCTCTTCCAGCATGGAAAACAAGGCACTGCGGTGGCTTTTGGGCCAAGTGAGCCTGGAGAGCTCCGGGGCGCTCTGCTCACCAGAACTCCCCTTCTTTCAACTGTGAATTCAGCAATTCCCCCAAAAGTTTTGCTTGAACAGGGACAGCTTCAAATCCTGGCCCAAAATTTTAATAGAAGCACTGTTGGTTTGGAAGCACTGTTTGGTAGAGACACTTCCCTATGCAGAATAATGATTAAAATCAGCAGTGCTTTAGGCTCTCTCAAAACTTGCTGAAGATTTATTCTTTAAACAAGAAAATGATTTATTTCAACAATTATCTTCAGGCGGATTAAATTATGTGCTTTTAGGGCTCTCATTCACCACAAAATTAAGAACACTGGGTGCCAGCCATGGAAACCCCGTGATCCTTTGAGACTCAGCACAGGCGGAGACTCATCCCGATCCAGGAGAAAGAAGTGTCTCTTTCCCATGGCCACAAAATGCCATCCCTGACCTCCTGCTTGGCTCCGCCATCCGCACAAATCCTTCGGCTTCCCCTCTCTCGACCTCCCGCAAGTCGCCATGGACATATAAGGCACATGGCTCGCCAGGACCACCCCGGGCACGCTCCGTGGCGGTGTCGTGACACACGAGTTATGCTCTGGAAGGACTGCCTGATAGCAAGCCAGATGCCTCAAAGCCATAGCATTTGCTAGGAGTATCTAAAAGCTCTGGAAGACACCAGAGTTATTAAGGAAGCAGTAATGTGCAACGACAGTAGGAAAACTCCATCAGGAATACTGAAAGAAATACTGTAATTCTCTTTCTTTTTTTTTAAAAAAAAAAAAAGAATTAAAAAAAACAAATGTCCTGCACCTTCCTAGAAGAGAACTCACTTCAGCTAGTAATCTAGGAGTATCCTTACTACCCTTTTGGTTTTGATGAATCAGGCTGAAAGTTCAGAGAAAGTTAATGTGTTGGTGAATTTTTGCTGAGAAATAAACTCTTCACATCCAAGAGCCTCAAATGCAAACTTAAATAAGGAGGTTCTTGCGCCAAGCAAGGTTTCGGAAGAATGACTCATACCTTTCTCCCACTGCTGAAGCCCAGATCTTCGTTTCATACATAAGAACCCTCAAATGTTGATTCTCCTTTTCCCTTCCCACTCCATTATTTCTATTTCCCCTGATTTCAGCTTTTGCTCCCTTTATGGTTTTTCAGCTCTGACTCTGTAAACAAAAGCCAGTTGCTCTGCGTGTACTGGACCTCTTCCTATTCTTTTCACCACAGACCAAGTTCACTTGCAATCAGCCATTCACACAGCCTGACGTTCAGTGCCAACAGCAAGACACTCTAAAATATGGAGCGCGTAAGCCTCCCTTAAACACGTACTCCAGAATTAAAGATACCCCAATGGACAGGAAACATTAAAATTGTAATATGATCATCCTCTAGAAGACCACAGGCCCTGAACCAACAGATTTTCGCTACCACCACGCTATGACTCACTATAAATTTACCTCAGCAGCAATACGAACGATCATGGCCAGGCTCACAAGTCCTACTAAGTGCTGCTGCTTTCCTGCAATTCAGAGCCCTCCCTGTCCACTCAGATGTCATGATCGCTTAGGAGCAGTTGTGCTGTATTTCTGCCTAGCTCAGCCATGCTGTGACTTTCTCAACAACAGAGTTCCTTACACTCATATTTTAATAGAGTAAAACCTAAAAATGAGTGCTTTGGATGAGTGTTGTAAAATTTTGTCTAGACATTTGTTTAGAATATACGTACATTTAGTTTAAATGTTGTTACTTTCCTATTACAATAATGTCACTACTTAAATTCCTTGCCTGGAATATTGAATCTCCAGGGAGAAAGGAAGAGGGCAGAAAAAAAGGAGGGGTCCAGATATGGGCAAATGAAGTGTTTAGAAGCTTAAAGCAACATCTGTAAAAAGCACCTGAAAATACCAGGAAATGTATCTATCCTAAATGTAAACGAGATGAGAGATACGTAGCAGATGTGCAGAAAGTTATGTCCCCTTCGTGTCTACAACACAAGACAAAGGTCCTGCCAATGAAATAGAAAGATAACACTTAAAACTGATTTAAGAAAAATTGTAGTATGAAAATAATTAATGTGTGGAACTCTCTACCAGAAGAATAACCAGGAAACTAAAAATGCTGCACTCGAATGAATTAATGATTTGTATGGAAAATAATCTCAGTTATTTTTGACAAGATGCAACTACACAGATATAAGGCTCTATGACTCTGATTCAAACTACTAAGTAAAGGCTCAGGATATTTTTCCTTCACAATTGCTTTCTAATTTATTTGCCCCTTTTACTAACCAATACTGATACATGATATTGCACTGGATTGTCTTATCTGCTATGACAATGTTTACACTTCTCTGTTGCTTTCCTTCTTCGTTAATTTATAATACAATAATATTAAAAGCATTTTCCTTTTTTTAATGGTGCCTTTCCAGCTCAAAGTTATTAGAGATCTCTTGAATGCAGGACTTTCATTGTGAAAGCCCTACTTACATGAAAACTATTCTGATTATAACATTCTGTTGACAAGGAGCCAATGGCTATTTTGAGCAAGAATACAATTCTAACATATGTAAGCGTAACAGATACTGTGAAGCAACTACACTGTAATAAAAGCAAGAGCTATATTAATGGTTATGTAAAAGCAGCTGTTTCTAATGTTTAAGGATCTCTTTTAGAAGCTTTAAATCCTCTAGAAGTTTGGGACAATTGTTTATTTGTTTTCTTTTTTTAAAAAAAAAAAAACTTGAATTACAGACTAATCAGTTTTAGTTGTGGTCAAAGTTATCTAAGATTTAATCATGTTTTAGAAAGCTGCGTCTTGTTGAGAAATGTGTCAAATAAAAATCCCACAGGTCTTCTTAGATCAGTTTTCAGGCTATTTTTATCGACACTGGTTGAGTCACCAGAATGAAAGACTGGCCTTGTAGTCGATTCGTGGGGCACCTACTCAGCAAGGTATTGCAGCAGAAGAACTTCAGACAATTCATATTTCAGGTTCAGGCTAAAGTATATCTTTCAAATCCTGCTTGAATTCTTTTTTGTTTTATTTTTAAGATCTAGGCTAAGCTCTTATTCTTAAACAGGTTTCCTTATGCACTTCAATTTTATGTCTCTGTGTCACTATTCTGTCCCAAGGACATAAACTCAGTTTTCTGCAGGAAGGGCTGTCTCCCGATGGCTCTAGCTCACCTCCCATCTCAGTTACCAGGGCTAAGCACAACCATCACAATCAAACTGGAAGTTGTCTCGAAGGAACCAGCCTCTCACTTTTCATCTCAGGACAAGACCTTGACCAAGAGATTTTCTACGAGTCTAAGTCCAGCATGACTTTATATATATTTAAAGCTAACCAAAGAGAGTGGGACAGCATAAAAGCTCCCAGACTCAATGAGAGATTTTCTAGCAACTTGGAAAAGCTCTGCACCAAACTACTCAGAGACTGGCCAGTCTGACTGAGAACTTGTCCACTCTAATTTTTGTCATCAAAATCTCTTCAGCCTTGGCTGGCTTAGAAGGCTGAAGTGTCCTATTCACATGGCCAACTCGCAGAAGAAGCCTCCTCCCCTCCCACAGTGCAGGAGTACAAAATTAGCAGTAACAAAAGCAGTTTCCACCCAAATTTTGAGGTAGGCACAGCCCTTCCTCCCCAAGGGTCAGCATGTTCCTTCAGCACAGTATTGTCCTGCCCTAGCCCCAACAGTAAGAAAAGATACTGCAAACATTGTGTTTTTTTCCCACTGAGCTAGGCAGATAGAAAATTGCTTTCTTTCCGTCCAGGACCTCTACTTCATGATGATGTCTCTTATTTTGGTTACCTCCTGAAAATTGCTCCCGTAAGCCCCAGCACCATCTTCTGTGGCGCCCACCAGCTGCTGTGTCCTGCCCGGGCCCCAGCACTCCTTGCCTCGCTGGCGCTGCCGGGAGCCCCCACACTGTCTCCAGCGGGAGGGTCAGGCCAGGCCTCCCTTCTAGGAAGCTTTCATTTCCTGTTGCCCTAATCCATCCCGCTCCTTCCCACATCATCTTTCCATGATCCTCAGCTCTTCTCTCTGCTCCATTAGAGAACATGAGTTCAAACACTGTTCTCTTCGGAGCTCTACCCCATACTGGGCTGCTCTTACTCCCCGCTTTCATTATAATGTAATAAAAATACACAGTAATAATATTATATAGTAATAACATCTACAGATGAGTTTATTTGCTGAGAAAACTAGAGCAATCATTACTATGAAGTGCTGATCCTTTTTTTAATGGGAGCACATTCATGCTCACAATCTCTTCCCATCCTGTTTTCACTCGTCAACAAACTTCCCCCCAAAACTCTGCCAGTCCAGCACCATCCCCTCTGGCAATGAGGATCACCCAGGTGACACTGAGAAAACATCTAGGAAGATCTGGGATGGGGTAAAAGAGGATGGCTGGCTCTGAAAAGTGCTTCCAAAGTGTTCTAGCCAACACGAGTTTCTCAGCCCCTCTAATCCACAATGTCCATGGGATCTGGTGCTGACAGGAAGGAAAAAAGAGTTAGAGTGAAAGTGCTTTCAGGGAAGATGCTACCCCTGAAAAGTAAGAAGCAGGAAAGGGTGCGAAAGGGAAAAGAGGGGCAGAGAGAACTGAAGAAAGGAGATGAAAAAAGAGCAGACTATAAAGAGAGGAGTAAGAAAGAAACTGGTCTCTTCCCCCATTGCTACAGCCGGGTGGAAGAGGTGAGGGAACAAAGAAGACCCTCACAGGAAAAAAAGAGGAGACACAGAGATCTGAATGGAAGTGCGCAGGAAAGGAAATCCAATAGCTTCCTCTCCAAGTGGAGAATGTGGGGGATTACCCTCTGTCCCAAACTTCACTGCCCCTTGAGCTTCTCCCATCCTTGCATCTTCCTAGAATAAGAGATTTATACAGGAACAGGCTAAAAATCTACTGGTCCCTTATAGAAACCGATATGAAAGATAAAACCAGTATTTCAAGGTGATAAGGCTAAATACTGCTTTTGCCGAGCAGAAACGTAGATGCCCTTTTAAGTGCTCTGCTTTTGAAAAGATCCTTTCTCCTTACAGCTACAAGCATTCTGCTGCCCATATATCTACCAAGAGCAAAATAGGCCACAAACACAATTTTCTTCTCTACTAGAAGGCATCACCCTGGGAATAAAGTTTGCAAAAATCCTTCTCTTTCAGCAAGTTTCCCTTAGCAAAGCTAGCTGGGGTTTGGGGATAATCCTCTTTCAACAAAGAAAACACTTTTTTGTAACCTGAGGGCACAAAAAGAAAGACCACATTTCAGTAGACAAACAGAAGTAACGTTTTGGGCATACTCTTTTTAAAGCCCAAATTCATCTTGCCAGCTCTGCTCTGACAGCTTTGCATGCTGTCAGCAGGACCTAGCTTGTTAACAGATAGTCTTTACTCTTGGCTATTGCTTTTAAGGAAGCCTCGCTGGCCACAGCGCAAACATCCCTTTGGCTGCAGGCTGCCCCTTTGCACAGAGCTACATGTTGCATGGAGTCCATCGCCTGCCCCAGTGCACGTGGGGAGATGAGAGGGATCAAATCTTTGCTAGGCTCCACTCAGGCTAAAATGAAGTGGCCATGCTAAGAAAATGTTCCAAGATTTGCCAACCAAGACCAGTGTCTTGGAGAAATTAAAAATTTTGGGGGGGAGATACTCATCTGGCATAAACAAGCCTTCATCTGGCATAAACAACTCTTTTTTTACATAGTGGGAAAGCTTTTACTTCAGCCAACTCAGCAGCCAGCTTAGTACTCATCCTCGGGAAAGTCTTCAGAGGAGCAGCACTGATTTCCATCAGCTAAGAGCACGGTTGCAAGGTTTCCCCGTCTCTTTTAAAATGTAACAAAATCACTCGAAAATCTATTCTTTTCCCTTAGGCGTAATAGTCTTGCTACTTTCCCCAGCTGCAAAAGAGAATTTTTCAAGGTAAGTGAAGGCTGAAAAGGCTTTTCCCACTGCTGGGAGATGCCAATGATGGAAGTGCTGTTTGCCCCTGGTGTCTGCCTGCTATGAGCAGCACACAACTCCCTGCAGGAAAAGACCCAACAGCAAATGAAACCAAAGAGCAGATTGTAGAACTAATAAGCACTTGAGTCCTCTGCAAACTAAACCAAATCCCCGAGTGCTATAAAGGAACATGGTGCTATTGCACAGAAGTGTTGAACAGGTACCAAGCAGCTCTCCATGTACTCAGAGCGCAGCTAACACGACTTCTCATCCCCCTGGAGCTTCTGCATTAAACTGCCCTTGGCTCAGGGGCAGGTAGCTTTTCATGCACAGCACAGGCAAAGGCGGAAAGGTGCCCAGCTGACCCCAACATGTATCCTCTGACCCGTACAGGATGGGTGCAGTGAGGCCTGCCCTTCCTGACAGGAGGTTGCTGTGGAAAGCAAAGAGAAAAGGGGCTGCTCTTCACAGAAAAGAAAAGGAAACAGAATCTGTCCAACTGCAGAGAGTGGAGTCGATCCAGCTCATGTCCCCTCCTTACATCCCAGGAGACGGAGATCCCTGCTCCGTCCTGGCCTCAGGGCTTGTGAACCCGTAAGCTTTCTTTCCAAAGGCCTTGGCTGCAGAAGTAGGAGAGAAGGGTGAGGAGCAAAAGCCCCGCTCAGCTCCCTGTAAGGACGTGCTGCTCCTAGAGAAGTGCCACCTTCTCCTTTGCTGCTCCAGATGAGACAGATAACCTCCGGGGCGACAGAGGAGTCGTTTCCTGTGCAAGCTGTGGTACCTGGCACAGGACATGCCCTTCCTCCAGCTGGAGAGACTTAGGAGAAGGCAGTAGGACAAGAAATGGAGAGGCCTGCAGGACTCCCGGGAAGAAGCCTTGCTAACCCCAGAGGATCTTCTCACGGCTTTTGGACAATGGACCCATCCCTGCTCTCCAAGATCCTTCCTCCTGCGTCAAGAATGATGGGAATGAAACTAGGAGGACTTCAGGGTAGATCCTTATACACTCATCAAGGCATGAAACTGCATTCAAGGCAGGACGGGACAAGTCATTAAGCTAATGAGCGACTTCACTGCAACAATTACAAAATCTTTATTAATTTAATTCCTATAAGCAGAGATTATTGCAGGAACATATTTATTTATATATAAGCAAATATATATATATATAGGAAAAAACTTTCCCTTTATATTTTCTATTAAAAACAGCCCAGAGGTAGATTTGTACTCCCAATGTAGAATGCATTAAACAATTAATTCTAATTTAAATCAAGCAGTACCTTATTCTTTCATAATTACTATATTTATGTATGAAATTTAAACTGCTAAAACACTGAAAATTAAGTTATGGTAGATGATGACAAACACTAAAACCAATAGATGCTTTGCTACATATACGGGCCGAAACAAAGTCAGGGAAGCTAGAGGTGGAAGGAAAGCGTGAGAGAAGTTAAAGTGGCGAAAGGCAGAAGTGATTATCGATGAGATCTTTTAGCACTAAAAATATCCCTTATATGTTGCTTTGGATATACAACAGAGGCATGCAAAAACAGCCTAAATAAATCCTCTGAGGAAAAAAACTTATAGCCTGATATGCCTCTCTCAGGTATCTCTTTTAGCAATCTTGCATTTGGTTTCAGTGTAATATGAACAGAGCTATCTGCTTACAAAAGCTCTCCTCTTCCCACCAGCCTTGTTTGTTATTTTATGTGTTTCTGCATCATTTGCAGAGTTTGCTTTGATCCACATTCCTCCTGGATGTGCAGTTTCCTTTTCAGCTACCAAAAGGAAAACTGTTTGGTTTGAGAATTTGCTTATTTTGAAGCTCCGCTGGCCCAAAATACCTATTTTTAATCCAAATGAGCACAGTTCAGTGCTTTCAGCCCTTCAGCACCACTTGCCTTCCTTTCAGGAAAAACCTCTTTCAAGCAATAAGTGACCTCTTCATACTCGAATAAATTTGCCAGGCTGTAATCCTAACTGGCACAAGCGAGGGTTTGCCATTGGCTGCAGCCGAGTTTGAGGATTTACACTCCTGCCGAATTTGATCTGTGATTTGCTTTTGTTTTAGCACCGTTCTAAAATATTCACTTTTTCCCTCCACATGTGGAACCTGCCAACAGACACCGTACTGCCCTAAAGCAACATCAGAACAGGTCAATACAAAGTCTCTTGATATTTCTCTGCTACAGACCTAATCTGCCTTGCCCCCTAAACAGAATTGCCTCCAAGGGTTGTCTGGTGCATTTGTGATACTGCAAATGCGTCCACACAGGCTAGATGATGCTGGGCCATTTTAATCCTTCCTCCTTTTCTAGTCGGCATCACACAATACCAACCCAGTAGAAATAGTCCATAGACAAAACACAGTTCATAAATAACAGGTAAACAACCTTCAGATGAGAAGAAAAGACAGGACACATCCTTGGAATGACTCTTTGACTGGGAAACAGGATATATTCTTCAAGGACCTTGCAGGAATAAAGTCCCAGAGGACAATTAGAGATTAGATCTTCTCCTCCATGGGGTTAGGCCACAGGAGTTAACTTGGGAAACAATTCAGATAAACAAAGCGCTAGCAAAAGGAAGGACACTATTAGATTTTGCCTCTGTGCACTTATTAGACATGAGCCTTCATGTCAAGCCCCCCACAAAAACTTTATTTCAAATGATAATAGAGCATTAACTGCCATCACCAGTAATGGAAAGTGGGCGCAACCCCTCACAATACTGGGGACTAATTAACAACTGCGAGAATAATCTTAATGAGACAGCCTGGAGCTAAAAGAACCACTGAGCACGTGAGGGCAAATGTAGCTATTCCTCAGCAAATACATAAATCCTGCAGAAACAGTGAGTGCAGAAGCTGGGAGCTTTAGCATTTCTTCATTTGCAGCCCAGCATATCCAGCATAGTCAAAGGCAACAGTGCTCTCCATGAATAATCTTTCTTCTAAGAAAAGAAATGGATGAAAAAAATGCTTTCAAGTGTGTGTGCACACATCGTAATGTAAACATTTAAACCATGGTTTTCTGTACTCACTCTTTTGCAGCCCATTTTCCTGTAACATTAAAAAAAGATAATTTAATAATAAGTAAGCATTAGGAAATTGCGATGGTGCTCTATGCAGCTCATTCTGTGAAGCCATGTCCCCCTTCTCAGAAAGCAAGAAGACTAAAATCTCACAAAAGAGAAAAAATACTTGAAGCATCCAGAGAATGTCAGGGGATAATCCAGGGAACCAGCTAGTTTCTTTTTCTCTCTCTCTCTTTTTTTTTTTCTTTAAGGTTTCTAGAAACGTTTAAATTGTAATTCTGAGCTAACTGAGCTAAGAGGAGGAAACACCACGAGTCCCATCTGGCAAAGCCTTCAGCGCTGTCAATACAGCAGCTCGAGCGGTTAAGACCTGAAACGGATCCACTTCAGTGATTACGCTGATCCAAGGACACGGACAGAGGAGCAGGATTTAATGGGCAGGCGGGCAGGAAAAGTCTTTTAACACTTCAGAAAACGTTGACTTGGTGGAAGGAATTGGCTAGCTCAAGGGATTAGTAATGAGATACTGAGCCCCTTAGCTCTAGGTCACCACCCTGAATCTGGTGCAGGTCAGTAGAAATCAAAAGCTGTTGCTGTTGAGTGGTCCTCAGGAAGCCAGCTGGTGGTCTTACCTAGTGGCTAAGATACTACTGGCAAAATAGCTCTGCTGTCATTACTGACAATAGTTTCGCAGCACGTACTGGAGAGGTTTACATCTGGCATGGCATACGAAAAGACTGAGCAGAGAAAGATGCCTCCAGCAAAGAGGCTAGGCTGGGATTCAGGACCAACAAGCTCCTTGCTCCTCAACAAACTTCTGGCATGACTTGGGGCATCAGATTAAGACTGGTCAAGACAACTTTGGTTCCTCACTACTACTGACTCCAGTGGGCATTAGTGGCCTAAATGCTTCTGAAAGGTGGACCAATCACCTGCATTTCAGAATCCCATCTTTAAAATAGGAATAACTAACTTGCAGGATCACTGAAGTGCGCAGTATGATCAGATGCAAAAGCTAACAACAACAACAAAACAAGATAGGTGAAATCTTTTTTCCCTAAAATCAGCTCCTCTAACTCAAGAGCAAGACACCAGCTGGGTATGCACAGGGCACCCGTTTGCAAAGCTCCATATTTAACATGCTTAAAAAGAATAAACTCCTCTTAGAGCAAAACCTACCCCTGCAAAAATAAATTTTCCATGATGCTCAGTAGCGTAGCATCAAAGAATCCAGCTGCTCCCAGCTTTTATCCCACCTAGAATGAAATTCTAAGGCCTGTGTTGTGCAAGAGGTCAAAAAGATTATCATAATAGTCCCTTCTGGCCTTAAATCTATGAAATTGGAGAGTGAATCACAAGGTACTGGTCACTATTGAAGGCAAGAGAGTAGGCAGCATAGCTCAGTGACGGCGTGTGATATGGCAGAGTAAATCCGATGTTCTCAGGCCGTGTGAAGCCAGGACTGACATTTTGCCTTCTTTGTTGCCCCTTTGGGACACCGAGAGAGATGCAGGTTATTATAATAAACCCAGTCCACTCTCAAAGCAGTCTAAGAATATTGCCTCTTACGAGAGCGAGTGCGTGAAGGATTGAGAAACACTAGTTATTTTCAAACTGGATTAAGTCTTTCAAAAGCTAATAGGTTTCCAATGAGCTGTGGTGCTGCTGCTGCAGCTGCTCTAATTTGAGAATAAAAGAATGCAGCCTTTGTGCCTAGGGAGCTGTTATTGATCTGAGCCAGGAGGATGGGGAGGCAGGAGGGCTGAGGAGGGTTATCCCCCTTTCAGTTGGGGTGGGGGCATTCCTTTCAAAGTCACATTATCTGCTAGTAACAACAAAGCCTAACCCCATGACATGCTGCTCTATACAGGATTGCACTTGTTGAGAACTAAAAGCATTAAGGGAGAGAAACGCTCCTCTGGCTACCTTGCGTGGCTAACTTCATTGAAGGCCCACGAGACTCAACAGATGGGTCTTGGGCCGCCCTCGCTGGGAAACGTGCCTGTCCCTTTGCATCTGGTGCCTCGCCGTGCTCTGTGCCATGCGCTCATTAGCATGGTAGGCTCACAGATTCCTCAGCACGTGCTTCCAATAAATATTTCAAAGAGAGGAGGGCAGGGAAGCCGCCGCTTGGAGCAGCAAGATGAAGGGTCACCCCCTGAACTGGGAAATCCTTCCCAGCACATGGGCATGTGCGTATACACACACACACCCTCCCCTGCTGTCCCCAGCACAGGGGACAATAAGAGGCAGCCAGCCACAAATAGGCATTTAAAGAGACAGGTGTGGAATTGCTGCTGCTGACATTATGGCAGAGTCTCGTTCGTTCCCCTCTGCCACAGTAAATAAAAATCACCATTGCGAAAAAAATAAAAGTCAGGGCAACACACAGATTGCGGATCCATGTGAGTCTGAGGCCCTTTTCAGACATAAAGTGGGCTCACACTGGGTTATGCCATTACCCACAAAGAAATTAACTGGGATTTAGGGCCCAATTCAACAGTCAGGCTCTTCTCTGTTCAGGTCTTCACCAAGCATGTCTTGTTGTCTCAGTCACAAATCAGGGATGCCCCTCATCACATTTGCAGTGGTCCCTAACTCAGGGCCTCGATCAGGGAGCCCTGATTCTTGTTGGATCAAGTGGGAATCGTGCCCCGTGCATCTGAGACATGATGAGACACAATGGCCAACAGGGATTGGGAACTGGCAGGAATGGGAACTGTTCAGGTACTGCCGAAGAAGCAAAGAAAAACCTTTTGACTGAGAGACAAATTGACAGGACTTGATGTTTTGACCATACTCCCTAACCTATTCTTATCCCATTCTTTCTTGTTCACTCTTATGTCCACTTTCTTGTTAGCAGTTGCAGGCACCTTGCTCACAGCTAGCCCTAGATTAGGACCAGAAGGGCCTCAACGATTAACTACCTAAGTTACTACAGACCCTGGACAAACGCAGTGTCTCAACAGCAAACCTCCCAAATCAGGACAGACTTGAGCTCTAAGAAATGCTGCTGGCTCTAGTATACAGAGCAGGCAGAAAGTACCTCATTGCATGATGAGTGACATCAAAGCCACTAGCACACATAAAGGAATATTTGCCTACTAGTGGCCTGTCACAGCATGTAGAATGGACAAGTCTTTTTAATACCTGTATAAAGGGCAGGCAGAGAATAAAGCTGCCGTTTTTAGCTCCTTTGCCTAAAATCTTGCTTTCGTCTCTGCCACCAAGGATGCTACCCATCCTCTGGGGCCTGTGCTTAGTATAAAAACATTTTACTGATACAAACTGATCAAAAAGGTTCCTGATCAAAAAGGTACTGATACTAAAAGGTTCCTTCTGCCAGAGAGCAGGTAGCGCCAAGGGGCTAGATAAACATATGCCATTGTGCCACTGTCAATATCCCTAATTTTATGTAGACTAGCAGAGCCTCTTCTATCCACTCCAAACTGAGGTTGAATTCACTGCATGGTCCAGCAAGTTACTTGACCACACTCCTAATTTAGTATTTTGTGCCTTGGTTTAGGCACATTTATATTTTGGACTGAATGTCCCATATAGGTCTAACAAAATTCAGAGTGCAGAATATATTAGCTCAGCCATGCAACAATGGCAGTCAAGGACAGGAGAGCATGCAACACACACACAAATTTAAATTTGTGAACTGCAGTCCTCATCTTCTTAGTCACTTCCTTACCTACAAGCCACCTAGGAATTCTTTAGTCTGGCAAACGTAAGATCTTTTGCAATGGAGAAAGTATTAAGCATAAGCCATCATAAGCATTAATAATGAAAAGAATCTACGAGAAGACTTCACATGTTGTGATGCTCTCTCCTAACAACAAAATGAAACTTGACCCAAGCACTTACTCAATGCAGCTGGCGAAAGAAATGCTCTTACGTAAAGCTTTGAGGAAAACCCTACTAGAAGCTTGGAACTAGCAGTTGTTTCTTGGAGATGGTTCTCAGCCCAGATTTCAGTGTCACCATTTCTACAACTGACAAGAATAGCTGAGGTTACAGCTTATCAAATCAAAGTGTCATCCTGGCTGTGACAGACATGCCAGCACTGCTCAGTGTCACGGGCTTTGCACCTACTGGAGCTTGATAAGATGTACCCCTACTCAGGCCTAACACCACAGTCTCGGCTCACCTCCCTTTTTAGAATGCAGCAATTCCAGATTCAATCACTGATGAACAGGAATTCCATTGCCAGGATGGATAACGGAGCACCAAAGCAACTGTGTTCACAGGTTCATGTGGAAGCATCCAGATGGGTTAATACGGAAATAACCAGAAAGCAGGTTCTACATATATGGAAATATATGAAAGTGAAGGAGAAACCGTATTATTCTCTGGGATGGGGTAAGGTCTTGATATTATGTTGTGACTGAAAATAATGCAAATTCACTTAGTAACAGCTGGATAAAAATTAAAAGCTCTACCACAGGCATAATTCTGTGGCTGGTTCTCACTAGGGTGATTCCTGAGTAGCACCTTTGCTTTCTCCTTGTTCACAGACAACCCCATGCATTAGGCAAGCACCTCGTTTTAATTCCACGATGCTGATGGACAAACAAGCTAAGGTGGGAATCTGCAAGTCACAAAAGACACATGTACGATATACACAACAGGGCTTTGAAAACACAGTTGTCTTAAGCAACGTGCCCCAGGGCAGCATGCAGCAGCAAACAGGATTGTTTTCTAGGGCATCTTCTCCCCCCAAAATTCTTATGTCACTTTTGAAAGAAATAAGAGTTCAAGAAATTGCCTGACTGCAAAGAACCACGGTTTTTATGGAGGCAGGTAAGCACTGCTCAGCGTTCAGCAAACTGCATCTCTCCCAAACCCTGCCACTTGCTCTGCTTTCCCAACACAGGCAGCTTTCTCTCCTGATCCATTTGTGAAACAGCCTAATGAGGGGTGGGGCCTCCCTGCTAAACACTTTCTAATTAGTTTCTGAACATTAAATGATTATGGAAGTGCAATTCCCATTCCACTCAGGTGATGAAAAGCTTTACAGGAGCTCAGTCTCACTCTGTAATTAGAGAAATTAGCTTTCTAAGTTTAGATCACTCAGCTGTGCAAATGGGTTCATCTGGAGGAATGTGTTGCTCTGAAATGTGTGTCAGCCAAGCAGCACGGCACAGCCCCTATCTCTGCCACCCCGACACTCGCCCGAGTGGGGAGGTCAGTTCCAGCGCGGTGCAAGGAAAATAAAGCGTTAGAGGGGAATTATAGGGAACACTTTTATCTGAAAGCTCACTCACCCACGATTAACTGCAGGGATAGCTTTTTTCTTTAACTCCTAGATACAGGACTACCCAAATGGATCATGCTTCCTTTCTTTCACTCAGCCTGCCTAAAGCTGCAGCAAAGGTATTTTAGACAGTGGCTAAGGTAGAGATGCAAAACTGTTTTATAACCTGTGCAGAAAATGAAGACTTCTCCAGCTTCCTAACCTGCTGTGGAATAAGGTCAAGCTTTATGAATTCTTGATGACTACTGGCTCCACATATTCATGAATGCTTTCGTGGCAGTCCTCTCTGCTGGCTAATTCAAAGCTGATACAGCATCAGGCCCCAGAAATTCTGCAACTGTGTCCATCTGCACTGCTGTAGCAAAGAAGGAGTTTAGTCACTGGCTTGAAAAGGCAATGGAGCAAGTCCCTGGACGAAGGATTTCCAGAGGCGCCATTCCAAGCCTACCTTCAGGTATCACAAATCTAAGGAAATCCTGTGGGATTGTTCACAGCCCTGATTCAATGAGTCACCAAACTTGCAAAGGAAATTACAACTTTCCTAGCACAAAGAACTGACTCTGCGACACCTGACCCTCACGGGCCCGGCGCTCCCTCTAAAAGCTGCCTTCCTCATCCCATTGAAGTCCCACTGCTCCCAGCGACTTCCAAAACTATATTAGGAAATGGATTCAGGTCCGAAGCAAAGCATTACATGCAACGCTGGACCTTGGCACACTAGACGTTTATAACGGCTTCTAATGAGGATGTAATCTAATTATGTCCGGAGAGTCAGAGTAGCAGGAAGTAACTTTACACAACGTGAAGAGCTGCAAGACAGTCATTGAAAAGTTCTTCGCCAGCCTCGAAGGAAGACGTGTTGGCTCTGCGCCTTGTAAGACATGGCCATGTTAGCACAACGTTACATCAGCAACTTGAAATGCACCAATCTCCGGCTTGCAGAAGCTGTTAAAAATCAAGCTCCTGTGCATACCTAGCAATCTGTATATTGCTGTATATACTGTGCAATATGCATCTTGCAAAGATCCTCAGACAGCGTAACACGGCATGCTCAGTTGGATATCAGTGCTGCTTTACCCTGCCTAAAGACCTAGCCGTGAGATCTCAGTAAAGTAAATAAGGAGTCAGGACTTCAAGGGTGAAATTCTGCCCTTAATAAGTTAAGGGGATTTCACTGCTGACTTCCAGTAGGTCAACGCTGCTCTTTTGGGGGAGTGAAGTGAAGGGGAGGGATTGCTCTATACTTCTACGCATGACTCACACCATGCCTTGGTTTACCTATCAGTAATGCTTTGTATCTCAAGACGTTGGGAAGCTTAATTCATTAATGCTTGCAAAGCATTTTAAGTTGCTGGACAAGTAATTCCATTTAAGTGCAGCTACACTGCTGAGTCACAGGCACTGTGGGAACCAAAATTTTGGATTTCCTAAGCACTGGAGTCAAACAGGTGGAGTAACCTCTCACAGAAAGGCCAACCCGAGATCTGCCCTAAAGGTACAGGGCACATCAGCAGGTAGCAGGGTATTTAAAGGCCCAGAGGAGTGGATGTGTGGCACTCGGGAACCAGTAACACTGAGGGAGGCAGTGGAAGGCAGCGAGCACCCACTCAGCAACGGCCAGGGAGACTGCAGCTCCCCCACAAGCTGCAGCCACCTTGGGGACGCACACACAGCCAAGGCTCAACAGCTGAGGAAATGTTTGACTCTTAGTAAGTAAGGAAGAACGGATACTCCTAGCACTTCTGGACTGAATAAGGCCAATGAAGAAGTATTTGGCAAGCAGGTACCTCCCAGGTGTACCAAAACTGCTGGTATATTTTTGAAGTTCTGAACTAACAGATAGGAAGTGATCCATAGGAACCTGATTCAGGTCTTGAAGCATGAGCATACTCCTACCATGCAGGTACCACTGGCTCCACAGCCCAAGACACTGTGCAACCCGGCAGGTCCTAGCACAGCCAAGAACAAATACGTAATTTGCTTTTGCCATAGGAAATGGAAACAAAGGAGATAAAATTAGGCTAGAAATCTCATTTTCCTCCAGATCACTAATGCACAGAATAGACATCTCTACATACATGTATTAAAGCGTGTGGAAGAGAGGATGAGGAGGGCAGAATAGCTGCGCTGGGCATGCCGAGCACCCTGTAGGCCAGGGCCCTGCCTCCAGCACCTCGGGGGAAAGGAGAGCG